>CM077259.1:26891438-27308938 GCA_039654775.1 Spinibarbus caldwelli | reverse complement strand
AATACACACTAGATAATGAAACCTGTGTTTTATAAACATGCCGACATTCAACATTTTTTGTCCTCTGTTGTATACATTTGCTCATTCACACACATTAATGTCTTACAGAGCTTCAACATCTAAAGTCAAAGTCAAAGTCAAAGTCAAAGTCTGCTTTATTGTCAATTCTGCCACATGTACAGCACATACATACAGAGAATTGAAATTGCGTAACTCTCAGACCCATGGTGCATACAGTTAACAATAAAACACTAACAGTAGACGTAGAATGCAGATAAATACAGTTTAAAATATAAAAACAAACTATACAGATATACAAATAAGGACATTGTAGAAAAGAGTTAGATTAAGTGGCATAAGGCACATGGCAGATAAAATGCAAATCGGTTAAATAAACAAAACTAAACAAAACAAAACTGTGCAGATATGAGTGTAGTGCAAAAAGAGCTTATCAGTCTGTTTAAAGTGACAGAAGAGGTAGTTGAATGGGGTCAGTTCAATGCTGACTGAGGTACACTGAGGTACAGTGGTGCACTAAGTGACTGGTGCGGGTCACAGTGTGTAAGAGGGGGGGATCAGAGTTCAGTGGTGCGTGGGGCAAAAGAGGGGAGGGGGGGCAAGGTCGGGAGGGAGTTCAGCTTCCTGACAGCCTGATGAATGAAGCTGTCCTTCAGTCTACTGGTCCTGGCCTGGAGACTCCGCAGTCTCCTCCCTGATGGCAGCAGACTGAAGAAGCTGTGTGTCGGGTGGGTGGGATCACCTGCAATGCAGAGGGCTTTGCGGGTGAGACGGGTGTTGTAGATGTCCTGGAGGGAGGGGAGAGAGACACCAATGATCCTCTCAGCTGCTCTCACTATGCGTTGGAGTGTCTTGCGGCAGGACGCATTGCAGGCGCCATACCACACAGTGATGCAGCTCGTTAGAATGCTCTCGATGGTGCCTCTGTAGAAGGTGCACATGATGGGGGCCGGGGCTCTGGCTCTTCTCAGTTTGCGGAGGAAGTAGAGACGCTGTTGTGCTTTCTTGGCCAGTGCTGCGGTGTTGTCAGTCCAGGAGAGGTCCTCTGTGATGTGCACACCCAGGAACTTGGTGCTGCTCACTCTCTCCACGGTCGCACCGTTTATGGTCAGAGGAGCATGCTGAGTGTGCACTCTCCTGAAGTCAACAACAATCTCCTTTGTCTTCTCCACATTCAGAGAGAGATGTGTTTTATAAACTGAGGACTGCACACATAATGCATCAACATAAAATCAAGCATGTTTACTTAGTGTATTGCCCACCTAGATCCCATAGTATAATTTCACACATACTACATCAAAAGCATGTGTGTATATATATATATATATATATATATATATATATATATATATATATATATATATGTGTGTGTATATATATATATATATATATATATATAGTGCATTTTCCACTCAAGATCATGCCTTTGGTGCAAAGTCATGTGTAATGCATTGCCCTGTATGTAATGATGCTTTCACAATCAGGTAAAGCACATGTGTTATAGATCATTTCCAGACATGAGAGATCATGACACTTAAAAAGTCCACAAAACTTTAGGAACTTCCTCCAATGACACATTGGTTGCATAAAATTTATTTTTTGCTTCTTCTGAGACTTGCTCTCTAACACATCTGCTCCGGGAGTACGAGGCTGACTGAAGACTGATTGTTCTGTTTTTCATAGACTGGAGTTCAGGGATGTGTCCTGTGTGCAGCAGGTCTATATTATTTATTCACATTGCCTGTGTTTACAAACCTGTGGATCCAAAGATTCCCATGATGTGATGGTGACTATGATGACAGTAAATTTCCTAATATAGTCTCACAGAAACTGAGCAGCCTCAGCTGTGAGTAATTATGCTTCACTTCCTGGAAAGTGGGCAAAACAAAGGGCTTGGCAGTGATAATTAACAACAGACGTAACGTGTAAGGCAGAGTTTAAAGAGTAAAGAGGCTGCTTTGGATAAAGGTCTCTGACAAATATGTAAATCTGAATATAAATTCATCAAATGGAATTTGAAATGGCCACAGATGGTGTTGATTTGGAATGACAAGAAGAGTGCAGTTCAAATAAATGCACACAACACAAGTTTTGCAACAGTGCACAAACACGTTTTTTTATTATACCTTTTAATTATCTGCTATGTACTAGAAATATATAAGCGCACACACACACAAAAATCTGAAAATTTAGCTTTGATCACAGGAATAAATTACATTTTAAAATATTTTCAAATATAAAACAGTTATTTTAAATAATAAAAAATATTTCACAATTTTACTGTTTTGCTGTACTTTGGATTAAATAAATGCAGGCTTGGTGAGCAGAAGAGACTTCTTTAAAAAACATCACAAATCTTACCGTTTAAAAACTTTTGACTGGTAGTATATATATATATAATATATGCTATTCACTATAGAAAAAGTATTGCATCACCTGTTTAACTTGGAACACAATAAGTCATGTAAAAGTGAAGTGAAAAATTATAATTACTTTTCATAATACCGATTCTCATATGCAAGGAATTCCATTGTTATATCTAATTAATTAAAACACATTTGAGAAGTGTTTCTAAATAACGTCTCACAGATGATCCACTGCAGGGACATGCACAGACATTTTGAGAGGCAGGGGCTCAAGTGGAAAAAAGGGCACTTCTCATATTTATTTAAAAAATTTCGAAACAAAATGTCAAATATATTTGTCACGATGCACACACGAGGGAAGGGAGGAGACGTAAGTAAACTCAAAATACAGTCTTTAATTAAATCCAAATGACAGGCAAGACAAGGCACAGCACGACAAGGCAGGAATGACACACAGGAACACCAGGGGTAACAAGTAGACCAGACCAAAATGAACTGAATGGGCAAGAACTAAGTACACATAATAATTATCACACACACCTGAATTAAATGACAAACAATCAGACTTGACAAGGACAGGAACAGGAATGACCAAATAAGGGCATGACAGGGGAAACACAAGACAAGACAGACACAATACTGACAATATTAGGGGTGTGTGATATTGACAAAAAATAGATCTCAGTATTTTCTGGGATTTTATCGATAACGATAATTAGATGATATTTTGCTGCGTGTGACTATCATGGACAGCTGACTCCTAAAGCTTTTGATATTCTTTATATTCTGTGTGATGATCACTTCACAGCAGTGAAAGAAATTAATCTTTTCCAATAAGTTAAAATTGATTTTTACCTTTTATGGGCATTTTTACCTTTATAAAGCCTTTTTTTTTTTCTAAAAGTGTGCATCATCTTTTCAGTCAAATTCTTAAATTGAATCATCAGTCAATTAGAATAATAAGTCATTTGGGCTGTTACCAAGCAAATAACAAATGCATTAATACTCTTTTGATATTTTAAACATAAAATGTTGAATACCGATATTTGAAATTATTTAAAAAAATGAAAAGATAGTTTAAATGTGAAATTAAAGCTGCCAGCAGGTGGCAGCAAGTCACTGTTAATAAGTGAGTCATTGCGACTGAACCGAATCATTTAAGAGTTGATTCATTCAGGAACAAAACAGCTGTTGTTCAGAGACGCAAATTGAAATGATATTTGTTGGCGAAATAGAGCAAAAACACTCAATATTGTGTCTAAAACGTAAGTGTGTTAATATTAAATTCTTGTTTATTGAACTGCTGTATAAAATCAATATCACATTTGTAATCATGTTGCTTTTTGGTGGAAAAAACATCAGTCTTCACATGATACTATATGGAATGATATAAAAATATACATTTCTGCCCCCATATCTTGAATTTTGTGATCATTCTTAATCTAAACACATTTTAATAAACTGAATCACGCAGTAGAAGGAACTCACACTGGTCTAACCTACTAGACTTCCTATTGCTTTAGATAAACTTTGACTAACTTACATGCTAGCTCTCATGAGTCATGGATGTTAGCAAGACAAATTAACTATAATTGCCTTTTGTCTTTTGGATAATTAGCTGTAAATTCGAGGCACAGGTAGCTTAGTCTTTTGCTCATCACCACTCACCTCCACACCAAGACAAACACAACTGGACAGAGCCTCGATATTTCCCGACCTGACCTTATATTTAGATGTTTTTATTTGTTTGACAGGGAAAGCTGTGCGAAAACAGAAACACACACACATACACACACACACATATATTCATTTATTTAAAAAAAAAAAAAAAAGGGCAAGCGATCAAGCCCCCTTTGATGTCTATGTGTGCACGTGTCTGATTCTTTGCAATTATTCATTCTATTTCAAACTAAAAAGTGCCAGAAACGTAATTTACGTTTTTTGTTACGGTCTTCTTAAAGACAGCGGTTTGACCAATCAGCGCTTGCGCTCGGGTGACGTCGGCATGACGTATTTATGAAAAATGGCGGCTACTCGCAGCAATGAGTTCGGCGACTTGGTTCAAATTAAAAAACAACTTATTTCTATTATAGCGCAGTGTAAGGAAAGAGGACTCGTCCACAGTGTGAAATGGTAAAAGAGATTCTATTTATAATTCAACACATGTCTGGAATTCAGCCAGTTATCTAATTGCGTGTCTTATTGTGTGAGAGTTAGCATGACAGCTAACATAAACAGATATCCAAAACCTAGTGAGCTGTTTGGAGTAATTTACACTAATACTAACATGACAATACCATCTTGTTTCACACACCGTGGTACATTGTAAAGTAATGTAGTCTGTATTCGAAATATCTTGGAGTGCCGCGTAAAAACTATTGGAATATAAATACGACAGTCATTCAGTACTAGCATGAGATGATGATATGGAAATTTACTCATAATCCCCTCTGTTAAAAACTATGCTTGTGTTTTATATTGTATGGGGTTTTGGTATATAGTGTAAATGTTCATTGTTGTTTAAACTGTTTTTAATTACTGTCTTTAGTGTACAATGTCTTCTGAATATGTTAAACGTGGAATTTGTCCTGGGGAAGCTTCCAGTAAACAGAAAAAAATACAAATAATAATGAATATACAACAAGTGGGGATGTGTGTGTGTATGTAAATGAATAGAGGTTTTATAATTGCTCTGCAGGGTGTATCAGTGGCAGTGAAGCTGTGATTTGTGTTTCAGGGCATCTGAACTGGCTTTTTCTTTGGATCCGCTGCCTCTGAATGAGATCCCTCCTCCGCCGGAGCTCACTGAGGTCAGTCTGCTGACCTGAACACACTCACACTCACTCCAGAAATAGATAGATGACTGTGTAAGCGATAACATACACTACCAGTCAAAAGTTTTGGGACAGTAAGATTTTTAATGTTTAATTTTTTTTTAAAGAAGTCTCTTCTGCTCACCAAGCCTGCATTTATTTGATCCAAAGTACAGCAGAAACAGTAAAATATTGAAATACTTTTACTATTTAAAATAGCTGTTTTCTATTTGAATATATTTTTAAATGTAATTTATTTCAGTGATCAAAGCTGAATTGTTAGCATCATTATTCCAGTCACATGATCCTTCAGAAATCATTCTAATATTCTGATTTGCTGCTCAAGAAACATTTATTATTGAACAGCATTTGTCTGAAATAGAAATCTTTTGTAACTTTATAAATGTCTTTATCATCACTTTTGATCAATTTAAAGCATCCTGAGTGTGTGGTAATGTATGCTAAAGAAACCTCATCTTGACCAATCTGTTTTCAGTAATTTCAGGCCTATTTCCAAATTGCCTTTTATCTCAAAACTGTTAGAGAGAGTTGTCTACAGTCAGTTGGATTCCTACATTAGTATGTCCAATGTTCTGGACACTTTCCAGTCGGGTTTTAGATCACTACACAGCACTGAAACTGCATTGTTGAAAGTCAGCAATGACCTTCTGCAAGTTCTTGACACTTATTCTTATGCAGTACTTGTTTTGTTGGATCTAAGTGCAGCATTCGACACAATTGTTCATAGTATTTTGTTACAGCGGCTGGAAAAGTTGGTGGGTATTCAGGGTGTCGCTCTGCAGTGGTTGGCCTCTTATCTTAAAGATAGAACCTTCTCAGTGAGTATTGGGAAGTTTTCTTCCTCATCGGCTCCTTTGTCATGTGGCGTGCCCCAAGGTTCCATCTTAGGCCCTCTTCTCTTTTCTCTATACATGCTTCCTTTGTGTGCCATTTTTAAGAAATATAAGATCTCCTATCACTGTTATGCTGACGATACACAGTTTTATCTTCCAGCAAAAACTGACAGCAGTGGCTCTTTGGATGTGCTTTACGACTGTTTTGAGGAGATAAAAGGTTGGATGGCTGATAATTTTCTACAGTTAAACGAAAGCAAAAGTGAAATTTTGATTTTAGGTCACACTAGAACTTCATCTGATTTTAATTTAGGGTCCCTTTCCGCTAGTGTTCAACCCTATGTAAGAAATCTTGGGGTTACATTTGATTCGTTTCTCAGCTTCGATAAACAAATTAGTACAGTGGTAAAGGGTAGCTTCTTCCATCTTAGATCCATTGCTAAGTTAAAACAGTTGTTGCCTCATAAAGACTTGGAGACTGTAATACATGCTTTCATAACATCTCGCTTGGACTACTGTAATTCCCTTTATTGTGGACTGCCTCAAACAGCGATTTCTCGCTTACAAATTGTCCAGAATGCTGCAGCGAGGCTTCTTACCGGAACAAGAAAGGATCACATTTCTCCAATCTTAGCATCTTTACATTGGCTTCCTGTAAAGTTCAGAATCGATTTTAAAATAGCTGTTTTTGTGTACAAGGCGTTAGCTGGCCTTGCACCAAAATATATCAGTGACCTTCTGATTGCTTACTCTCCTCAAAGAGCTCTTAGGCCCAGTAATCAGTTTCTCTTAACGGTCCCACGTTGTCGCTGTAAAACCAAGGGTGGCCGGGCTTTTTCAGCTGCAGCCCCGAAACTTTGGAATAGTTTGCCTGTAAATGTGAGACTCGCTCCTTCATTAGCTAGTTTTAAGTCTGCTTTCAAATCTTATTTGTTCTCCCTGGCTTTTGAATAATGCCAGTTATGTTAGCCAGTTTGGTTAACTTTTCCCAATTTGGCTTAGATTCAATTTTTTTTTTTTTTTATGTTACTGTTTTATGCCTTTTTATATACTGTATTTGCTGTATTATATTTGTATTTGTTGTACAGCACTTTGGCGCTACTCTGTTGCTTTTAAATGCTGATCTTTGGATCTTTCTATTTCTAAAAAAATGTACTCAACTGTTTTAAATAATAATAATAATAATAATAATACAAAAAATAATAATACTGCTTTTTTGAGCAGCAAATCAGAATATTAGAATGATTTCTGAAGGATCATATGACTGGAGTAATGATGCTAAAAATTCAGCTTTGAAATCTCAGGAATAAATTACATTATAAAATATATTCAAATAGAAAACAGTTATTTTAAATAGTAAAAATATTTCAGAATGTTACTGTTTTTGCTGTACTTTGGATCAAATAAATGCAGGTTTGCTGAGCAGAAGAGACTTCTTTAAAAAACATTAAAAATCTTACCATCCAAAAACTTTTGACTGCTAGTGTAGATGTGTCCACTGACCGCTTTATTCTTTCTTCCAGGAAGACGCCCAGGATTTGGATGCCCTTTGTCTGGCCAAATCATATTTTGACCTGAAGGAATATGATCGAGCTGCATATTTTCTCCGTGGTTGCCGGAGTCAAAAAGCATATTTTCTGTACATGTATTCACGCTACCTGGTAGGATGTTTCACTCCTGTTTTTATGTGAATATTTCAGATTTCTTCTCTTTGTAGATGAAATGTGAACAAACCAATATCCTTTTTCATTCTCTCAGTCAGGTGAAAAGAAGAAAGATGACGAGACAGTCGACAGCCTGGGTAAGAGTAAGCATTTCAAACAGTGTTTCCAGCAGAGATCGTCTCCGCCGCTCTCATCATAAGCACATGTTTGGTTGCAGGTCCTTTGGAAAAGGGTCAGGTCCGAAATGAAGCCCTGCGAGAGCTTCGGGTGGAGCTGAGCAAGAGACACAGCGCCGGAGAGCTGGATGGATTTGCGCTCTATCTGTATGTATCAGATTAATTCTCAAATGGTGGGTTGTGACCCAAAAAATGAGTTGCAGGTCTGTGCTGATTGGTTTGCAGATAGTAGAAGATATATTTGAGAACCACTGGTCTTAAAAAAACAGTGATGATCTGGGCCTTTCAGTTAATATGCACATATGTTTTTCAGTCTGGTTCTCATGAGAGCACATAGAGATTTGGTTTGGTGCTCACACTGCGCATTTAATATAACTATAAAAAAAAATGAGTAATAGTAATAATAGTACAGTTGAACTTTTTTTTTGTTTATTTTTAAAACAAAATAATAAAAGTGTGATAATGCTATAGTATTTTAAAATAAATGAGTATTAAATAAAAATACAATTATTATTTTTTTAATTACAATTATTTTTAAAAAAAAATACAATGTTAATGTTTTAAAAGGTTTTGGTTTTTATTTCTTTTTTATTTTTTTATGAGTTTTCAGCATTTTCAAACCTAAAATCAGCATATAGTGTACAGTAGCCTAGATTTATGCTTTCAGTTTGAATGGAAATCAGCGTTACAGTTTGTCAATATAAAACTGTGATTGTGCATTAAAATGCCCCTATTATGGGTTATGAAAGGTTCATATTTTGGTTTGGGGAGTCCCCAACAACAGGTTGACATGCATGCAAGGTCAAAAAACACTTTCAATGTCTTATAATATGCATTTATTTTTACCTTATTTGCTCAATTACAACAAACCCCTCCTTTGCGTGATGCTAATCTGCAGTGATTGGTCGAGTTCATTTCCATTTCATCATGCCTGCAAACAACTTTTTTGCCCAGTGCATTTTTTATTTTGTTTGTGCCTGCACATTGCTTATGTGCATCCCTTAACATCATCCTAATTTGACACCAGTTATGGGGTGGTTCTCCGGAAGCTGGATCTGCTGAAGGAGGCGGTGGAGATCTTTGTGGCTGCGACACATGCTCTGCCTCTGCACTGGGGATCCTGGCTGGAGCTCTGCAATCTCATCACCAACATCGAAATGGTACATCTTTTTCCAAATTGACAGTGTGCCAGGGTTCCTGTGGGTCCTTGAAATCCTTGTGAATCTAAAAAATAAAAAAAATAAAAAAATTCAAGACCCTTGAAAGTTTTTGAAAATTGAAAAAAAAGCACTTGAAAGTGCTTGAATTTATTTTGTGCAAGAAGTTTTCTGGGAAAAAATTATAATATTCCCTTCGTCCACTAATGTGTTATTACGGCAACACTTCGTGGGCTATGCATACTAGCGTGCTTGATTTACGTTAGTTCTGTGCATTTACGCGTTACGTTAAGTGTTTCCCGCGTGAGGTTCTTTGTGTTGTACATTGCCATGACATTCACACGCACATGAAACTACTACCATAGTACCTCAACGTTTCACAGACACACTGTTTAACCCTTTAAGCCCTAAGCGTCCCAAAAAAAAAAACATTCATAATCATATTACTCAGCAACCACTAAATGGAATAACATAAATAAAATACTACCTGCGGGACGCCCCCTAGCTGTGCAAAAATTAATAATCATATTTTCAAAACTACAGCCTTGATCAATGCAATATCATTTGAAAGCTTAGACTCTGAACTTTACAATGCATGTAGCCAAATGGAAAAACTCCTGAGTAGTGCTGAGTTATTTGCTTATAAACCGGAGGAAAAAAATCATAATTTTTGAAATATTATTTTTGTACTATTTACTGTAATATGTCAAAAACATCATAAAGCTCAGATAGTCATATGTCATTTGAAAGCTCTCACGGAGTACATTACAACGGAGTACATTTGACTAAACTTGAGCGAGTTTTTGTACGTGAAGCCCGCAAGACCCATATGTAAATAATAAGCCGATGCGGCATTTACGTCACGTTTTGGCTCGTAACTTCATGAAAAATGCTCCGATTGTGGAAAATTGGACATCATTATTTACAGAAGATCATCGCGATTAAAATTATATAATCCATTATAAGTCTAACTTCAATATAATCCAATAAGGCGGTCACGAGATATTGCTCATGCAATTACGACACATAAAACCCCACCGCAACTAAAACTTAAATGTAGCTATCACGTGGCATTTTCGCTTATAACTTCATGAAACGTATAGATTGTAGAAAATGGATGAAGTGGATGCTCCCGATTGAAATGAGTCCAAGATCAACATAATCCCATGCTTCGATCATGAGTTACTCCATGTGAAAAAACGATTTTAAAAATGCCCAGTAGGGGGAGACAAGGGCTAAACAAAGTCTACCTTGGTTCCAAAAGCTGTAACTTTTGATTTCTTTACACGATCAGCACAAAATTTGATCCAGATACAGCTCACATATAGAGGAACATCACCAAAAAAGAATTATTTTCCTTATTTCCTTCCTGAGTTACTGCATGTCAAATAAGAAAGATATGTAAAATTTCCCTTGAGCAAACTTTTATTTTTTGTCTTTTATCAGCAGATAAAATTCAATGTTCAAGTTTAATTTATTTTTGTTGATATTTATTTATTTATTTATTTATTGTTGCCCAAATATTTTATTTAATGTAATGCTGAATTGCTTTGCTTGTTGAGATAAATGTAAACCCATGAGGCAAGAAAAACTTAAAAGCATATTCATATATCTTAAAACTTAAAGCTCTTTTCAATAAAATCCATGCAAAAGTTAATATCAGATCATTTTAGAATACAGTATAGGATGCACCGAACATTCTTCAGTTTTATGCAAAACAGAAATGTGACAAATAGAATATCAGATCTCTGTCATATGGCCAAAAATAAAAGCAAAAAAAATAAGCTTTTTTTGCATAGTTGTGTTTGACACATGAAAACTGTAACAATGTATCTTACAAGGTAACACGATGTAACCTTGCTCTCGCTTGAAATGTGTCCCCACATTAAGTCCTTGAATTTGAGGGTATTGGACCTGGAAAGTCCTTGAAAGCTCCTTGAATTTGAAGTTAACCAAGCTGTGGGAACCCTGGTGTGCTTTGCGGTTAATGGCATGTACGCTGAAAAAGAAACTCGTCTCGTTTTGTGTGTTTCCCAGCTGAAGTCCCTGTCTCTGCCGGACTGCTGGGTGAGGGATTTCTTCATGGCACACATGTACACTGAGCTGCAGATGATCAAAGAGGCGCTGCAGAAATACCAGAGCCTCATGGAAGCAGGCTTCACCAAAAGCACATACATCATCTCCCAGATAGCTGTGGCTTACCATAACATACGAGGTGGGCGATATTTGCAGAAAATATGTAAACACAAATCAGGAAATTCATTGACACTTTACTTAAAGCCTTTTTGTGTAATGCATTATAAAGGGTTATTATAGGGTGTAATGCATTTTAATTATTCATAATGTGCGTTTTAATCTTGTTGTAAATAATTATAACTGAATTTAAAATGCATAGTCTAACAATGAATTGATAAGTGTTAACTGTGGTTACAGTTATTCGTGAGATTGTACAATGCATTATAAAGTTCCATAATGCATTAAAACTACTTTTATAATGCATTATGCATAAAGGCTTTAAGTAAAGTGTTACCGGAAATGATTTTACTGATTGTTTATGCATGTGACTATATTTGATCTTTTTATCTGAGGTTTTAAAATCATTAAAATGCATTTTATATTTTAAAAAATATAATGCAACATTGCTGTAGGATTAGGATACATAATTTAATGAAAATCAATCAAGTCTGGTTTCACACACAGGGCTTAGATTAAGCCAGGATTAGTCAAATTAGGGTAATTAAGTAGTTTTTTTTTTTTTTTTTTTTTTAATAATAAAATAAATGTGTATCATGGTTTACCTTTCAGGGCTATACAGTGCGACATAGACGATAAAATCCGTGATTAATTTATCATAGTAGCATGCGTGCAATAGTTTTGCAATGTGTGAACCTGTTTACAAACCTGTTTAATAAACATGTTTTTAGTTCAAATTCACTTAATAACATCAGTCAAGTGTTTGAAATAACTTCCTTTCCTCATCTGACACACTTTCATATCACAGAATGAGGCAGAACTCATACTATTGTAGTATTCAATTCATTCATATTATAGTAAGTCGATTCATTATAAATATACTTAATTCTTATTAAAAAAAAAACCTGAGATGGCTTGAAGAACACAGATAAACCATATATTATCGCAATCATATGTTTATTGTATTGAAGTTTCATCAGCTAAAACATCTCTATCTGCATTTTATTCAGCTACATTGTTTTTCTCCAGTGTAGAGAAGTGTAAAGCAGTTATTTTTTCTCTCAGTAGATGCATAAGATTTTCTGACAAAAGTTAAGAAATTACGTCACAGATTTTTGAGATTGATAGTTATGGCTCCCTGCATATTAACAGGTCACCTTACAGTTTTCTGTAAAATACAATGATATAATAATTATTATATTCATTCTTAAGTACTCTGTTTTGAATATTATAGTGAAACACTGTTATTACAATAATGATATTTCTTATTTTGTTTAATGTTTTTATATAGTAAGAATATTAGAACATTAATGTCCTGTTTAAGTGATGAACTGCAATACTTGTGGTAGTTTTTAGAGATTGTAACATCACCTTACCATCTCTAAAAACAACCACAAGTGTTGCACAATTGTAGCACGAGAATAAAACATGTTACTAACATGTGCTACAGTTGTGTGGCCTGTGCTACAAATCTTTCACCCTCTGTACCACCAGTGCTATAAGCCAAAACGTTAATAGCTCTGCCTTACATATTCAGTCCACTCAAATGCAGCTTTGAAGCTCTTGTTTTATGTTTAAAAACAGCCTGTGCAATCTCAAGTTAATCACCCACACAATCTTATTCCTAAATGACAGTGATTCTGCTAGTCTCTTAAACCTTTGACAAGTACAGTCGATGACACTGTAAGATAGAAATCTGTGTTTGTGCTGCCGCTGACCCAGAGACAGCAGTAGGTATGAAACGAGTTCACAAGCTGTTTTTTCAGCTGCACGATATCATTATTTCTGTTACAAACCTTCAAAAAAAAACTTTAATCACTGATTCATCCCTTTCTTATCTCTTCTGACCCTAGCAACGCTACTGTTGTGCATCTTGATACAAATCAATGGCAGTGACATATTTTATGATGCAAGCTGCTTTCAGTTGAGACAACTTAAACATGCATTTTAGTCTGGTACTAGGCTTAAGCCTTGTCTGTGAAACCAGGCTTAAGTGCCTTAAAAAGGTGATTATCTTAATATTATCTGTTTTACTGTTTCTCCAGATATTGATCAAGCCTTATATCTGTTTAATGAACTCCGGGAACAGGATCCTTTCCGCATCGAAAACATGGACACCTTCTCTAACCTGCTGTATGTGCGGGTGAGAGCCGCTGATGTTTTCTAAATACATGTTATAGATCTTACTATCAATGATTCATCCATGTATGTTTAAAAAAAAAAAAAAAAGACCTTAAAATTTTTAATCATAATGCTGTTACTCTTTTAGATCTTTCACCAAAAATAACTTTTTTTTTTTTTTTTTTTTTTTTCTGATGCTGCATGCTGGACTTCTCCAGTCGTCTAGTCTGCTTAAACCCAGCTCTTTCTTATAATTAATTGCATTCATTTTGAGATTCATTTCAAAATCCAATCCACAGCCTCCCTACTTTATGATAATCCGTTACAGATGTATATGAAAGAAAAGCTCTCTAATTCTGTTTCATCGCAACTTTAAAAACTGTTATGTGAGATCCGGTCCTCCTTCCTCAGTGCTTGATCAGAAATGTAGCTTTCTTAAGCAGTTAGCACAATATTAATCTAATAGTCGTCATTTTCTACTCCTCATGTCGTTCCAAACCCTTTAGACCTCGGATAATCTTTACATTTAGTCATTTAGCAGACGCTTTTATCCAAAGCAACTTACAAATGAGGACAATAGAAGCAATCAATTGTAGTATTAAAACAACTAAAACAGATCCAAGACTAAAAGCTAAAACTTTATAAATACTATATACAGGTGCATCTCAATAAATTAGAATGTCGTGGAAAAGTTCATTTATTTCAGTAATTCAACTCAAACTGTGAAACTCGTGTATTTAAATAAATTCAATGCACACAGACTGAAGTAGTTTAAGTCTTTGGTTCTTTTAATTGTCAAGTCAAGTCGAGCTTTATTGTCATTCTGCTACATGTGTGGACATATAGTGGAACGAAATGTTGTGTCTCGCAGGACCACAGTGCTACATACTAGTTAAACATAAGATAAACACAACAATGCAAGTATAGGAAAAACAATAGAGCTATACAACAGTTAACTATCTGACTATACACATACTAAAAATACTATAACTGCTATACCTAGTTGACCACACATACACAAACTGAGACTGTGCAAAAACTTTACATAAATACTGTACATGAAATTGTGCAGAAAAATATATATTTTGTACATTAAATTATTGTGCAGAAGAGAGATTTTGTGGGAGACAGTGCATAGTGCAAAAAGATTTTGTAGTGCAATGCTCAAGTAAACATGTATTATTTTGTGGTGCAGTGTTCAAGTAGACATATATTTTCTTAAGAGTCTTTGTGGCAGAAAGTGTCTAGTGTGCATATAGTGGGATGAGTGCGTTACCACAGGTGGTTTGTATAGCCCACTCACCTGTGTGTAGCACAAAATTGTGGTGATTTTGGCTCACATTTAACAAAAACCCACCAATTCACTATCTCAACAAATTAGAATATGGTGAAATGCCAATCAGCTAATCAACTCAAAACACCTGCAAAGGTTTCCTGAGCCTTCAAAATGGTCTCTCAGTTTGGTTCACTAGGCTACACAATCATGGGGAAGACTGCTGATCTGACAGTTGTCCAGAAGACAATCATTGACACCCTTCACAAGGAGGGTAAGCCACAAACATTCATTGCCAAAGAAGCTGGCTGTTCACAGAGTGCTGTATCCAAGCATGTTAACAGAAAGTTGAGTGGAAGGAAAAAGTGTGGAAGAAAAAGATGCACAACCAACCGAGAGAACCGCAGCCTTATGAGGATTGTCAAGCAAAATCGATTCAAGAATTTGGGTGAACTTCACAAGGAATGGACTGAGGCTGGGGTCAAGGCATCAAGAGCCACCACACACAGACGTGTCAAGGAATTTGGCTACAGTTGTCGTATTCCTCTTGTTAAGCCACTCCTGAACCACAGACAACGTCAGAGGCGTCTTACCTGGGCTAAGGAGAAGAAGAACTGGACTGTTGCCCAGTGGTCCAAAGTCCTCTTTTCAGATGAGAGCAAGTTTTGTATTTCATTTGGAAACCAAGGTCCTAGAGTCTGGAGGAAGGGTGGAGAAGCTCATAGACCAAGTTGCTTGAAGTCCAGTGTTAAGTTTCCACAGTCTGTGATGATTTGGGGTGCAATGTCATCTGCTGGTGTTGGTCCATTGTGTTTTTTGAAAACCAAAGTCACTGCACCCGTTTACCAAGAAATTTTGGAGCACTTCATGCTTCCTTCTGCTGACCAGCTTTTTAAAGATGCTGATTTCATTTTCCAGCAGGATTTGGCACCTGCCCACACTGCCAAAAGCACCAAAAGTTGGTTAAATGACCATGGTGTTGGTGTGCTTGACTGGCCAGCAAACTCACCAGACCTGAACCCCATAGAGAATCTATGGGGTATTGTCAAGAGGAAAATGAGAAACAAGAGACCAAAAAATGCAGATGAGCTGAAGGCCACTGTCAAAGAAACCTGGGCTTCCATACCACCTCAGCAGTGCCACAAACTGATCACCTCCATGCCACGCTGAATTGAGGCAGTAATTAAAGCAAAAGGAGCCCCTACCAAGTATTGAGTACATATACAGTAAATGAACATACTTTCCAGAAGGCCAACAATTCACTAAAAATGTTTTTTTTTATTGGTCTTATGATGTATTCTAATTTGTTGAGATAGTGAATTGGTGGGTTTTTGTTAAATGTGAGCCAAAATCATCACAATTAAAAGAACCAAAGACTTAAACTACTTCAGTCTGTGTGCACTGAATTTATTTAATACACGAGTTTCACAATTTGTTGAATTACGGAAATAAATGAACTTTTCCACGACATTCTAATTTGAGATGCACCTGTATATACACACATTAAAAAATAAATTAAATAAAAATGACAAATGCATACAACAAAATTTCTAAACTTAACATTTAAAAGATAACAAAATAAAGCCACAAACAATTCAAAATATTAAGAGAACAAAAGGTATAAGAATATAATAATGATTCTAACATAACACTAAGCCAAACACCAAAAACAACTACGTGTGTATGTACACACACACACACACACATCCATAAGTTCAATATTATTTCATTTCCATTTAGTTTGTTGAAGTACTAGAGTAACTCAAATTAAATAAAACTAAAACTTAATAAATAACATATACAGACATATTAAAAAATGAATAAAATGACAAACATTACTACAACTGTAACTAAAATTAATAGATAACATATACAAATCAAACTACATTAGTTTAACAGTAATCCTAAAAAAATAACACTGAGCCAAACATACAAGTAAGAAATGGTTATAAAAACTGAGAGAGAAGTGAAACAAGTAATAGCAGGGCTCGCAAAATTTCAAAATCCCTGGTAGCCCTTCGGGCAGGTACTCTTCAGATTTTGGTAGCCCGAAAATTAATTTAACTAGCCCAAATAAAAATAAAAAAAAGACCTTTTTTTTTTTAAATATAGAAAATCAGATTGGAGTCTAAATGTCAATCAAAAATATTTTCAATACACAAATATCAACAAATATGAAGGAAGGAATTTTATTTCACTATTTACAGGGTATCTGCAGAGTTTTAAAAAATAAATTTAAGGCAATTTATGACCCATTTTAAGAGCTGCACAAGTAAAATGAACAGTATGAGCGGGGTTGGACAATGTCTATGGTAACATACAGTATTAAGCCATAAAATTACATGATTTACAGTTCAGATAGAGGTTTTCACAAAAACAAAAATCTTATACAACAGCATTTTAGCCTTTATAATTTATTTGAAGCTGCGGATTCGGGTGACGTTTTAGCTCATCCGCGCATCACTAACCCGTCGGGCAGGGCAGTGATACATTTTAGTAGCCCGACTGGAAAACACAATAGGCCCGGGATGTCGGGCTAGCGATTTTGCGAGCCCTGAATAGGAAAGATGATAAATAAAAAGCGATACTTATATACTTATCTTCGAAACACAAGATATTTTTTAATGAAATCAGAGGTTTCAGTTCTACTAAAACAACTTAGAAAGTCATTAAAACTAATCCATATGAATTAAGTGGTTTAATCCAAGTCCTATGAAGAGCATTATATGATGAGCAGATTTAATTTAGGCTTTAATTTACATCTGCAAACATACATAGAGCACATCAAATATGGCAGATACAGAAGCTTGTGTGCGTCCTGTACTCAAAGACTAACTGAAAAGACAAACACAAAGGAAGTTTAACCAGTTTTAGCGTTGGTCATGTAAAAGACATTAATCGTCATATTCAGTTGGTTGATTAATCAGGCAAAGAATAGGCTGTCTCAGCCAATGGAATAGGTTTGGGTTTAAGCAGGATTGGACTGAGATCTTGAAACTGTATATGTTTCTGGGTCAGATTTTCAAGTAAAATAATGAGAGATTATCTGCTAATATTACATTTAAACAAAAATATAGTGTAGTGCTGAAGTCCAGGGGCCGGTTGCATAAACTGCTTAGACTTGTCTTAAAAAGTTAGTCATCTAATTGGTTTTCATAAAAACTGGTCATAACTTCTTAAAGTCCAGTACAAAAATATAGATTGGCCCAATTTGTGTCAGAAAAGTAAGACTTGTTGTAAGACAGTTGGTCAAACTATTTCTTAAGACACAGTTTTAACATAGTGGCTATGTTTATGCAACTGGCCCCAGTTTTAGTAGGTAATACTCCGTTAAGATCCTCTGTTCATAGATGTAAACTCCTCACCTTTTGGTGAAAACTCACCTTTTTGAGATCAAAATAGGCCACCTATGAGATTTGTGTAGATCCAACAAGAAAGTGTTTTTGGTGGGAGTGGGGGGGTCTTTTTACAGTACCATTAGTACCAATTCATGTCTGTATCCACTTGTAGTCAATCACTTTTAAACACTCCTGTGTGTTTTTGCGTGCATGCTCTGGTTTCGAATTACAAAACCACAAGTTTTACTTGTTTTTGCAGCATTGAGTATTGTAGCCAATCACAGGCATTTCTGTTGAAAGCAATGGCCAGTCAGAGGTGTTTTCTGTAGGTTAATCAGAAGAATCCCCTCTGAACTAATTTTTGTTTTCGTAAGTTTACAGAGTTCTACACACTTGCAGATCTACCTAATATAATCGGAGAAAGAAAAAACGCATACACACGATATAAATAAGAGATTGATTGTGTAGTTAGTCATTGATTTATTAGGAGTTATTCACGTAAGCTTGGTCAGTTGCGTTATAAGAGCTTTGCTCTGTTTCTCTAGAATCTTTACATAATCCATTGACAATTTGAAGAAAAGTTTTGTTTGTTTCTACTGGATATAATGGTAGTTTTGTGTAATTGTCATCTCAAAAGTCTTTGTTTTCCACAAGGATTTTTTGGCCAAGTTTTTCATCTCCATGATTGAAAAGTGAATTTTTAAAGTGAATTTTACTGCACAACTGTAAAGTTAAAAATAATAAGGCTTTTAAAAATTGTATAAGCGTCTTTGTCATCTTTTTCACCCATTATGCGTTTGCATCCCTGTCTGTTTGTATGTTGTCAGAGCATGAAGCCGGAGCTCAGTTACCTGGCCCATAATCTGGTGGAGATCGATAAGTACCGAGTGGAGACGTGCTGCGTCATCGGTGAGGATGGGAAACAGTTTGACATGGGGAAACTCCATTTTTGGGGCCCAGAATTTGCAATTTATTTTTGTTCAGTAATATTTTTTGATTGTTATTTAGAATTTTGAGGGGATTTTATAATACTATGCAATATTTATACAATTTTTATTAGCTATTTTTTTCCACAGTCGTTTTTGACTGCAAAGGTACCAAAGTGTTACTTTATTTTTCGCCCGTTTAACATTTCCAAATCATGCCCGTGAATTTTTTTTTTTTTTTTCTCTCTCTAATGTGACAAACGTCACCAAGTGTCATCCCATTCTGATGAAGCAAAATTGAAAACGAGAGGATGTTATTGAATAATTTTACCATGCAAGTGCATGTGCTCAAAACAGACTGCCTTCCAGTTAAGCAGATGTTTGATTTCTTGAACAGGGATGTGAGAAAGAAACTAGAAAATCCAGTTTGTTGAGGAAACAGTCTGAAATAATTTATCTTTGGAATCAATCAACATGAGCTCTTGTTTAGTCTCTTCTGAGTGGCGTTTGTTTTGTTGTCTGCTCACAGGTAACTACTACAGTCTGCGGTCTCAGCATGAGAAAGCAGCCCTGTATTTCCAGCGGGCCCTGAAGCTGAATCCACGCTGTCTGGGGGCCTGGACCCTCATGGGTCATGAGTACATGGAGATGAAGAACACATCTGCTGCCATTCAGGCCTACAGGTACTCATCTACAGCAGCACAGCTGAAAGACTGAAATCGTGATGGTTGCTCTTGTGTTTGCAGTGTTAAGGTTGAATGAGGGGTGTGCGATATGACGATTTTTGATCATGGACGATAAAATTGTCTCCACGATCTGCTTTTGGAGAAATATCGTAGTATTGTGCTACAGTGCACATTCTATCAGGTGCAGTTCTGGCACCTCCGTCTCAATATACTGTACAACACCACATACATTCACATCAGTGTTAACTCAGTGGTGGAGTTACTCTCACTGGACACTGGACTTATTTGCAATCACAAAAGTACATTATTTTCGTGTGTTTTAAAGCCTTGCCGGTTAAACGTTTCATTCATGTGCTGGTCTGATGTGCGCTTTTTCTGAACACCTGAAGCACGCACACTAAAAAGCCTGTCTAACAGCGCCTGATTACTGAACTAAGTTATCTTTTGCACTAATACTGTCAAAGCACACAAAGTTTATGTATAGACTCAGCTGGTTATTTCTAAAATGAAAGTAAACTGTTCAGACAAACGGATGCGTGCCTGTATATTAGATGCGTGCAGGTCTTAAAGGGACAGAACTAAACATGCAGCCGACTGTCATTAAAGGGATAGTTCACCCTAAAATTTAATTTCTATCATTAATTACTCACTCACATGTTGTCCCAAACCTGTATTAATTTCTTTCTTGTGCTAACACAAAAGAAGATAACCAGTTGCTGGTCCACATTGAATTTGATAGAAGGAAAAAAAATACTATGGAAGTCACTGTGGACGAGCAAATGTTTGGTTTTCCACATTCTTCAAACTAGCATTTATGTTCAGCAGAAGAAAGAAACTCATTCGGGTTTAAAACAAATTTTGAGTGAGTAAATGATGGTATAAATATAAAACACTGACAGAATCGACAGACAGATGACAGAATTTGTATTCTTTAATGTTAAAACAAAAAAACGCAAAGAGAAAAAAACTCGCTACTCTTGACAGAAAAAAATAATACGGCTGCTTTAATAGGAATCAGTCTATAAAGTGTTTTATTTTTGTATTCGTTCATTCAATTTCTTGAATGCTCCTGCTAAATATGCCTATTGTACCTGAAAATAAAGCACTGTTTGTTTTATTTGTTTATTATGTGTATTTGTAATGTGTATCTTTGTTCTTATTTTTAATAACAAAGATAAAATAATGACAAAGATTTTTTATCTTCGTCCACTTTAGCCTAAATATCCACCATTCTTTTTTTATATTTTGTTACATACATTACTGACACTCTATCCTCCAATTTGATACTGTTAAGTGCTTTGACACAATCTGTATTGTTAAAAGCGCTATATAAATAAAGGTGACTTGACTTACCTTGAAAGGCTTTGTCTTTATAACAGGGAAATTATTTGGGCTGCACTGCTCAGACAAAATAGTAAAACTAACATGACAAAGAATCATGATAAAATCGTGATATTTTTGAAAAAATCTTATATGATATGATATATTTGCCATATCGCCCACCCCTAGGTTGAACCAATCGAATCAGTTTGGTGTTGCAATCAATCAGCATTGTGGCTACAGTATTCAAATCAACACAGTTGAAGGGTGCCTAAACTTTTGCACAGCCTATTTTTCACTTTCAGTTTTATTTCAAACAACTCAGTACTGCTACACTAAGAATTTATGTCCAAAAAACATCACATTATCCAGCTTTCTCTAGAAACTGAAAGGAGTATCACTACAAGAGCAAATTATTCTGCAGCCTCAGATGGGTGCCCAAACTTCTGCATTAAACTGTATACATGTTTACAAACTACTGTTCAAATGTTTGGGCTCAGTAAGGTTTTTTTTTGTTTGTTTTTTTTGAAAGAGATTAAAACTTCTATTCATTATTAAGGACACGATAAATTGATCAAAAGTGACAGTAAAAACTATTTACATTGTTACAAAAATTTCAAATAAATGGTTCTTTTGAACTTTCTATTCATCTGTGAATCCTGAAAAATTAAATGTATCAGTTTCCCCAAAAATATTAAGTAGCACAACTGTTTTCAACATTGATGATAATCAGAAATGTTTCTTGAGCAGCAAATCAGCATATTAGAATGATTTCTGAAGATCATGTGACACTGAAGACTGGAGTAATGATGCTGAAAATTCAGCTTGGTTCATTATCTTAGGTTATAATATTACATTTTTTACATAAATGCATAAGACTACAAATGTTCAAAAAATAAATAAATACATATATAAAACATGCTTTATGAGTGACATTTATTGTCTTTATTCCTAAATATGTGTGCGTGTATATTTTGGACTAGGGGGTCATATTGAAGTGTTGGATTAAATTAAGAAGCACTACATTTATACCAAAAACAATACATTTAAATTCAAAATAAATCAATAAATGTAAAAATAATGCATATATTAAAAATTAATGACATAATTAATAAATACATTGAAATAATTGAATAAATATAAATTGAATAATTTTTTTTTGTTCTTGTCTCTTAGGCATGCAATTGAAGTGAACAAAAGGGACTATCGGGCCTGGTATGGACTCGGACAGACCTATGAGATTCTCAAGATGCCCTTCTACTCGCTCTACTACTACAGAAAAGCCCATCAGCTCAGGTGAACACATCATGAGCCTCATTCAGTCTTTGTTCTTCAGTATAAGCTGACTTACGCTGTGTGTTTATTTCAGGCCTAATGACTCGCGGATGCTCGTCGCTCTGGGTGAATGTTACGAGAAACTCTCTCAACAAGTGGAGGCCAAAAAGGTAAAACGGTGACACTTCATCAGCACAGAAACAGATCATTTTCCTCCAGATTGTGAACGTGTGTAGTAATGCTGCTAATGCTCTGCTCTGATTGGTTCAGTGTTACTGGAGGGCGTATTCGGTCGGAGATGTGGAGAGAATGGCTCTTCTGAAGCTGGCCAAGTGAGTGAGATTTTCTTCAGCAGTGTGTGTAAGTCCTCATGAGGCTGCTATTTCAGTGAAATCACCTGTGTGTGTGTGTGTGTGTGTGTGTGTGTGTGTTTTCAGGCTTCACGAGCAGCTGAATGAATCTGATGATGCTGCACAGTGCTACATCATCTACATCCAGGACATTTTCTCATGTGGTGTAAGTTACTAGATTTCTTCACTCTTAAATGTGACCTGTGCTGGCAAAATGAGTGTGAATGCACACGGACTAATCCTGAGCTACAGGCAAAAGAAGTGAAAAATGTCAGTTTCAGTCGAAATTTGAGGTTTTCACAAAAATGAGTTGATTAAGCCCTCTTCTAGCGATCCCAGTGCTCCAAATAGTAATTAAACATCTAAAATAATCTTTATTTGTACGTTTTCTGAGAGGATTACCTTTTTCACTGCTCACTTCTGGACGACTGCTGCTGCTTCTCAACACAAGCTTTAGGTCTATTGTTGCAAAGTGCAGCATTCCAGCTTTGTGAATATTCATATCGAATTCTCAATGACATGAGTCCAAACCAGTGAAATATGATTTTCAAACCCATGCTGATGAAAACAAATTGATCGCACTGACTGACATTTGCAAAGCACGTGCAATCTTCGAGAGTGCATGATCTCCCTATAAAGTACATTATTGTGAAATATGTCTTGACGAGATTCACACAAACATAATCTCTTATGTCTTGCATGAACATTTAGTTAATGGTTGGGGATCCATGCATTACAGTAGGTCTTAATATAGATCTGTCTCAATGTTAATCAAGCATTAAAAGAAAAGACGGAATCACCGTCTATTTGCATCTTTGTTTTTATTTTTAATAAAGATAAAATAAAGAATAGCTATATTGTGATTTAATAATATAGTAATTATTATTAAGAAAAGAATAGGAGAAAAATGTGCAACATTGCTTGGTGATTTTGCTTTGGAATCTTCAGAAAACCTTAACTTGATTTTTCTCAAAATCAACTCTGCTGACTCTGTCGCCTTCAAACGGGTGTAGCTCAGTCATTTTTTGTCCGATTCTAACAAGTCATATATCATTTTAAATGATATGTGAAAATAAAAATAACTCCTTTTTGAAAATTTGCTAATTCTGACTCATTTTGCCAGCACGGGTCACAAATGTTCAAACCCGGTTCATAAATCTCACACAGGTTCTCTTTTGCAGTGCCAGACATCTTACAGCAGCGTTTGACTTTCTTATTCTAGTAAATGTTCTGTAGGAAATAATGTGGGCAAGGCTTATTATATTCCCTAGGTTATTATATTTTGCTGAAAAATGTTGACATGATTCTGCACTAGGATTGGGTATTGAGAACTGGTTCCATTTTAGAACCGGTTCCAAATTTCCAAGAACCGGGTATTCAATAAGACACGTGCATTTTGATTCCACCTAACGGTTCCTGCGTTCACGTTTTAATGTGATTTTTAACAGGGTTCGTACAGAAACTGCAAAATGAAATTCCAGGACTTTGAAGGAATTTTCAAGCACTACTTTTTTCGTTTTCAAGGACTAAAATCAGAGATCACAATATCATTATTGTCTTTCAAATTCTAATAAATAAAATAATAAAACAAAATGGTACAAATAAAGTGCAGCACATGCAAAGCATAAAATAGCTGTGGCAACTTGAAAGAATACTACACCAAAGTTATCGCTTTATTTAAAGTGATTTTTTTTTTTTTTTTTTTTTTTTTTTTTTTTTTTTTTAATGAATATATGATTGACCTGAAGAGTAAAAGCTTCATCATACACTTGGAAAGTTATGAGCTATATCATGGACGTAGACACTAGGGGTGTGACAATACACTTAGCTCACGGGATGAGACAAAATACAGATACTTGATTTACTAGAACGAGACAGTATTTTAATACTATTTTTAAGAAATTTCAGTGACAAAACATTTGTCTTTTAATTGCAAAAAGCAAAACGATGTAGTTGTATTTTGAAACATTTAACTAATCTAGAGCCGTAACTAATGATTATCTTGGTAATCAAGTAATACTGATTAATGCGACAATTGAGTAATCTGATATTTTTTTAGCAATAAAATTAGACCTAACTAAATGAAAAACAGGCTTTATATTGACTACATTTATATATGTTACCCTGGAGCACAAAACCAGGCATAAGTAGCACAGGTATATTTGTAGCAATAGCCAAAAATACGCTGTATAGGTCAAAATGATTGATTTTTCTTTTATGCCAAAAATAATTAGGATATTAAGTAAAGATCATGTTCCATGAAGATATATTGTAAATTATCTGCTGTAAATATATCAAAACTTAATTTTGATTAGCAATATGCATTAAGGACTTCATTTGGACAACTTTAAAGGTGATTTTCTCAATATTTAGATTTTTTTGCACCCTCAGATTCCAGATTTTCAAATAGTTGTATCTCAGACAAATATTGTCCAATCTTAACAAACCACACATTAATGGAAAGCTTATTTATTCAGCTTTCAGATGATGTGTACATCTCAATTTCAAACCCTTATGACTGGTTTTGTGGTCCAGGGTCATATATATTAAACAATAATAATTGGTTCAAATAAAGTATCAAAACCAAGTAATCACATGATTTTACTGAACAACACTTAAAATACATAATGTAATATGCTTATACATAATATGAATATAACGGCCTGGTGATGTTTCATTTAACAGCTTGATTCAACGACGTTTAAATCCATGTAATTTTAATATTTGGCCACATGCAAACTCAGAGCGAAGGTTTGAACTTCTATTTTGTACACAAATTGCATATAGAAATATGTTGATGTATTCTCCTGTACTGGCATGGGTTTTTAAATGATTTACGTTATAAATCTAGTGAGAACGCACACTGTTTTGATAAATGATAACAGCGCAACAACAAAGAGCATCAGACTTTATACGCATTCCCAAATGAAACCCAAACAGCACATGCAGTAAAAGACCGAACAATATAATGCAAGCACTATCAAATGTTTTACCACAAAATCAACTTTTTATTGATATCGCGAGACCGCTTTTCACCTCAAGGAGTAATATCGCGAGATCTCGTGCGCTCCCAAAAGCTGGGTGAAATGGCTCTGTATTTATATCAGATGCGCTGCATCGTTAATTTTGCGAGAAAATATAATTTTTATGGAAAACAAAAATTAATACTAATTTCATGTATACTGCCTTTTAAACATTCAAGTACTTTTCAAGTACCTTTTCATAAATATGGCTGTTTTCAAGAGTTTTCCAGGACTTAAATTTGAAAAATTCAAGTACTTCAAGCACTTTAAGCACCTTGTACGAACCCTGTTTTAAACTATTTAAGCGCAGGAAGGGAAATAACTTGTGCACTGTTTGCGTGCAGCGCACACATCTGAAGCACGAGCACAGAGAACAGCGGTTCTGATTCGGCTTCTGTGTTTGTTTCCAACCATTCTGTGCATTTCCACTGCAGAAAAGGTTGTTCCTGACTTCTTTTACATTTAATAAACACAGCCGTTTTTTGTCTTAAGTGAATGTAAACAGATGAGAAAGAAAACACGTGTAGCAGTATTTTTAGATCTGTGTGGGTTCGGTGTTAAAGAGACAGCAGCCTAATAAACGGGCTGCCTGTCATTTAATGTTAATCAAAGAACAAAAGAAAATCTTTAACTGACTGAATATCTTTTGTAAGTTTAATGAGGATTAATCAATATTTTATTTATGAAAAGTAAACTATGCAGTGTTTTTAAACTTTTGATTTCAATTTCTGTACCTGAAATTTAAGCTTTATTTATTTATTTATGCTATTGCTAATTGATTTGTTTGTTCCTATTTTATTACTTACTGTTTACTTAATGTTTAATTTAATGTTTGAAATTTATATTAGTCCAGTAGTCCAGTTTTCTGTGTTATTTTTTTGGTAAAACCATAGACAAACGACAGAATAAATGTTTGACATCTAAATGTTCGACTTAAAAAAATCCATTTAAAAAATTTATCTTATTGGAATCAGAATTAGGAATCAATGAGAATCATCGATAAGCGGAATTGATAAAATTCAAATGATATTTTGAAATGATTCTGCACATCATGCAGAGTAAGATGAAGACGTGATGTCTGAAGTGGCAGAGATTTGTGTGATTTGAAGATTGAAAAGTGTGTGTGTGTGTGTGTGTGTGTGTGTGTCAGGAGCAGCTGGAGCACGCTGAGGTCAGCACGGCTCTGAGGTATCTGGGTCAGTACTACTTCAAGAACAAGCTGTACGACGAGGCGTCTCTCTGCGCTCAGCGCTGCTGTGATTATAACGACGTGAGTCTCTCTTCATCAGTCCACTCACAACTCAGGGATGCAAACTTGTCACCTTTCGGCAAAATATTTTATTTTCAATCCAAACTTGGTCATTTGAGTGATTTGTGTTCTTAAAATTGTCTTTTTACAGTTCCAGTAGTACCAACTAGGGCTGAAATGATTAGTCGACATTATTGACAGCGTCGACAATAAAAAAAAAAAAAAAAAAAAAAAAAAAAAGTCAACAAATATTTTTCTTGTTGAATAGTTGTCGACCTCATGTGGCCCAATGTCACACACAGCGTTTCCGAGGAAACTCAGCCGAATCTGAAGCTGCTGAGCGGTGTTTGGATGAAAATGTAAATATAAACACAACAAAAATGAGTGGTGAGAAAACAGCAGTTAATAAAGCATCTGATCATAGCAGTGTTAATGTTTGAACCAGCTCTGCAGTTCGGCACTCCAGTCACGTTAAGTTTATTTATATAGCGCTTTATACAATAGACTGAGTTAAATCAAGGAGCTTTACAGTATTAAACATGAAAACAGTGTCAGTTTCACTTTCAGTTTGAATTACAACTTGATTTTGTTATTAAGCAGCTCTCCAGTGTGGAGCTAGCTAATGATAAAATATTTGTATTAGTGAATGCAAAAATAAATAAATACAAAAAAAACCCACGTTATTACATTAAAGCGATAGTTTGGTTTGCATAGATTAAAGCTTAATCTAGCTCAGGACTGTTTTGATTATTATAACACTATAAGGTGTTTTAAGAGAGCTAATGTTTTGAATAAAATCATTTATCCAAAAATAAAATCTTATTACTTATTTTATTCCAGTTAATTAAATGATGAATGAGAGTTTCATTTTGTGTGCCAAATATATTTGTTGTAAAAAATAATTGCAGTTGTACATTAGTGATATATTTTGTTTGCCATTTTTAAAAGCTGAAGTGATTCTTTTTTTATTTATTAGAATGTGTAACCCAATATTTTAACTAATTGTAAAAACTGAATAATAGAACAAAGCCTACTGATTAATCTGTGAAATAATCAATGATTAGTTGAATAATCATTGTAATCATTTTTAGAATAATCGATTATCAAAATAGTAGTACAAACTCAGTTCTGCTCCCACTCAAAGGCAACTGCTTTTAAACTGGGTTGCCAGGTCTGCTTAATAAAACCAGCCCAATTGCATTCTGGGATAAATTGGCTACCAAAATCATGTTCCGGGGGGCAAAACCTTTTTCCAGGGTGTTCCATATCAGACAGAATCACTTTCCAGGGGGGCAAGGAGTTTTGATTCAATCTGTGGACTAAAAAAACAAGCAGCAGAAACAGTATAGAAGCAGCCCAATCCTGCGAGAAAACCACAGACTTGGCAACACTGTTTCAGACGCTGTGTATTCTCCAGTTTGGAATTACAGAAGCAAAAGTTTCTATTTTTGCAGTGTTGAGTATTGTAGCCAATCACAGGCATCTCTGTTGAAAGCAGCGGCCAATCAGAGGTTTTTTTTTTTTTTACTGTAAGTCAGTCAGAATCAATCTGAAGCACTTTCTTCTACCCTGATGAGTTTGCATCTCTGAGAAATATTACATTATAAATAATATTTCTGATGAATTAACACTAACTAGATAGTAAAAAAACTGTAGACAAACTAGATGTTTTTAGCATATGGTTGAAGGTTGTTAACATTCCTAGCATATTGTTGGAACTTTTTAACATGCTTAAACATTTAGCTTATTGTTGCTAGCATGTTTTAGCATTTTTGAGAAGTTGATAGTGTCTTGCTAACATGTTTTAACACATCGCCAGCATGTTTTAGCACTTATGATTTATAAGTTATGTTGTTGGCATGTTTATGAATTTGGCTAGCATAATTACACGTTGCTAGCATGTTTTAACACATTTTTTCCATGTTTAGAATGTTTCTAGAAGTTGCTAACAATGTGTTAAAATGCTAGCATATTGTAAGCTGTCATGTTTCTAGCATGTTTTAGTACTTTTCTAAATGTTGATGTTAACATTTTTTTTAAACACTGTTAACATGATTTAGCATGTTTTACCATTAAGTTGTTCGCATATTTACTATGTAACATGTTATAACATTTATGAAAGTTGATGGAATGTAAACAAACACATTGTTAGCATGATTTAGCGTATTGCTAGCATATTTCAAGGTGTTGTTAGATGTTAACGTTTATATAAGTTTGTAGCATGTTTTAAGATTGTTAGTATTTTTTTTTTTTTTTAAGAAGTTGGTAGTATGTTGTAAACAAGTCTGCAACAGGTTTTCACGTTTTGTAGAAGTAGCTGGTATATATTTTTTGTTAAATATGTTAGCATAGTTTAGAATGTTAATGTTAACATGTTTATATAAGTTGCTGGCATGTTTTTTTTTTTTTAAGTTGGTAGTATGTTAGCATATCTTAGACAGTTAGCTTTAAGGCAGCGGTGTTGTGTGTGTTTAGATTTGAGTGTGACACTACTTTAAGTGGTGAATTGGAAGCAACATGATTAGCGCTGGGAATCTGTAATCTAAAGACTCTCCCAATAGACACGTTTGGAGAAAAAAAATTGCTTTAGTTTAAATGTCTATTTCTGGCCATTTATTTCCTCTTCGTATCTGTTTGATAGAATTTCTGCACCGTGGAACAAAGAGGCAAGTGTAATTAGTGGTGTAATCTGTGGAACTGGTTTGCTAATTGTTTCAGGCGCGAGAGGAAGGCAAAGCTCTGTTGAGGCAGATCTCTGCGGTGCGAGAGCAAGGAGAGCCTTCATCCACAGACCTGACCCTGCCCTGCGTCTTCAACCCACTGTCCAATAACACCACACCCGTCAGAAGAGTGTCTCCGCTCGACCTGTCTTCTGTCACGCCCTGAGACAGAGAGAAACACATTCACCTATACCAGACTGTAAATAACTGTTTGTTATATCTAATAAACTCATCAAACATTGACAGTTGAGTGTTTTATTACAAAACGCACCCATTTTAGTTTTGATTATACAGTGGAAAGACATTCAAAAGTGACAAACAAACATCTCTAATCACAGCAACCTTCTCTAAACTCATGCAAAATGTGCAAAAGAGGAGCCAAAGCAAGAAATGTAGTGCTAAAATCTGCATTTGGCAACAAAGGAAAAAAGATGTGCACTGCAAAAAATGATTTTTAGTATTTTTGTCTTGTTTTCTAGTATAAATATCTAAACATTCTTGAATCAAGATGCATTTACTTGACAAGTAAAATGACTATCTTAAGTCTTGTTTTCTAAAAACAGTTTTGTTAGTTTTTGCTTAAAATAAGCAAAAATATCTGCCAATGGGCTAAGAAAAAATCTTAATTCAAATGCTAAACAGTATTATTTTTCTTGCCCCATTGGCAGATGTTTTTGCTTGTTTTAAGCAAAAACTAAAAAAATTTTCCAGAAAACACCACAATATCTGAAGCCAATATTACTTGTCAAGTAAATGCATCTTAATTCAAGAATGTTTAGATATTTATACTAGAAAACAAGACAAAAATACTAAGAAAATTATTTTTTGCAGTGTGTATTTGGCGACAGTAACACTGAATTCTTAAAGAATCACTCAAACATTTTGAAACAGAAAGCAGCAACCATGAAAGAAGTTAAGATGAATTAGTTCTGTTCAGTTTACATATGTATTTGGAAGACAAATGGAATGCAGGTTACTATTTGGAATCAACTTCAATCTTGCTTTTACATGTTGATTTGGTTTGCATAATATACAAAAAAAAAAAAAATTAAAAACAGCATGTAGGGAAAATAAAATACTAAGAATGTCAGTTTCACAATAGAAACCCTTGAACACAAAATTTAAAAATAAACAAAGTCCCATCATAACAAGGCCCATTTGTGCATCAAACGGCCACCTGATTATATTAAAGACAGAAATGATATTAAAGCTCAGTGGAGGCTCCTAATATTTGAGGCGGAGCTGGATGGGAGTGGATGGAGGCGATGGCTGTCGCGAGCGCAACACTCGGGCGTAAGGTGTGCCCGCTTTGGCCCGCTGAGGGGTCTGTCGCGAGGGGAAGAACGAGCGGAAGAAGGGCCGTTTCTCTGGAGGCTGGTTCTCCACATAAGCCACAGCCACCCCGCAGCCTCTCTTCTTACAGGAGCCGGACGCAGCTGGAGGAGGCTGACCGTTCTGCAGCTGCGCTAGAAGATCATCTTTCCTGCGCAGATCTGCTTTGACCAGCTGCAGACTGGTGTGCAGCTCCACAAGCATCTGATCCTACAGACAACAAACCAAGGGAGAGGAGAGGGCAGGCCAGAGGGGAACTATTAATTTAGTTATGAAATCACACAGATTAGATCAGGAGCATCAAGAAGAGGGTTTATAACAAAAACAACAAACAAACAACGGCATGTTAGTTAACTGAATCAGAGTAAGTCGTTTAGAGGAAGGGATGCATGTGAATCCTGTGCATCATTCTCATGTCATCATTTGGATTTCAGTAGTAAATATATTCAGTCTGAATGAGTGTGAAAGGAGTTAAAGAAAGAAAAGAAACAGAGGAAGAGATGTTGGTGTGGCACAGACTGACTTTACATCCAGCTAGACGTTGAATATCAGTAATAGCTAAAAGTAAATGTTACTTTTACTTTTTATTACACAAGGGAGAATTCACAGCTAGCTGTGCATTAAATGATTTTATGATGTGGAGGCAAAGAACCACCTGACGCACAGCGGTGTACATTAAAATCATTTAATCCACAGCTAGCTGTGCATTATTCCACTTATACCATAGTCATTTACCAGCAATGATGATGTTTGCAGCACAATATTTGACCAAAAGGGTAAAAAAAAAGGGGTAATTTTTGTCAGTTACAGCTAGCATTCTGCCCGCTTCAAATCAGATGCACAGATGAAATAGTGCAGTAAGATCACATTTATATGAATAATAAATTATAGCATTATATTACAGAGTTAATTATCGAGATTGAGAGAGAAATGACAGTTGTATTAGGAATGCACCAAAATGAAAATTCTTGGCTGAATCCAAAACTGAACAAAATGAAACACTGGGCCAAAGGCTGAATACTGAACACAGTTTTTAACATTTTTAACATTCATTTAACATTCTAGTAGACATTATACCAAAAAAGCACATTTGAACCTTTTTAGGCCATTTTTGAGACCCCCTTCTTGAATCAGGCATGTATTTTATTTTTATTTTTTTTACTGTATAAATAAATGGAACCTTGCTGAGCAGAACAGACTTTTAAAACATTAGAAAATATTACAGATCCCAATTGGAACACTATGTGAGAATGTTATATAAATATATGTTATCTAGATATATGTTGTTACATGTATTAATAAAGTGTTACCTGATAATAATAATTACAACTGCTCTATTTTAATGTGTCATATTACAGAGTAATTAACAAGTAATTAGTAGTAGCCATTGTACTTATATGAAACAAAATGTACTTATGTAACTAAGTTATGGAACAGCCTGTAATTACAGTTTGTAATTATGTAGCTGTAATATAGGCAGCTACTGTTACACATGTAACAGACCGAGTCTGTTACACAGCTACTTATGTAACCAAAAGATTGTTACGTGTTGCAGACTTTATACAAATTATAAATGTAAGTACACAGACATAAGTGACTTAAAATAAAGTGTATCAAGATTGTACTTAAGTGTACTTCATGTGTATCTATACTGTACACCTTATCCAGCTGCACCTGTTTGATTTAACCCACCAGTACACAGCTTAAATACATGTAATACCTTTCTAATTACATTACAATTACAGAATATTACACAGGCATAAGCTACTTAAAGTAAAGTGTATCAAGATTGTACTTAAGTGTACAAGTAGCTGTGTAACAGACTCGGTCTGTTACATATGTGTAACAGTAGCTGCCTATATTACATCTACATAATTACAAACTGTAATTACAGGCTGTTCCATAACTTAGTTACATGGTAAGTACATTTTGTTTCATGCAAATACAATGGCTACTATTAAGTACATAATTAGGTAATTACTCTGTATTATGACACCTTAAAATATTATTGTCTTTTTTATTTTATTTTACAGAACAACAGTAAAATTACTTGAACCCTGGCTAACAAGCAGATAATGCTGTGAGCATACACACAGAATACATGAAATACATGCGTGTATTAGAAAGCATAACGTTCTGCAGTTTGTTGTTTAAGGCCATTTGGTGATTTCAGTCATCATACAGTAACCAGCAGCAGCCAGCCCTTCCTCTTCTGATCAAGACATGAGATGCAGCACTAAGCAGTCTCTCGCTGTCAGTGATCGTAATGATTTTTGAGTCTTTCTCAGACACTTTTAAATGCTTCCACACTGATGACGTTTGCTGTGTTATAAAGAGTGCACGCCTCTCACTCTACATTGCTTGCTATTTGATCGCATCACCAAAAATGTCATTGTTCGGTACAATTTATTTGGACTTTTTGCTTATTTGAAAAGCGAAAGAGCTTTTTTCTTTGCTGTTTTTGGCCGAGTAATTTCAGTTGCTGAACATTCGGTGTCTGTCTACAAACAATGAAGCTGAGTTTAGTTAGTTAAGCAGCGATTTTACCTCCTCATTGCTGAGAAATATAATGTAGTGATTCAGTATCGATGCTATTTTATTAATAAAAGTTGCATGGCAGCGCTGTGTGTGAGTGATGTGTGTGTGAAAGCAGCACATTAACACGGAACAGTGATTAAACTGAATTGGAACTACCTGTGCATTAAACAGTTCTATTGCAGAACTGCTAGCCAATCAGAATTTAGTATTCAGACAGGCCATGGCATAAAACAAACTCATTTGCGTGAGCTGAGGATCACAGCTATGACAGACTGTAAGGTTGTTGATGATCGTGCGGTTACCTGTTTGGCGAGTTTGCTGTCTGCGGAGGAGAGAGCGATCCGCAGCTTCTCTCCGTCGGTGTTGCGGCAGCACGCTCTTTCTCCAGACTGCAGCTTCACACCCAGCGTCTGGAGCTCCATCCGCAGCTGCTTCAGGTTCTGCACCACACACACACACACACACACACACACACACACACACACACAGCTCCTTATGAGATAATGCAGTTCTCCCTTCAGTATATGCCAGACAAATATAAGCTTACTTTTGGAAATCATGTCAATAATCAAGAGAAAGGTCTTCCTGCACAACCAGACGCTCTCTAGGACCCTATAGTTTTTTATTATTAGTTTATTTATTTATTTTTTGTATGTATGTAGGCCATGTATGTATTAGCAGCTCATACTATTTTATAGCACTTGCTATTAAATTCTGTATATTTTTATATTTTAAGGAAATATGTAGTTGTTTAACTGTATACACTTAATTATTGTCCAAGCCAACTCCTAACCCTAAACATACCCGTTGGTAACCCTCTTGAAATATTTAACCTAATTTATTTCAGTATATTCTATATATATATATATATATATATATATATATATATATATATATATATATATATATATATATATATATATATATATATATATATATATATATATATATATATACACACACACACATATACTGGTTTTAAATTCAGTTTTCTTGGAAAGAAAGACTTGTGTCTGTGCGAGACTTCATGTCTGACGTGTGACACACACAGTGCAATAAATTGTAAAACAATTGCACTAAAAATTAGTGTTTATTATTTATTATCAGCACAATGAACTGATTTGCACAGCTAAATAGGCTAAATGGAGATTGCTGACAACTTTCAACTAAATCTCCATTACTTTTTAACTCATTTGACAAATAGCTTACAATGTAGCCAAATAATTTTCAGAGAAAGTTGCTAAAGGAAGGTCGATTTGTTGCTAAAAGACATTATGATGTCACTGTGCGATGACGTCATTGTGTAATCACGACACAAAACTGTGTCAAAACATCAAACCTCAGCAGTGTTGCCAACTGCTTTCAACTGAAAGTACCTAAAACTGGTAGCTAAATGTCACTAGATGACATCATAATGGCAAACTCACTGATCTATATGAAGATGAATATAAGGTAGATCAGCGGGCAAGATCAGAACTTAGATAAGTTTTGTCCAAGAAGTTGCTATATTTGTCCCTAAACTTTTGAAAAAAGTCTCTCAAAAGGGGTGAAGTCGCTAAATCTAGCTACAAAATTGCTAAATTGGCAACACTGAATCTCAGCAAAAAATATATTTTGTGTGTGTTAATTTAGATTTGTTTGTAAAATAATATGCATAATATTAAAATATAAATAACTGTTATTTAAACATTGAATAATTGAACAGCTAATACTACACATTCTCAGCAATTATGCTTTAATCAGTGTGTTAGTAGTTAGTTAGTGTGCTACACTCAAAGAAAAGTCTGTACAAAAAGGGCACAATCTACTGTTAATATGAAAGAATTTTCCATATTGGTTTTTCACCTGCATTTTAAATTACGCATTGTGTTTTCAGGTTACAAGGTTACAATGGATAATGTCCTGGAAAATTACTAGTATCTTTTCCATTTTTCTTACAGTGTACTAACTGATCAACAATCACAGGTACAAGCTGCTAACAAACTGTATCAAATGAACAATTATTCAATTATTAGTATTGTTATTATTATTATTAAATTGAATTAACTCAATTCACGTGTTGTGTGTACTGCTAGGCATCTTTGTTTTCTTCTTTTTGTGTAATTTGGATAGGAAACGTGCCTTTATATTGTCTGAGTCACTAATCAAAAGTTGCCAAATAAATTTGAAAAATTGCTAAATTTGTTGCTAGGTGCTTTTGGAAGAAAAAGTTGCTAGGGTAGTCTGAAAAGTTGCTAAATTTAGCAACAAAATTGCCAAGTTGGCAACACTGATAGGTTAAGGGTTGAACAGCTCTGCTCCAGTATGGAAATAACTTCTACTGTAGCTTCTGATTACAATACAAAAGTATTTGTGTCTTGTTTTCCAGTCTAAAGATTCTCAATCAACATACATGTACTGGAGAAGCAGAATTCATTAGATAAGTCATCATGTTCTCTGTGAAACTGATCAAAATGAAGTATTTATGATTAAAACAAGAACAAATATCTGCTCCGAAAAATCAGCTCAACTCAAAGGGAAAACAAGTTTTCACTCCCAGAATGACAGATAATTGTTCTTGTTTTAAAGAAGCTCAGTTTTGTTCAATTTCTCAGAAAAGTCGTCCAGTAAATATTAGTGATCGACCGATATTGATTTTTTATAACCGATACCGATACCAATTATTTGCATGTTTTGTGTCCGATAACCGATATGCAGAACCGATATTTATTTACTGTTATAAAGTAAATAAATAACTAAGTGAAGTAAGTCCATACTTCATTTTGGTTTTTCCTCCTTTCAGTCATCTTAAAATAAAAAAAAAGGTTGAAAATTCTTTTATGTTAAATTTAATCTTAATATTTGTTGTAAATTTAATCATATTACAACAACAAAAATATTTTATTTATAACAAGCATCAGCGGCAACACTGATTTTAACAATAAGCAAAATAAATGTAGAATGTCTCATTTTCAAATGGAGAAAATAAATAAAGGACAGGAGTCATAACTTCATTTTAAACTACAATTTTAGGTTTATAAGCTGTTTAATAGGCTAAAGAGTGAAGAATAATTCACTGGATAATGTTAATTCACTGAATAATATTCTCTGGAATATTGAAATATAACAAACAAAACATTGTGTTTTATTGCATTTCTCAACTGGTATGTTATATCAGAATTATTAATATGTTTTTGTCATTCTAGATTATGAAATGCCTGCTGACAGTGCGGTTTATCTATGCATTTACACAGAACTATAGCCTACTCAAATTGCGATCGCTCACGGAGATAATAAATAATTAATTTCCATAGCGATGTATTTATTTAGATGTTTATTAACGAAATAATGGTTATATGGTAAATGTTAATATAATTTAGCGTGTTTTAAAAAAGTGAATATTGTTAAAAGTTACATGCGGTGGCCGTGCTGAAGCATTTCCTGAGCATCAACCGCTGAGTGAACAGCAATATGAAAGAGGCTTCACGAGACTAATGATGAGCATATACAACAGAGAGAGAATTAAATTCAGCGCTTTTATTTCCAACACGCGCTCATTCATGGCTGTATTATTTAATTCATGCAAAGTTACGTCTTTATTTGGAGAGGACTTGACGAATTAGCCTACGTGACTCCGACTTCACGAGACTAATGATGAGCATAGACAGCAGAGAGAGAATTAAATTCAGCACAACATGCGCTCATTCATGGCTGCATATTATTTAATTCAGGCAAAGTTATGTCTTTATTGGGACAGACTGACGGATTATCTTACTTGACTCCGTGAGTTCGTCTCTATTTCTATTTCTAGAGATATTACAAAACCGATGTCCGATTATGGTAAAATGCTTAAATATCGGGAAAAATATCGGTAAATCGATATATCGGTCGATCTCTAGTAAATATATCTTGATTTAAGGATATTTGTACTGGAAAACAAAAATACTGAGGGACTTTTTTTTTTTTTTTGCAGTCCATGCAACATTTAATGCAATGAATTTAGGACTTTATGCCTTGATTAGTGGAAAAATAAATGAAGACTAAAATTAATAATGAACAATATTATAAGTTCATATTCACCTCAGGGACCAAAAAAAAAAAAAAAAAAAATCTCTGAAAACTTTTTTCAGGTGGTCATAAATCCTTTAACAATCACTACTGAATTACTATTCAAGAGGTTTTAAAACATTTCTCAAATAAAACCAACACTTTCTTTTCAACACTATTATTATTGCCAGTTATTGCCCCTGGTATTGTAAAAATCATTAATGCTGATTAATAGAATGCATTTGCCCTAGACAAAAAAAGTTGTGTTGCATGTTTTGTTAGCTGCACTGACAAAGGTTAAAATAGTTTATGAATTATTTGCTTAAATTTTATACCTCACAAAATCAAGTTCACACACTGGTTATCTAAGCATCCTCAGTTTTTTGAGCAGCAGTATCACATTCAAGACCTTGAGTCGTGTTCATCTCTTCCTATGCATTTGTAAATCACTTTGAAAAAAGCGTCTGCTAAATGAGTAAATGTTGAGGTGTCCACAGAAGCACTGACCCTCTGGCCCTCCTGTAGTTTGCGCTCAGCTGTAGTCGTCAGGGTTCCTGTGGTTCCCATCAGCTGCCCGTTCTCCTGGAGACGCTTCAGCTCTGAACACGAGTGAGGATTCAGTTGTAGAAAAATGCAGCTGATTTCATCTTTGAATCTTATTTCTTTCCAGCTTACCCAGAGTCTTCAGGCGCAGTTCTGTCTGTTTGAGGTCCAGCTCAGCTCTGCACTGCTCCAGTTCAGCTCTGCACTGCGTCAGCTCCATGTTCTCCTGATCCGTGTCTCGTTTGTGTGATGAAGCTAAGCGTCTCGAGCGCCGCGGGCCGTTAGTGTCACTCAGAGGCGGAAACATTGGAGCTGGAGCGATATGACCCTCTTCCTTCTCCTTCAGAGCAGCGGTGAGCTCTCGGATCTCTTCATCTCGCTCCTTCAAGACACGGGAATATCACAACTATCAAAAACTCACCTCCAGTACATAACATGAGCTTCACTCAGTTGTGTTTAAAAACATGATACTATAATAAAATATTATACAGGTGCATCTCAAATTAGAATGCCGTGGAAAAGTTTTTATTTATTTCAGTAATTCAACTCAAATTGTGAAACTCATGTATTAAATAAATTCAATGCACACAGACTGAAGTAGTTTAAGTCTTTGGTTCTTTTAATTGTGATGATTTTGGCTCACATTTAACAAAAACCCACCAATTCACAATCTCAACAAATTAGAATACTTCATAAGACCAATAAAAAAAAAAACATTTTTAGTGAATCGTTGGCCTTCTGGAAAGTATGTTCATTTACTGTATATGTACTCAATACTTGGTAGGGGCTCCTTTTGCTTTAACTACTGAGAGACCATTTTGAAGGCTCAGGAAACCTTTGCAGGTGTTTTGAGTTGATTAGCTGATTGGCATGTCACCATATTCTAATTTATTGAGATTGTGAATTGGTGGGTTTTTGTTAAATGTGAGCCAAAATCATCACAATTAAAAGAACCAAAGACTTAAACTACTTCAGTCTGTGTGCATTGAATTTAATACACGAGTTTCACAATTTGAGCTGAATTACTGAAATAAATGAACTTTTCCACGACATTCTAATGTATTGAGATGCACCTGTGTGCGTGCATATATATATATATATATATATATACACACACACACATACACATACACACACACACACACATATATACATGACACACACATATATACAGGATTTCGTTTGAATTGTCAGATTCTCAGATGACTGTATGGTCATTTCTCCCTAACATCACTGACCTCTAGCTCTTGGCTGTAATATTTCTTCAGGCTGCTCTTCAAGTTGTTAATTTTGTTTTCGCATCTCTTCTCCATCAGATCCCTCTCGGTTTCCAGAGTCTCACTGCACAAGGAAGGAAATTTAAAACATCCAAATGTACCACAACAGCTTACTAGCTATCCATTTATCCACAGAATCACTAGTCAGCACTATCCAGTCACCTGAAGTCATCCTGCATGCGGTTGATGACCTCCATCATCTCAGCGCAGACCTCCTCTCGAACCGCAGCCTCCAGCTCCTCTTTCTCCTGCCGCTGACGCAGAACTTCACGCTTCAGGACATCAATGGCCCTCAGCAGGGCCTGCCCAACACACAGAAAACAGTTTGAGAACGATCTTCACACTTTCTGATGAATGAAGTCTCTGAGACATTCACATGAAAAAATAACAGAGCTGGGTAGTGACTGATTACATGCAATCTGGATTACATAATCAGATTCCAAAAATTAAGCACTTGTAATTAGATTATATTACATTTTAAAATACTTGTAAGTAATCAGTATAGAGTTGATTTACAACTTTATTGATTTACTTTGTTGATTACATACACCATAATAATAATTTAATCAATTTATTGATTCTCCCTAATTCTTTCATTTTTTACATTTTCCTTTCTAAAATAGTCCATTGCTTATATACACATTCAGAAAGTTTTCCAGTTTTGTGGACATTCGCACAAAGACCTGTCATTAGTCAGATGGATATAATTACACAAAGTGCACACAACATTTGAGCACTGGATTTATAGAAATCATCTACATCTTAGGAAGTGTTTTCTCAACTTTGCATCAACTACTGATGAACACATGAATGTTTATTTGAATTAATTGTGATAAATGAGTTAGGTCAAAAGTAATCCAATTATATTACCTAAAACGTGTTAAGAACTGCAATTTTTGCCATGTAATTTGGAATCAGTAACAGACTATGATCTCTTATGATGAATCAAATAAAACTGGCTTTACTTCAGGATCAAACATGGTGATGTCTCCTTCCTCGTCGCTCTCCTCTTCCTCCTCCTCCAGGAGAGTTGTGTTGTTGGGATGCGATGGCTGCTCGCGGAGCAGCGACAGAATATAAGCCACACGCGTCTTACTGCAGGGGCCATGCACCAGCTGACAGAACAGAGACATATGAGTGAATGGAGAATCTTCAGGTTTTCTGCAAGATTTTTAAGCTAGGGTTAGCTTAAAAATCTAACTTTCTAAATCTAACTTAATCTCATCTAACTTTTTAAGATCTTTTTTGACCTGCACAAATAAAATTAATACTATATGAGCAGAGTAGGGCAATGTCTATAGTAACATATGTGACCCTGGACCACAAAACCACTCATAAGGGTCAATTTTGTGAAATTCTGATTTATACATCATCTGAAAGCTGAATAAATAGTTTGTTAGGATACTACAATATTTGATCGAGATACAACTATTTGAAAATCTGGAATCTGAGTGTGCAAAAAAAAATAAAAAATCACCTTTAAAGTTGTCTAAATGAAGTTCTTAGCAATGCATATTACCAATCAAAAATTAAGTTGATATATTTACAGTAGGAAATTTACAAAATATCTTCATGGAACATGATCTTTACTGAATATCCTAATGATGTTTGGCATAAAAGAAAAATCGATAATTTTCACCCATACAATGTATTTCTAGATATTGCTACAAATATACCTGTGTTACTTAAGACTGCTTTTGTGCTCCAGGGTCACATATTAAACTGTAAAATGACTGTAAAAAGCATGATTTACAGTTCAGATACAAGTTTTCACAAAAACAAAAGTATTAATTTAAACAATTATCATCAATAAATTATTATATTAATTAAATTACATATAAATACATTTTACTGTTTAGATTTTTATAATGCATTATCTTTTTATTGATCCACCAGTTCACATTTACAGCTCTGCGTGTTTGCAGAGTACAGGGTTCTTACAACTTTTCCAAAGTAAAATTCAAGCACTTTCAAGGTGCATTTTCAAGCTTTTCCAGCACTTTCCAACTGTGGTAAAATCTTCTTGACTTTAAATTAGATCTTATTGTGCTATTAAAAACCACCTCTCTGGAATGCATTGACTAATATAAATAGCCAACATACAGAATAAAAAACAAAAAAAAAACAAAACAAAAAAAAAGTATAAATTCTCAATTTAAAACACACACACACACCTTGCTTTGTTAATAGTTTGGATTTTTGAAGGCATCTTTTATTTGTTCTGAATAAAAACAGCAAATTGCCAGCAGGTGGCGCTTTTGGAAATGCAAAAATACAACGGTTTCCCTGGTAACGACAGCATATAAAGCAGCACTGGGCTCATTAACGCTACATTATCAGACATTATATGTAGGCTAGATGAAATTAAAATGCCATCAAAACTTTTCTGAGGGCAGGCGGTTCCCTTCAGAGATACTTTCTTATCAAACACCAGCGCTGCGTTTTGACTTTGTTTTATTTGTTTAATAATAATTGAAAAAACTATGCTAGCATAGTTGCGCCATGTGCTAGAGCGATTAAGTGCACGCAGTGAGATGGGAGAGGTACGTATCAGCTCGTTTAAGTTGAGGGAAGAACATATTAGAATATGGAAAAACAGTGCCGTTTTCCTTTAAATTTGATACAAGTTGATGTGACAATGACGATGTTGATTACATTTTTGTGTGGGGGAAACGACGTCATATTCATGACATTCTTCACATTGGTTATTTTACTAGCATGAAAAACAAAATGGTTATTCAATTTGGGATTAAAACATACAGTAAACGAGCAACAAACTTTCCCCATCACAGAAACGGATGATTTCAATCAAGCACGAGCTCTGAATCTGCTGTCTAAACCGCAAAAATTTATTTCTTGTTTACATCGTAGCTGTAGAGTTGTTTATGACAGTATTCGAGAGGGTGCAGAATGCATTCAGTAAGCGCAGATTTTTCCTCACTGGTGTGGTGACTAATCTAAACATCTCTGAATGACCATTGCGCTCAACACAAACGTGTGTGATTTGTTAGGTATAACGCTGGGGAAAAAACGCACACAAAGAAATCTTTGATGCATTGTGAGCAGATCTAAACGCAATAAACACTTTCATTTTTATTCATTTTCACATTTTACTTTAATCGTGACAGTCTTAAGATTTATTTTAACGGAGCAGGGGCATTTTTGTTTACCTTTTAGATGGCTCAAAAGCGCAGGCTCTTCCATGAAAAACAACAGACTTTGCAGGAGGCTACAAGTATTTAGTCCTCGTTTTAACCATAATTTTTATTTGTCGTTTTCAAGCCAACGCTGACTGAAGCGGACACCTCCCGGCATGATTTTATCCCCCACTCTGTTCCATCAGAGGGCACGTGTCAATAAAAACCGGCAGATTACACTACAGTCACACACGCGCAGAGGCGAGCGGAGCTGTTACACATATTTTATGGAAAAAATGAACTATTCATTAAGAAAGCAAATTTTTATGAAACCAATGCAACTGCATTTTAAAGCACTTTATCCAAAATCCAAGCACTTTTCAAACCTTCAAAACACTACTATTTAAGCATTTTCAAGGAATTCAAGCACCTGTACGAACCCTGAGAGTAAAAACATGGGTCGATTTTCGCATTTGGTCTAAAAAAAAAAAAATAAAAAAAAACAGGCTTATTGAAAATGCACAATTATTCTCTGCTAGGAGATGGCGCTTTTGGAACAGCAGAAATATTAAGCTATATCACAATTCTGGTCTTTCCGTCCCCAAATTTAAGACCTCCTGAAACCATAATTTAGACTTTCTTGGTTAATTTAAGAGTTTTTTGGCCTTAAATTTGATACAACAAAATTTAAGAATTCAGGAACCCTGATGTTTTTCGGTGTCCAGAAGAGGAAAGATAAATGGGTTTGTCATGTTTTTACCTGTGTGGCGATGGCAGAGAACTTGAGCGCTTGGAGTGTTTCGTCGTAGGTGGAGGCACAGGGGTTAATGTTGACCACCATGCAGGAGCGCCCATGACCACAGAAGAAGCTCTGCAGAACCCTGGTTAACTTGCTGTCTCTAAAGGGAACGACCAGCGGAGGCCGAGACCTGTGGCAATGACAGAATAAATCCATCAGGCAGCTGTTGGCAACCAGTGGACCCTCACTCTCCTAATACTAATAGTGCTACACTCACTTATTGGTTTGATTGTGTCTCAAAGCAGTGATGCAGCGCCCCAGAGTCAGCAGAGAGGTGTTGATGTTGTTGGCCTCTTTCATTCTCTCGCCGTTCTGCTGGGCTTTACAGCGCTCAGACCCCGCCAAATCACACACAGAGAGCCTGCCGGGAAGAAACGCATGACAACTCCACATTAATAGCTGGAATAATTCTACAGGGCTCAGTCCAATACAGCAATTACAAAAAAATACCACTTATGAAGAAGCAAACTGTAACGTGGATGGACTTACTCGCTGATTCTGGTCACCTGTCCCAGCTCTGCTTGTGGCTTAACATGTAGAACACGGATAGTAAAGATACTATGGCTAAAAATGTAAAGAAAATACATTATTATTATTATTATTATTATTATTATTATATTTTGCCCTCACATAAAATTCCCAACTGCATGGATTCACATTGAAATGACTAAAATTCTCAGAACAATGGTAAATGTGACGGCACCTTAAAGTAACAACAGATCTGTTCTTCAATATTATGATGTACACCTGAGTGAAATGGATCGTTGTGAAAGAAAATGTGACCCAGGACCACAAAACCAGTCATAAGGGTCAGTTTTCTGAAACTGAGATTTATACATCTAGAAGATGATCTGAATAAATAATCTTTCCATTATTGATGTATGGTTTGTTAGGATAGGACAATATTTGGTCGAGATACAACTATTTGAAAATCTGGAATCTGAGGGTGCAAAAAAAAAATCTGTCTAAATGAAGTTCTTAGCAATGCATATTACTAATCAAAAATTAAGTTTTGATATATTTACGGTAGGAAATTTACAAAATATCTTCATGGAACATGATCTTTACTTAATATCCTAATGATTTTTGGCATAAAAGAAAAATGGATAATTTTGACCCATACAATGTATTATTGGCTATTGCTACAAATATACCTGTGCTACTTAAGACTGGTTTTGTGCTCCAGGCTCACATATGGAAGACAGGGATTTGGTTCTGTGTATTAGCTGCCGATAGGATTTTGAGATGTGCACACAAGCTCGCAGGTGTGGGCTTTAAGCAGTTCAAATGATTGGAGAATTTTGAATGAAAGTCCAATTCCGGTGTTTTGATAAAACCTTACAAAATCAAATGTTACAAGGTCAGATGTTTCATCTTTTAGTAATGAAACATATGCATAGATGTTCATAATAAGATTAATGAAATATGTAAAGAAAACAGTGTGAATTTCACTTCATGCTGAATTTAATGCCCCATCACAGCATCACTCATGTTCCTCCAGTGCCATAATGAAGTTCAACAGGTACCTGCGGCTGGAGTTGTGGTTTAGGTGAGTGCTGGCAAAACTTTGATTGCGTTGTCCAACTTTAAGCACTTTCCAGGCCTCTTCAGCACTTTGAACTTGAATCCAGGTCAGATCTAATGCAAGGATATGAACGATTCAATATCATTAAAATTGAAAGAAATGTAAAAAGACAAGAGGAAATTAATAAATATTTAGATTAGTAACTGAAAACGCAATTTCTACTGTTTGTGGTTCTTACCCTTTACGTAAGGATTTCCATGTTTGTCATCGCTGAGGCGCAGCGTGGCTCTCTTGCGGAACTGAAGTGAAGGAGGAGCGTCCAGGAGATCGTAAAGAAACTCGTTGTAGATCTCATAAAACGAGACCCAGACTGAGAACTGCACACCCTCCTCAAGATCCTCCCCACCGCTGAGACACAGGCCATTCGCCTCCAAACACACACCATCTGAGTCTGGAGGACAAACACACACACTCACACTCAGTAGTTGTTTTACATTAGGATTGGGGATTGTGACCGCACCCTAAGATTTTTCTTTAGTCTATGGCAGCCCATAGAACCGCTTGCGGGAAAGTTGTGAAATTTGGCACACTGATAGAGCACAGTCTACACATTAACCACAGCAAATTTGGAGTCTCTAACTCAAACTCTCTAGTGCCACCACTTGTCCAAAGTTTCACTCATGTTTATGCTAACAGCTTTTGAACCGTAAGGCACAGAAGGAATTTTTGGCTCATGTCGAGTCGAATGAGCTACAAAAATTAAAAATCGTAAGGTTTAGTTTTTCACTATTTTCAAAAATTCGAGAGAAAAAAAAAAAAAAAAAAAAAAAAACTTTTTCGAACTCATCCTACACTATCTGATTATCACCAAAATTGTCTCGGATTATCTTCAGACCATGCTGGCAAAAGTTATGGAATTCAAGCTGATTAGTCAAACCATTCTCAAATAACGCACAAATGAATTCGATGAAAAGCACGCAAAAACGGATCTGAGGCTGTATCTCCGCAATGGTTTGGCGTATTGAGACTGAACTTGGTGTGTGTTGTAACAAGCATGACCTGAAGCTACCTGCAGTGTTTCGGCGCTGTGCCACCTAGTGGTCAGGAGATACGAAAAAAATGGCTATTTTTGCTTATAACTTCTGAATGGTTTCGCCAAAAAAAATCATAAAACTGGTCTCTTTAGATTCGGTGGAGCATGACGAGTTGAACCATACCCAATTTTCCCCATTTCAGACGCCGGCCATTTTGAATTTTGATGTAAAATGCTATATTTTACGAATGCATTGATGTATCGTTATACAACTGTATGCATCTTCGGCACCATGCCCTGATGCTACTCAAAGTTTGGGGGGAGCCCCACTTTGTGGTCAAAAGTTATAATGAAATTTCCAAAAATGCTAATAACTTTTGTTTACATTAGCCTAATGTAATGAGACTGATGTTGATAGATTCCTTGGATCATGCCGAGAACACCGTTACCAATTATACCATTATTGGCCAAACTTCCTGTCCACCATTTTGATTCATGTTGAAAACCTACTTTTTCAAACTCCTCCTAGACTGTTTGTCCGATTTTCACCAAATTTGACTCGGATCATCTTCAGACCAAGCTGGCAAAAAGTTATGGATTTCGTGTCGATATACGAAACTGTTTTCGTACAGCGCCACTACAAATTTGAGGCACGGTGCCAAAATGACTCTAAGTCTGCAAAGCTTTAACATAATGACAACAAATTTTTTGTGTGCCATTGTAACCTCACACAGAACACAGCAAAATGATTTGATTACAGCACCACCTGTTGGTCAAAAGTGATAAGCCATTTAATTATATTACTAGAGGTTGTATTTCTTATTTTTCAGCCATTTCATTTACAATCATCCTAAAACTGCTTTTATTACTCATCGTTGCAGTTGGTCTGATGCTCCATACCATGCTTAGCTTCTCATATTGCCTCTGTAGTGCTTGGCCCCTTAATTGCGGCTTGCAGCTATATTTCTGCCATTGTTTTCAGTATGATGTAGCTCAGAGCAGATGTCAGAGTGGCTCACCCTCCAGCTGTGTTGCGATGTGGCTGGTCGCTGAGAGGCCGCCGATGCCGCTGTCCCAGGATAAACCTGCTCGCAGTCTAGACTGATGTCCAGCGGTGCTTTCCTCCTGAACAAAACAAAGACAATTAGAGACGGCCCAGAACAACCTGAAACTTCTGAGGGACAAAAAGGATTAATTAGTATTATTGTTAGTGCTTTTACAGAAACATGAAATGGCCAATAACCTCTGACAAACATGTATTCACATATTTTCATTCATTGCTGCCATGTTTTAGTTCTAAGTTCTATCATAAGAAAAACGCTTGATTAACAGATGTTTTTTAAAAGTTTAGCTGTAATGCTTTTGAGTGAAGAGAAGCTGATTTTCAGGGGAATTCAATGAAAGTTCCATCAAAGAAGCACAGTCTCTGTATTTCCTTACAAGCAAAGGTCCAGAAAATAATTTTTTGAATCTGTTAAATTAGAATTATCTAAAATAGTTACATATGGGCAGAAGTACTACACTGTAAAAGTAAATCCTAAATAGTCAAAGAGGAGGACATTGGGCTCTGAGAGCCACAGTAGTGCTGTCTGAGAATTTTCTATATACATATATATATATATATATATATATATATTAAATACTACATCAGTTCAGTCCAGCTGGATATGAATATTACTAGGTAAGCTCAGATGTTTTATTATGCTATTATTATTTTTATATTAAAAGACCATGAAACTGAGATAAAATACTGTATGAGGGTTCAAGGTTTTCCTCTTGAAGTCTGGACCATTTCTATATTTTGCTTAATATAAGTATCTACTGAAAATGTACATAAAAATCAAATTGCTCACATCATGAGCAGAAAACAAAGTTAACTAGTAACTTCAAAGTTTTAGTTATCTTTTCTTGCCATCTACAAATAATTTTTCCAATTATAGCATTGTTTATTATGAAATGCTAAAAGAGAAAAAAAAAATATAATATTTTGCAGATTTATCAACCTATTTACTGCTAAGTGTTTTTTTTTGTTAAAATAACCACGTCATCTGGAGCTCTGTGGCATTTTATGTCTTTAGTATGGGAGAGGAGCAACACAAACAATCCTGAGCTCTTATGGTGTGTACTGCTCCATAGTTTTGATGCGCTGCTCACTTTAAACTGTAGAAACAGTGCTACCGTTGTCATTATGTCTACCAAGCCAGGGTCCAGACTAGGGCTGCAACGATTAGTCGACATTATCGACAACGTCGACAATAAAAAAAATTGTCGACAAATATTTTTGTTGTCGAGTAGTTGTTTGATCTCGTATGAGCTAATGTAAGAGCCTGCAATAATGCGGTTTGACCAGTGTGGCGCTGTAGCGCAAGACTGTAATTCAGCTCTCCTGGATGCAATTCAAGAGAAGACGACACACAGTGCTTCAGAGCAAACGCAGCCGAAGGAACCTGAAGCTGCTGAGCGGTGTTTGGATGAATATGTAAATATATGCTGCGTGCTTCCCTAACCCTAGTCTTAGAGTTCGTACTTGACTAACTAGGGCCCAGGTCAGGGAGCAGACAGACTGGCTAAACCGACCGTCTGCTAGCCGCCTAACGTCACAGAAGTCAGTTAATTCTCAGCACATAGAGACTCCTTCACCTAGATATCACACTATAGAGACTGTGTCTGTTCCCCGTACTAGAAAATACAGAAAACGTCCAAACCAAAGTAATAGTAACAATTTAATTGATGTTCAACAAATAAAAAATGTTTACAATACAGAGAAACAATTGATAAAACTTGGCTTACTGAATATCCGGTCCCTTTCTACAAAAGCACTATTTGTAAATGATATGATCACTGACCATAAGCTAGATATGCTTTGTTTGACAGAAACATGGCTAAAACCAGATGAATACATTACTTTAAATGAGTCTACCCCCCAAGATTACTGCTATAAAAATGAGCCACGTCCAAAAGGTAAAGGGGGAGGTGTTGCTACAATTTATAGCAATATTCTCAGTATTTCTCAGAGGGCAGGCTTTAAGTATAACTCGTTTGAAGTTATGGTGCTGCGTATAACATTATCTAGAGAAACACGTGTTAGTGATAAATCCCCTGTGATGTTTGTATTGGCTACTGTGTACAGGCCACCAGGGCACCACACAGACTTTATTAAAGAATTTTCAGATTTTCTATCTGAGTTAGTACTGGCTGCAGATAAAGTCTTAATTGTTGGTGATTTTAATATCCATGTCGATAATGAAAAAGATGCATTAGGATCAGCATTCATAGACATTCTGAACTCTATTGGGGTTAGACAACATGTTTCAGGACCTACTCATTGTCGAAATCATACTCTAGATTTAATACTGTCACATGGAATTGATGTTAGTGGTGTTGAAATTCTGCAGCAAAGCGATGATATCTCAGATCATTATCTAGTCTTGTGTAAACTCCATATAGCTAAAACTGTAAATTCTACTCCTTGTTACAAGTATGGTAGAATCATCACTTCTACCACAAAAGACTGCTTTGTAAGTAATCTTCCTGATTTATCTCAATTCCTCAGCATATCCAACAGCGCAGAAAAACTTGATGATGTAACAGAAACTATGGACTCTCTCTTTTCTAGCACTTTAGATACAGTTGCTCCTTTACGCTTAAGGAAGATCAAAGAAAACAGTTTGACTCCGTGGTATAATGAGCACACTCGCACCCTAAAGAGAGCAGCCCGGAAAATGGAGCGCAGCTGGAGGAAAACAAAACTAGAGGTATTTCGTATAGCTTGGCGGGAAAGTACCCTATCCTACAGAAAAGCATTAAAAACGGCTAGATCTGATTACTTTTCATCTCTTCTAGAAGAAAACAAACATAACCCCCGGTATTTATTCAATACAGTCACTAATTTAATGAAAAATAAAGCATCAACAGGTGTTGGCATTTCCCAAGAGCACAGCTGTAATGACTTTATGAACTACTTTACTTCCAAGATCGATACTATCAGAGATAAAATTGTAACCATGCAGCCGTCAGCTACAGTATCGCATCAGATAGTGCACTATAGATCCCCTGAGGAACAATTCCACTCATTCTCTATTATAGGAGAGGAAGAATTGTATAAACTTATTAAATCATCTAAACCAACAACATGTATGTTAGACCCTATTCCATCTAAACTACTAAAAGAGCTGCTTCCAGAAGTCATAGATCCTCTTTTGGCTATTATTAATTCATCATTGTCATTAGGATATGTCCCCAAAACCTTCAAATTGGCTGTTATTAAGCCTCTCATTAAAAAACCACAACTTGACCCCAAAGATCTAGTTAATTACAGACCGATCTCAAATCTCCCTTTTCTGTCAAAGATACTAGAAAAGGTAGTATCCTCACAATTATATTCCTTCTTAGAGAAAAATGGTATCTGTGAGGAATTCCAGTCAGGATTTAGACCGTATCATAGTACTGAGACTGCTCTCATTAGAGTTACAAATGACCTGCTTCTATCATCTGATCATGGTTGTATCTCTTTATTAGTTCTACTGGATCTTAGCGCTGCATTCGACACTATCGACCACAACATTCTTTTGAATAGACTAGAAAACTTTGTTGGCATTAGTGGAAGTGCCTTAGCATGGTTCAAATCGTACTTATCTGACCGCCATCAGTTCGTAGCAGTAAATGAAGAGGTATCATATCGATCACAAGTGCAGTATGGAGTACCTCAAGGCTCAGTACTAGGGCCGTTACTTTTCACGCTTTACATGTTACCCTTGGGAGATATTATCAGGAGACATGGTGTTAGCTTTCACTGTTATGCTGATGATACTCAGCTCTATATTTCTTCACGGCCCAGTGAAACACACCAAATTGAGAAACTAACGGAATGTATAGTCGATATAAAAAACTGGATGACTAGTAACTTCTTACTGCTAAATTCTGAAAAAACAGAGGTGTTAATTATCAGACCTAAAAACCCCACATGTTATAACCTAGAACACTATCTAACACTTGACGGCTGCTCTGTCAATTCTTCTTCATCAGTTAGGAACCTAGGTGTGCTGTTTGATAGCAATCTTTCATTTGAAAGCCATGTTTCTAGTATCTGTAAAACTGCGTTTTTCCATCTCAAAAACATATCTAAATTGCGACCTATGCTCTCAACGTCAAATGCAGAAATGCTAATTCATGCGTTTATGACCTCAAGGTTAGACTATTGTAATGCTTTACTGGGTGGTTGTTCTGCACGCTTGATCAATAAACTACAGTTGGTCCAAAATGCAGCAGCTAGAGTCCTTACTAGAACCAGGAAGTATGACCATATTAGCCCGGTTCTGTCAACACTGCACTGGCTCCCTATCAAACATCGGATAGATTTTAAAATCTTGTTAATTACTTATAAAGCCCTGAATGGCTTAGCTCCTCAGTACTTGAGCGAGCTCTTATCACATTATAGTCCTCCACGTCTGCTGCGTTCTCAAAACTCTGGCCATTTGATAATACCTAGAATATCAAAATCGACTGCGGGCGGCAGATCCTTTTCCTATTTAGCGCCTAAACTCTGGAACAATCTACCTAACACTGTTCGGGAGGCAGACACACTCTGTCAGTTTAAATCTAGATTAAAGACACATTTCTTTAACCTGGCTTACACATAACACACTAATACACTTCTATTATTCAAATCCCTTAAAGGATTGTTAGGCTGCATTAATTAGATCAACCGGAACCGGGAACACTCCTCATAACACACGATGTACTCGTTACATCGTAAGAAGAATGGCATCTACGGTAATATTTGTCTGTTTCTTTATTATTCTGTTTCTCAGTCCGTGTCCGGATCAGATGGTGGATCGGCGCCGGGAGATGATGTCTGCGACCCTGATCGTCAGCGGAGGCCGGACACCTGGATGAGCCCCGGGGACATATCCCCAGTGAAGACCTCGACTTAAATACAATAGAACTTAAAATTAAACAAAATAACTATAAATATAATAAAATACCTAACTACATAAAACTATTATTGTTAGAAATTGCAACAATATAAAAATAGAAATATAATACATTTATACATTTAACATTTAATTAAAACAATAAGTAAAAAAATAAATAATAATATCCTGGCCAGAGGAGAACTGGCCCCCCGACTGAGCCTGGTTTCTCCCAAGGTTTTTTTCTCCATTCTGTCACAGAGGGAGTTTTGGTTCCTTGCCGCTGTCGCCTCTGGCTTGCTCAGTTGGGGACACTTAATTTTTTACGATTAACGTCAATTTTATTTCATAGATACTATTTAAACTAAACTGAGCTAGACAATGACATCTCTGAATTCAATAATGAAATGCCTTTAACTGAAAATTGAGTGTTTAATCTTATTATTATACATTACTGACACTCTATCCTCCAATTTGATACTGTTAAGTGCTTTGACACAATCTGTATTGTTAAAAGCGCTATATAAATAAAGGTGACTTGACTTGACTTTCAATAACGAAATAAACAACAAAAACTGACAGCGGTGTGAAAGCAGCAGTTTAAAACGCATCTGATTACAGCGATGTGGATGTTTGCAAGAGCTCTGCAGTAAAGTCCGGTCACGTTTATTTATATAGTACTTTATGCAATAGATAGCCTTAAATCGAGCAGCTTTACAGTATTAAACATTAAAGAGTCAGTGTTGATTTCAGTTACTTTTACTTTACTTTTAGTCATTTAGCATTTTATCCAAAGTGACTTACAAATGAGGACAACAGAAACAATCAATTGTAGTATTAAAAGAACTAAAACTGGTCCAAAACTAAAAGCTAAAACTTTATAAATAGTATATATACACACACATTAAAAAAAAATTATTAAATAAAAATGCATGACAAAATTTATAAACTTAACATTTAAATGAAAACAAAATAAAGCTACAAACAATTCAAAATATTAAGAGAACAAAAGGTATGAGTGTAATAATGATTCTAACATAAAACTAAGCCAAACACCAAAAACAACTACGTGTATGTACACACACACACAGATAGGGCTGGACAATAATTCGATATCAATGATCATGTATCGCAAATATCATGTATCGCAATATAATTTTTTTCAATAACGGTGATATGAGTTTTAAACATTTCTGATATTTCGATATACATTACCAGTGTGTCCATACATTGATTTATTTGTGGCATTTGACTTCGTTGAAAAACATGAGCACTGCACGTTTTAAAATCAAAACGCAGCGCGGGTGTTTTATTTGAATGCATCTCTGAAGGGAACCGAATGTCTTCAGAAAAGTTTAGATGACATTTTCATTTTATCTGATAAAGTAACGTTCATGAGCGGAGCTGCTTTGATTACAGCCGTTACTGGAGAAACCGCTAGTTTTATCACTCACAGCGCCTCCTGCTGGCAGACCATCAGTTTGCATTTTCAATAACCCAGCCTCCAGCAACATGCTTTTGTTGTTGCTCTTTTTTTTTTTTCTGCAGCAACTCGGAGCACTTCTTTATCCTGGCTGAAGCACATTTGTTTCAGTCTATAATAATCAGCCTAGACTACCAGTCAGAAATTTTTAAACAATAAGATTTCAAAAAAAAAATAAAAAAAAAAAAAAAATAAAGAAAAAAGAAAAAAGAAAAAAAGAAGCGTCTTCTGCTCACCAAGCCTGCATTTATTTGATCCAAAGTACAGCAAAAACAGTAAAATTCTGAAATATTTTTCTTATTTAAAATAACTGCTTTCTATTTGAATATATATTTTAAAATATAATTCATTCCTGTGATCAAAGATAAATTTTCAGCATCATTGCTCCAGTCTTCAGTGTCACACTGTAACAATCATTATAATATGCTGATTTGTTGATTACCAATAATTAAAACAGTTGAGTACTCAACAACAGTTGAGTTTTTCCATGACTTTTTGATGAATAGAAAGATCAGCATTTATCTGAAATAAAAAGCTTTTGTAACATTAAACACTATTCCATTCAAAAGTATTATTCCACTATTCCAGGGGATTATAGAAATTACTTTAATTTGCATTTTAAACTGATCAAAAGTGATGATAAAGACATTTATAATGTCACAAATGATTTCTATTTCAGATAAATGCTGTTCTTCTGAACTTTCTGTTCAAAAAAACCTGAAAAATTCTTATCAGCCGTTTTCAACAATAATAATAATAAAGGTTTTTTGAGCAGAAAATCTGAATTTTAGAATGATTTCTGAAGGATCATGTGACTAGAGGTAATGATGCTAAAAATTCAGCTTTAAAATCACAGGAGTAAATTTAATTTTAAAATTTTAAAATAGAAAAGTTATTTTAAATAGTAAAACTATTTAAAATGTTACTGTTTTTGTTGTATTTAGGATCAAATAAATGCAGGCTTAGTGAGCAGAAGAGACTTCTTTAAAAAACATTAAAAATCATACTGTTTAAAAACTTTTGATTGGTAGTGTATGTCAGCTTATAGTTTGAAGTTAAAGATATTAATATCAATGAGGTGAGTTTGAGAGGTTTATTTGACAGTAATTTCACATTTCTTGTTTGTATGAAGGGTAAATACAAATAAAAGATGAACATTTAATTTATGTGTGTCTTTTTTTCTAAAATATTATATAGTTTTATAGGAGGAGGTTTTGTAGACTTGGCAAATTCATTTTTCATAAGTTTAGGTACAGACATCTGTTGTGGGCATTCTTGGTAGTTTTTAATGAGGCTTTTCTTATAGTATTCATATCGTTATCGGAATTATATCGTATCAACCGAAATTAAGAAATATATCGTGATATAAAATTTGGCCATAACGTCCAGCCCTACACAGAGACATATATGCACACACGCACACGCATATCCATAAATTCAATATTATTTAATTTCCATGTAGTTTGTTGAAGTACTAAAATAACTCAAATTAAATAAAACTAAAACTTAATAAATAACTTATACAGACATAATAGAAAAAAAAACGAATAAAATGACAAACGTTACTACAACTGTAACAAATTAAAATAGATAACACATACAAATCAAACTACATTAGTTTAACAGTAATCCTAAAAAAATAACTGTGCCAAACATACAAGTAAGAAATGGTTATAAAAACTGAAAGAGAAGTGAAACAAGTAATAGGAAAGAGAATAAATGAAAAGCGATACTTATTTACAGTTAGAATTACAACTTGATTTTCTGTTATAAAGCAGCTCTTCAGAGTGGAGCTAGCTAGTGATAAAATATGCTTATTAGTGGGAAAAAAATATTATTTCATTAAAGTGAGTGTTTGGTTTTCAAAGATCAAAGCTTGATCTAGCTCAGGACTGTTTTGATTATCATAACCCTATAAGGTATTTTAAGATTATTTTGTGAATAAAACAGTTTATCCAAAAATAAAACGTCTTATCACTTACCTTTATTTTGTTTCTTATCCATATGACTTACAAAAGATGTTAGGCAGAATGATGCGTCATTGTTACTTTTTCATAAAGCTAATTACATGGTGAATGAGAAAGTTTCTGTCATCTATTTTATGTGCCAAATATATATATTTGCATAAATTAATTGTATAATAATTGTAATTACATAATATGACTTTCAAAAGCTGAAGTGATAACCGTTATATATTTGTTAGAATATGCATAACTCAACATTTTAACTAATTGCAAAAGCTGAATAATCAGTCAATGTCTACTGATTGATCAATGAAATAATCGACGATTAGTCGATTAATCGTTCTAATAATTGTTAGATTACTCGATTATCAAAATGGTTTGTTGCAGCCCTAGTCCAGACTAGGCCTGTCACGATAACAACTTTGTTATGCGATATACTGCCCCAGAAATAATTGCAATAAGCGATGTTATTGTCATTTTAAGACCATTTTATGCCACTGAATACATAGAATCATAATATAACAGCATAATAATGCAAGAACGCCTACACACTTTCAAATGACAACAAACTTTTAATTCTTAAGAATATTTAGATCATGGAAATTAATCGGATACCTTAAAAAAACTTGAATAAATAGTAAATAAACAAAAAGTGCAAAGTAGAAAAATGCACAAAGAACTTGTAAGCAGATTTTTTCCATCTACAGATTTTTCCCTGACCTTCTTTTCTCTGTAAATTAAGGGTGCACACTATTGCTGAAAAACACAATCCGTACTTAGCAGTCAGATGTCCGTATGCACAAAGGCACAGATCCCTAAACAAAGCCATATCCGCAGATGAAACTTTTTTTGTAGAAGCATTTTTTAAATTTGAACTAGCACCTCATGATTATACCACGTTAAGTACAAGAAGCTGCAAAAGACACAGATGGAATATTTTTATGTAAATATAATGTACATATATTGTGCGATAAGTCGATATATTGATTATTGTGACAGGCCTAGTCCAGACTGCAGTCCGCTATTTAAGGAGCCCTGTACAAGCCAATGGTAATTTTATTCATTAGAAAACCCATTTGTTTACTCTAAATGTCTGTTACCTCTCTCTTTACCTCTTTGAGCAAAGCATCACGCCGCATTTCCTCAGCATGGACCTCTCCTACGTCCAGTTTACGGACCTCCTGGCTCAGTACAGGCTTGAGATCCATAGCAGAGTACAGCCGTCCAGACAGCTTCAGGAACACAGAGACTAACGCTCGCGGCAGCAGACCCGCTTCTCCACCTGCACCTGTTAAAGGGATAGTTCACCCAAAAATGAAAATTAGCCCATGTTTTACTTACCCTCTGTGGGTAATATGGGTATATTCTAGGTGTATATGACTTTATTCTTTCAGACGATTCCAATCAGAGTTTCCCTTTGCTCTTCCAAGCGTTTCAATGGGAGTAAGCGAGTGTTCCTTTACCGCCCGGAACAGCTTGCACATATGTCAGTCAGTGGAAGTGAGAAAAAAAAGTATTTATAACATTTTAAATAAAGGGATCGATTCGCTACAGGAGGCCTTTATTCACTCCCCAGAGCCGTGTGAGGCATGTTTTATTATGGATGCGCGCACTTTATTTTACTACTTTTGGACTGTTGAAAAGAACACCCGCTTACTCCCATTGAAATGCTTGGAAGAGCAAGGAAAAATTATAATATAACTCCGATTGGATTCGTCTGAAAGAAGGAAGTCAAATACACTTAGGATGCTTTGAGGGTAAGTAAAACATGGGTGGTGGTTGAGGAGATTCCCCTCCTTCCATTTAAAGCGCTTTGAGTACCCAGAAAAGTGCTATATAAATGTAATGAATTATTATTATTTTCATTTTTGGGTGAACTATCCCTTTAAATCAAAGAAAATAACAACCCATCCAGCTGTACAGAAACATATGCATCACTTCAAAGCACTGGAATGGCTGTCTCACCCTGAATGGTGTAGGTTTTGCCTGAATTGGTCACTCCGTAAGTGTAGAGGAGCCGGTTTTCTCCACGCAGAACATCTCGCACCATCTCCCGTATGGTGTGATCGTAAACCTCCTGCTGAGAGCTTTGTGGTCCAAAAATCTGTACGAATAAGAAAATGTCACATCCAGGGTGAAACTTGTCAGTAAAAATATCTTTGTGTGCCATTTTAATATGAAATGTGATGATTTTCTTCATGGTGGCTAGAGCTGCGATGATAAACCGATGTATCTCGATTCGTGGATCGATTCTGAGATTGTCGGAACGCATCGTGATTCTCTCTGGAATGGGCTAGTTGCATATCTCCGCCATCTTGGATTTCTGGTCTAGCGAGTGTGTGCATAGATACTTCTGGCTGTGCTAAAGGCCAGTGCAGAGAACCAGAGAAATCCACATATTACCTTCTATATATGTTTACAGGATTTATAATATTACTTCAAATGCAAATAAGATCTACACTGCTATTATTACTATACTATAAACGTTAACTGTGCAGTGCATTTGAAACTTGCGTATGTTTGGGTCCTGTGAATGAATGAAATAGCTACACTGATCCATACTGTTCACGAAACGAAAGTTGAACTCATGGTATGTAAACAGAGCAACACAATTATGTAAATCAATTTTGTAAATGTACAAATTACTTATTCATTGAAAATGTTTGTATTGCATATATTTTTTTTTAAATGAAATATTTACCTTGTGAGACATGGGCTGTGATTGATCTTCACAAATATTCATTTCTCAGTTGTGCGCATACATTAGTTTGTTCCATCATTTTCACAATATATTTTAATATTTTACACAGTTAACTTTGCCTCAAACTAATTTTTTAAATGAAAAAAAAAGGGCTGTAAAAGGATACAACTAATACATGACTAATTTAAAGAATTGTTTTATCTGATAATTAATGCAAAAGAAATCATAAAAATATACATGTGCTGCTTATAGGCAGATAATGATTTATGCAACAGATCTTTCAAAAAAGAGATACATATTAATAAAAACACACAGGAAAATGCAAACACTGATCATTTAATTACTGCAAACCTACCATAATTACATTTTGTTAAATTGTACAGTTACAGTTATAAATGATCAAATAAAGTCAATAAAACATACATGCAGAAATCTCTGAGCGTCTCGTTTGACAGTCGCAAACCTTGTGATCTTATAAATAGCAGTCAGAACAAAATCAACTCTCGAAAATGTACAGTATTGCACATTTGAGTGGTTTGTGTTTGAATGAAGAGATCCTGTGGACTGACTAACCACTGGCGCTGAACCAATGATGATGGTGCTCTAGGCTAGTTTTTAACCACACACGCAAACGCTCATGAAGAAGAGCCTTAACGAGTGCTTGTGCGTTCGGCTAGTCAGTGGTTAAATGTACTTCCAAGATTAATGTAAACACAGTCCACTGTGAACACCCTTGTAACTCGCTTCAACCTTTTCAAACTTTATGAATGATTATTTGAGGTTCAAGTGGTGTGTTTGTAAGGAACTGGAAGCAAGCAGAGTACTGCTGTTTCTAAAGCATGCAGTGCCATCTGCTGTTAAAAACTAAGCTCAGAATCAATTCCAGAGAGAATTGCGATGCATCTGGAAAAATCACAGAATTGCATCGATTTATTGTCGCAGCCCTAATGGTGGACGCCTTACCTTTGTGAAGGTGAACTTGTGCAGGCTTTGAGTGACGCCTCTCTCTGCACTCTTCATGTTGCGGGAGTCTTTAGGCGCTCGCAGAAGCAGACTGTCCTCAGACTGCACATTTACACAACCCTGAAGAGCACAAACAGCAAAATAAAGACTCCATTGTTAGCCAAACAAGCCCTTCCTTAAAGTGTTTCACGAGAGCGTGTCAGATTCCTTCACCTGCTCCTCGCCCCGCTCTTGCTCTGCTTCAGTCAGAGGACGGATCCGCAGGAAAACCTTCAGCTTCTCGGAGCCGTCATCAGCGCTGCCTCTTCTGCTGACATCAGGCTTCATCTGCACAGGCTGCCGGTCAAACAGATGAAAGATGCATTAACATCACTGAGCCCGAGGTACTAACCATTGAGCAAGCAGTTTGTGTTGACCGGAGGAAACACACATTTCTTACAGCTGTCTTTGATGAATAGAATAATTGTGAGTGAGCCACTTTTGGCAGTGTGATAATCTGAGACATAAGAGCCCACTGAAAAAAACAGTAAAAAAAAACAAACAAACAAACAAACAAACAAACAAAAAACAGGGCCTTTATTCATACATGACTATATCAATAAATCAAAAGTAGTGCAGTACTAATATATCAAACTGCATACTGGACTGGTGTCTATGAATATTAAACTACAAAAAGACTGCTATTTTAATATAAAGTCTGTATGTTTCACCATTTCATTTGATAATCATCATCAAATCATATACACAGAAACTCAAAGGTCTTCACAACAGCCCACCAAAATAAATGTTTAACTTGAAGAAATGGACAGTATACATTGTACTATAATATATTACTATTGTGCAGTATAGTGCAATTCACAAAATAGTAGTAATGACACAATTAAAACTGTATTTTTCATCTAAGGCTTTCATTTAAACAGTAAGCTTCTGTTGCACTTAAAAATAAAAGTTTTACACATTCATTTAATTTTGATTATAAACTTGTATTAAATCATAAGACATACAACAAATATAAAACATGCTGTAGGGCCCTATTATTATCATGATTTTGATTATTAAAATGTAATTGAGTCGTTAAAACAGAACACAGAAATAAAACTGATTTCATAGGAACCCTACTATTTTCTACTTTTATATTACTAGCATGTATTCTGTTTTCAAATTTACTAGCATCTACTTATTAAACACTACTACCTATTCCTGTAGTGACTACTGAACAGATACTAATCACTAGTACTTTCGTTAGATTCTAGTACTTACTCGGATATAGAAAAATAACTATTCAATTGCTACTGGTTATAAACTGACAAGTACTTATTTTTAAATATTAGTACCTAATTATTACTAATGTCAACTTCAATCATCGCTAGTAATTAGTGATATACAAAGTGTTGTCATATGTAATAACCAGTCAGCATGGATACTGTGTAGTTCAACTGTTAATCTTACTAGTAACATTAAAAATCTTGTAATGATTGCAAAATACACTAGTAACAAAAATCAGTCAACTTGTTAGCAATAACAAAAATTACTGAAATAAGAGCCAAAAACTCATCACCAAACACCAATGACTTGTACATATGGGTACAGTCATTTTAGACACTTCCAAAACTGTTGCTACAGAGATGGAAATACAATTTTTAAATACATGCATTATGTTTCCATCTTTGTTGCCACAGTTTTGGAAGTGCCTTTTTCTGTTCTAAAGAAGGGGGTGTCCCAATACGTTTGTCCATATAGTGTATGTACAAGTCATTGGTGTTTGGTGATGAGTTTTTGGCTCAAGATCTGCATTTAAAGTCACACCAGAGGTGTTCAGCTTGGATTAGGACTTGGCTTTCTGCAGACCAGTCAAGTTCTTCCACACTGACTAAATCAATCATTTCTTTTTGCACCTTGCCTTATACACAGAGGCATTGTCATGTTAGAATAGAAAAGGGTCCTGTCCAAACTGTTGCTTTAAAATTAGAAGCACACAATTCCCTAGAATATCATTATATGCTTAAACATTAAGATTTGTACTCATGGAAATTACTAAAGTAGTCAAACCTGTTCATTAGAAGGGGGTGACCCAATACTTTGGGCAATATAGTGTATGTCCTCACTAGAGGACATTGGGACTCAATTTCTTTAAAAAATAAAAATACATGAATGAACATGCATAGGCAAAAACAATTGATTTTTTAAATCACCAATACATTTTTAGTTTAAGATTTTTTTTTTTAAACCAAACGTTGTATAAAGATGATTCTCAACTATGTTATAACAGAATGCTTCGATATACCATTTTTCTTTCTGCAAAATGTGTGTAAAATGGCCATAAAGAGGCTCTCTCATTATATACAATGTATCTATAAACTAAATTTGCATATTAATGTGTTTTTGGGGCAACAAGTAATGAAAAAAGAAGTGTAATAATGGGAGTAATAATTGACAAGATTTTCATAATAATATATAATATTTCATAGAATATTGAAATATAATTTATTCCCCTATTCATTTGTTATGTCTCCCAAAATGTGTAATAAACATGCTTTTAGTCCTGGTGTCCTCATATGAGGACATGTATGAAACCAACGTCCTGTTTCATAACAGAAAGTCATATGTTGATTTGAAACTCCATAACATTTTCCTGAGATGTTGATTTATGACAGTTTAAAAATTTGATTTAAATGATAATTACAAAATATGATCATATTTCCATAAGAAGGTCACTAAATTCATTTCAAACATGTTTGAAGACCAAGGAGAGAAAGTGGTCATGCTGAAACTTCCAATGATGTGGTATCTCTGAAAAGCCCTGAATGTGCTCTGTACAGGACATCCAGACTTAAAACTGTGGCATGTAGAGTCTCAGAGAAATTCACTAAAATATAACGTCCTCATATGAGACCGCAAGGTCTTAAGAGATTAAAGCATTCCACTTTCTTGTATTATTAAATGGACTTAAGTAGCACTGATTAAAGAGTCATCTGTCATTCAAAAGTTAGTTTTTCAGCTCTGAAGTTACTGCCAAAAGGAAAATCACCAACGCTAGACCTGTGCCTGCACATATAAACACAATCAGACAGCAGAAGTCCATCATTCGTACCTCTTGAGTGGGAGTTTGTGGCTCTGCAGCAGGAGTGATGACTGAGATCTCCTGCAGAGGAGACACAAAGCGCTGAGATCTCATCATCAGAGCTCCAGTATCAGCAGCTGTGGACTCAAACACAGCCCCACACTCCTCCTCATCAGACAGAATCCCGCAAGGAGACGCCAGAGCCATGATCACACACCTATAAACGAAAACACGCACAATATTTACATTCAGTCATATCCAAAGCGACGTTTATGAATGGAAAACTACTAAACACTCGGTTAGCCAGCTAGCTGCACTTCAGTTCAAACACGCTGGTTGTTAAACAGTGATACGTTGTTATATAGCTAACAACAAAATACGAGAACAAATCAACAACATTTCGACAGAAAAACAGAGTTTATTTCACTGAGCTGACGTTGTTTTTGCTGCTAGCAGCTAGCATAGCATATTCGCAAAGACTCCTGTCATAAATTTTCGTAACGTTACCTTGATTTATGATGTCCTCCGGAGGAAAATATGATCCAACGTAATCTTACAGTTATATAAGTGACTCCTACAGCTAAACTAGAATTTGAACATCTAACCCGAACACAGTTAGTAACCTAAACCGAACTCATCTGTCCACCTGCAGAGCTCACTAACGGCTGCTGAGACGATATTCGAACGCCGCGGTCAGAGCGCTCCACCAATCACCGCGCACCTGAGCAACTTCGACTGGCCAATCAGACGCGCCAGAGGAAATACTTGGCGTTTGATTGGTCAATTTGCGGCGCTTCCACTCCCTTTGGAGGTGTGGCCAGTGGTATGTTAAACATTTGAGTCTCTTAAATGAATTTCGAATTAAAATATGTGTCATTTGGTAGAGTTTAAAACCCCGCTAAACTTGTACAGCGTGAAAGGACGCGGTGTTTCAGTGTTACAGCTGCACACGCCCAGTCACGTGCCTCGCAGAAAACCTTCAGTGAAGTAAAACTTAGCTCAAAACTAAAATAATAGTATTTAAGATGTTTAAAATGCTTTGTGAAAATATGACGCAAACACCAATTGTAAATAAAATTTTTAAAGTTTGGAAGGGACACAGTAAGCAAGGTGGCACTGATACAATGTTGAGTTTTTATCCAAACTGTCAACTTGTTTAAAACTAACATTTAAATGTTTGAAGTTGTTGGATCAGCATTTTGATGAAAGCGACAGCAGCTTGAGTGGAGTCTGAAACTGAACTAACTCTGATTTGAAGTTGAACTCAAGTTTATGCAAGTATTTATTCATGTTGAATGCTGAGTGGCTGTTCCCTAATTTTAAATCTACTGGGGGCCAGGTTCAGGTTTGGACCCTCATGATTTTAGCAAGTCAGGAAAAGCTCATCGTTGTTTGAAAATACCTACTAATGTTGTGATATTTTATTCAAAAATATGATGAATGGCTTTTAAAAGTAACTTTCCCCAACACTGCTAACCATAGTTTAAAAGCTTAAAAAAACATGGTTTCTACACTTTTATTATAATAAAACAGTGATTAATGTTCATAAGGATAGGAGCTTACATGTTTAAATGTATGATGATCTAAACAAAATTAATTAGTTTGAGTGTTGTGTGTGAAAGTGATGACATACATGTAATGATGGCCAAAATGATTATTAACTTATTGCTAAAACTGAGTTGCGCCTGTGTGTTTGCATATATTTGCATAGCTTGATGTCTGGCATTACCTGAGTCTCACGTTACACCAGTTTTGATGTCAGATATTTTGTAACAGTGTTGTTTTCAAGCACAAATGTTTAAGACAAAATAAATAACAAACGAGTGTTTCTTGAGTCTGTCAGTCTGAATGTGTAATTAACCTGCCTTTGAGCTTCCTTTCTTGTTTATGAACTTCAGCTTGTTGCATTGATAAAAATATGAATGATAGTGTGAAAGCCAGAGTCCAGACAGATGCTCTGAATGTTTTTTTTTTTTTTTGCTTAAAAAATCTGCATTTGTCCAATCTGATCAGGAGTTCTGTAATTATTTACAGCTGATTAATCCAAAATACATGAATAAATGATGTAAACCCAGAATTCCCCCATCATCATTCAAAGACATTTTTTTGCATGCTGTGTTGCCACAGTGAGTGATAATATCAGACATACACAAGTCACTAGTCTTTTTGAACTAAAGTGTTTTATTTCATAGGTTTGATCACTTAGTCTACAAAACAGAGGAAGAATCTGTGGGACAAATCCAAGAGACAAATGTGCTGGACATATGACTTCAGTCCCGTCTGTCTTGGGGGCTCCATAAAAGGAGAGAGTATTAGGAGTCAAAGAGGCTCCTGAGAATCAAAGAAACACCACAGCGTCAGTTCAGAAGAGCTGAAGAACATCACGGTGACAGACACAGGATCAAATGAAGAAATGTGAGTTCTGGAGGTCTTGCTGTGGATGTAGTCTGGAAAGTTACCATTGCAAAACAGAGATCTGTGAGTTTGTTGGGCTAGACCTCGAACCTCACACTGTTTTATTGCTGCACTTTGGAAATACAATAATACATTTTAGATGCATCTGTAAATGTAAAATAATATAAATATCTGATTTAATTTCTCTTTCCCAGATTGTTTGTATTTCTGGGGCTGGATCAGGCTGGTGAGTGAGAGATTCTGTCTAAACTTAGTCTGGACAATAGTCTCTGTCATGATGGTGTACAGTTACAACATCTATATATAGACTGATGTAATGACCACAGCACTGGCAAAAAGGGGAATGTCCAAAACAACTTTAAAAGAGTTACAAGTGCAAAAGGATCTTTCCAGTGGCTGATATTTACTGAAATCCCAAACGCTTCTTAAATCAAATACTGTTTTAGATTGTGGATCTAAATTATTATCTTTTGTGCTTTTGAAGTTTGTTCTTGTCTCAGATCCATGAGCCCTTTCTTTTCTTCTTGCCATGGGCAACTACGCATTTACTGCGGGTAAGATATCCGTCTCCTCGTTCCTTCATTCATTTACAAAATGATGCATTTTAATTACATTTCAACTTTTTAAATAAGATTATTGCTTTTTGCTCTACTCTGCTCGGTATATTTTTTGCATTTATTTTATTTATCCTAAACTCATGTTATATATATTATGTAGCTTTTTAATTATTATTTATGGACTCAAATATTTAATATATATTTTTGAAGGTCAGTCATTCCTAAATGATAGTTTGGCCCGTGCACTTTATTTTCCCCCAGAACTGAGTGTCCATTATTTTCACAGATGTTGAAGATTTCAAGTCCATTGTGTCGACTCTAGAGAGCCAGCGTATTCTGACCGAACACAACAGACTGGAGAACACACTCTCACTGAATCATGTCAGTAAGTGAATTATCTCATATTAAATGACTGCATGAACAAGCCGTGACATTTGAGTGATCATGCATTAACCAGTGTCCTCCAAACCTGCTGTAGGTCCTCATATAGACAGAGCGTTTGTCACGTTTTGCTGGACAGACTCCAGAAAGACTCAGTTTCTGGATGTCCTTGAGTTATATATAACTTCTCAGTGTTAATTGGTGTGTAAGTCACATCCTAACAACTCACTAACAACTCACACATTGCTATTGACTGATACTGTACAAGTGTGATAGTTTCAGAATTTATTTAATTACAGTATAACTGGAATAAAATTGTGTTTATGATGAAGCCATATGAGATAAGACACATTTTAGAACCTAAAACTGAAGTCTAGAGAATAAAGATAAAGATATTATGAAGCTATTTAGTGTTTTGTGCTTATTACTTCACTTTGCAGGCTGTTGAGGGAGAAACAGGACAGAAAATGAATGAAGTGAATCAGGGACCAGATCTGCTGGCCCTCAAGTTTCTTTATAGTAACACAGATGCACCCAAAAACACCACAGTAAGTCTGTTACAAAGAAAAAAGGCTTTTTTTTTTCTGTGGATTTTCACTTATGGGGTTTCCAAACTTTTCTGTCAGTTGAATGCCTTAGAAGTGCATTATTAGCTTGAGGTACTCCCTGAGATTTACGCTCATATTTCAGTAATTTATTGTTTATTCCCTGATTTTGGTTAATGATCACATGACATGCAAATAAAATATATAAATAAACAAATAAAATATACAAATTTTATCATTTTTTTTAATAGGCTGCACAGCAAAAATTATATTGTGATTATTTTGTCATATATCATGATTGCAGTTTGAATTTCATTTCATATAAAAATGTCTGTTATTGATTCATTGTGCAGCCCTGATTTCTTTATTTTAATGTTAATTGTTAACAATAGGAAATAGTTTAGAGTACTTTAGTCTAAAAATGTTGACAAAAATAGGTGTCTTTCTTCATTAATCTTCAGCATTCAAAACTGGATTTTTTTGTGCCACATGCTCACCTTCAGGGTCCATGTTAGCAGTGTTGGGTGTAATGCATTACCAATTACTGAATTAAACTAATTATTAAGTAATTACACACACACACACACACACACACAAAAAGTTTATATAATTTAATTACTCTTTGTTTGAATAAGAAAAGTAATGGATTACTCTTACTTTTTCTTTAATTTATTACAGTTACTTCTGATGTGATTGCATAAACACTGTAGAACTATAGAAGAATTCTATATAAAACAATAGTGGATTTTACATCAAAACTAAACATCTAATGTTAATGTATGTATTTAATATTACCTTCTCCCTTTAAATACTTTGGTCGGTTCATGAATAATTTATGCAGTTTTATATTATTGATCTGAAAGAACTAAAAGAGGAGTTTCATGTCTATCCTTGTATTGATCATCTGGTCGAGGTTGACATGACATTTAGAACGTAATTAGTAATAAGTAATGCAAAACATTTTAAAGAGAGTAAGTAGTACAGTTATTGAATTACACTGTTTAAGATGTAATTAGTTACTAGTAATTAATGACTTTTTAAGAGTAACTTCCCCAGCACTGCCTATAGGCTTCTGAGGCCCCTAGAGGACAATCTGCTTACGTCTGAAATCAAACGAATAGGATTGTCTCTTTGATGTTTTTTTTTGTCAGGAGGCTGTCAGCAGCTCTTCTTCTGGCACAAGCAGCACGACTCCTCTCCCGGCGTTTCTCTCGGCTGCCCTCTCGTCATCGCTAGCCGCTAAACCGCGATCGGCCCCGCAGGGCCCCGCCAGCATGGAGCAGATGAGAGCGGAGCTCAGGGATCTACGAGATGAGCTGGACACGCTGAAGACTCAGCATAAGTGCGTTACATCATCAATGCATGCTGTTTTGGCATTCTTACCCTTATATTTCTGTAAATGTAACGGCACTGTGTTTCAGAAAAGAGATCAAACTGCTCATGAACGAACTGGATGAAGAGAAGAAGATGCGTTTGTCACTGCAAGTAAGCATGAGTCAAGAGCCTCTAGATGTTAAAGAGTTTCATTCATTAGCAGTGCTGAGGAAAGTAATGCATTACAATATTGCATTACTTTTTATGGAAAGTAATGCATTACCTTACCTTTTGCATTACTTTTTGTAATCTGGGCTGGGCTTGCATTTTTTTTAATAACCAGAAACCCAGAAGTTATATTTTTGCAACCGTATAGGCATAAATAAATTAAATCAATTGGAAAACAAAGTAAATTGCATTACTTATTTGAAAAAGAAACTCGGATATGTCGTAAAATTAATGGATTACTTTATTACTTACTTGAAAAAAGTAATCTGATTACGTAACTTGTAATGTGTTACACTTAATTAGATAGCCTACCGGAACTTATTTAATTACCTTACAATGAGCGCTCACTTGTTCATTAGCGGTGTTGGGGAAAGTTACTTTTAAAATTAATCCATTAAAATATTGCGTTACTTCATAAAAAGTAAGTAATTGCATTACTTGGTCACTTTTCATGAAAAGTAATGCATTGCATTTCTTTTTGCATTACCTGGGCTGGGCTTGCTTATTTGTTTTTAATTACCAGAAACCCAAAAGTTATATTTTGGGTAACTGTAAAGGCATAAATAAATGAAATCATTTGGAAAACAAAGCAACTTGTTACTTATTTGAAAAAGTAACTCAGATAATTTGTTGTAAATTTAGAAGTTATGTGTTACTTTACTAGTTACTTGAAAAAAGTAACCTGATTATGTAAATTGTAATGTGTTACCCTCAACACTGTTCATTGGACAGCCTACCATTAACTTATTTAATAACCTTATAATGCGTGCTCACCTGTGCTCTTTCTGTTCAGATTGAAGTGGAACGTCTTAAGAAACACGTCCAAGTGAGGCACCTCTGAGGTCTCCATCAGACATCACACATACAGATACACCGCTGTGAGTCTCTACTGCCAAACTCAAGCATGCAGTGAAGAACTTCCAAAGACTGAGGAAGAACTCTTGAGAATTTGTATCAGAACTCAATGAACACATTGTTATATAAAACATGTTTTGGGTTTTAAACTGTAAATGATGACTGGAAAGAGAGAGCAACCTATAGGTTCAATCAAATGCATTGATTACTTGGATTATTTAACATCAGACCTTACATTTAATTTCATCTTTATATATAACAGCCTCTTTCCATGTTGTATGAATTAGGATTCTGAAGCTCAAAGAATACTGTGATGGGGCACCAAGGCTGCATTTAATTTATCAAAAATACGGTAAAAATTGTGAAATATTACAATGTAAAACATCTGTTTTCTATGTGAACATCTGTTAAACTGTAATTTATTTCTGTGATGTGCAGCTGAAAGTTCAGCATCATTACTCCAGTCTTCAGTGTCACGTGATCTTCAGAAATCATTCTAATATGCTGATTTGCTGCTCAAGAAACATTTCTGATTATTATCAATGTTGAAAACAGTTGTGTTACTTAATGTTTTTGTGGAAACTGTGATACATTTATTCAGGATTCTGATGAATAGGAAGTTCAGAAGAACTTGTATTTTTTTGAAAATAGAATTTGTTGTTACAATGTATATGTCTCTTTTGATCAATTGGAAAAAAAAAAGAATTCACAATCTTTACTAAATTGTTACTGGACAACCAACTTTTAAATGGTAGCATGTTATGAAATGTATTATATTTACACATGTATGAGTATATCATGATTTAATTTTTAAATGCAGTGAGCAGAAAGTCAAGAAGTGAGGCATTCGATGTACAAAAGGGGTCCTGTAAGAAAAAGACTACATTAAAACAAAGACAACTAAAGCAATACCATAAATATCGCTGGGATTAAGAGGCAAAAACAATACAAAAAAATATTTACAAAAATATTTATTTACATTACATGAAAACAAACAAAGTCGGTGTACCTTCATGAACAGAACAAAACAAACAGTAAATCACAATTTTGAAGGGACTCTGAAAGACAACACTGACGTTGACCAAGAGAAAGCACTTCAGATCATTTTAAGTTAAAGGCTATGAATGACAGCTGTGTCAGTAACTGATGGAGAGAGGCAGTCTGGGTCAGGATCAAAAGTTGGAGTCTTCACAGGGAATCGGTCTGAACGTCACATCTTTATTTCCCTCCAGCAGAAGATCATAGCGACACAGAGGCCTGTTGAAAAACAGAACAACAGTTTAGTGACATTCAATTGAAGGAAACCATAAGAGTTTTTTGTGGCTGTCAGGTGTACACTGGTCTTTTGTCTCTATTCTGGGTCTATTCTGTTTCTGAAATAAGTCTCTTCTGCTCACCAAGGATCAAACATACAGTAAAATTGTGAAATATTATTAGAATTTCAAATAGCTGTTTTCTATGTGAATATCTGATGAATAAAAACATTAATTTTAATATTAATATAATTTAAATAAAAAAATTTTTTTGAGTATGTTTGATGTCATTTCTATCACATCAAACACACTTCTATGTCACACCTTGATGCCTCATTTGAATTAACATTTTGTTTGAATTAAATAAAATAAATAATTGTTTCAAAAACAGTTTTTTTTTTTTTTAAAACATACAGTGTGTGCATAATCATTATGCATGTTGATATTCTGGTCATATATTTTTTTCCAAGCACATTTTACCGATTCCAAACCACATCAATCTTAATAACTACTATTAATTTTGTATTTAATAATTTATAAGTGATATATAATTGTTAACAAGGGCTGGAAGTGAAAAGTGCTTTATACTCAGGTGTGCATAATTATTTTACAGGTAAAATGTGCCAAAAAAAGAGAGATATAACTCACATTGAAAAGTTAAAAATGATTAAATGCCCATGAGAAATATTCAGAACTAATGCAATACAGAAATTCCTCATGATTTGGCCTGATTTCTTGTAATAGAGTGAACAGTTCATACGAAGAGCTCAGGCATGAACTTTTCCTTTGGTTTAGATGAAAACGATCAGAACCTGAGGTTGTTCTGTAGAGGAGTGAGGCGGACGCTCAGGAGCCGCAGTTTCTTGCGCGGCTGGAGTCCTTTTCCCGTACAGAACTTCAGCGTGATCTCTTTCACAGGCTGGACGTCTCTGTCAAACTGAGCCAGAACGCTGCTCTCCACAAACCTCTCAAACATCAGCAATTTACTGGAAGAACGATGAGAAACATCAGCATCCAAAAGATCAACCTGGAAATACTAATATTTCTTCTTAGACTTACTGGTTGAGTTCAACTTGTGCTTCTTCCTGTCCGTTGCTTAATTTAATTGTTAAATGTCCCCAGTGTGTTTTCTGGTTCCATGTGACAATATCAACCTTATAACCGAACTCTGGTGGAGTCAAAGGTTACATAAATAAACTGTTACATACACACACACATATATATATATATACATATTATATATATATATATATATATATATATATATATATATATATATATATATATATATATATATATATATATATATATTATATATATTTTTTTAAGTCGTCTCTTCTGTTCACCAAGCCTGCATTTATTTGATCCAAAGTACAGCAAAAACGGTAAAACTTTGAAATATTTTCTATTTAAAATAACTGTTTTCTATTTGAATATATTTTAAAATGTAATTTATTTCTGTAATTTCAAAGCTGAATTTTTAGCATCATTACTCCAGTCACATAATCCTTCAGAAATCATTCTAATATTCTGATTTGCTGCTCAAAAAACATTTATTATTAATATTATGTAGAAAACAGCTGAGTAGAATTTTTCAGGTTTCTTTGATGAATAGAAAGTTCAGAAGAACAGCATTTATCTGAAATAGAAATCTTTTGTAACATTATAAAAGTCTTTATCATCACTTTTGATCAATTTAAAGCATACTTGCTAAATAAAAGTATTAATTTCTATAATTTATCCCCCCGCCCCCCTCAAAAAAAATTATACTGACTCCAAGCTTTTGAATGGTATAGTGTATAATGGTACAAAAGATTTTTATTTCAGATAAATGCTGATCTTTGGATCTTTCTATTCATCAAAGAATCCTGAGAAAAGGTACTCAACTGTTTTAAATATTGATAATAATAATAATCAGAAATGTTTCTTGAGCAGCAAATCAGCATATTAGAATGATTTCTGAAGGATCATGTGACACTGAAGACTGGAGTAATGATGCTGAAAATTCAGCTTTGATCACAGAAATAAATTACAGTTTAACAGATATTCACATAGAAAATGGTTATTTTAAATAGTAAACTTATTTTAAAATTGTATTGTTTTTGCTGTACTTTGGATCAAATAAAAACATTAAAAATCCTACTGTTCAAAAACATTTGACTGGTAGTGTGTCTTAACCTAAAATTCTCAGTTAATAGCAATGATGAATGTAACTGAAATGATGTAAAGAGATGCTCACTGCAGAATGGAGATGCTTTATTAGTTTGGAAATATGTCCTTGTTTGTCCCAGCTTCACCAGCCTGTCCTTCCAGCGCACAGAATCATAACCTGTACAGTGGAATAAAAGCATATGTGAGCCTGGAGCAGAGAAGCAGTCATAAGTAGCACAGGTATATTTGTAGCAATAGCCAACAATACATTGTATGAGTGAAAATGATCCATTTTTCTTTTATCCCAAAAATTATTAGGATATTAAGTAAAGATCATGTTCTATGAAGATATTTAGTAAATTTCCTACCGTAAATATATCAAAACTTAATTTTTGATTAGTAATATGCATTGCTAAGAACTTCATTTGGACAACTTTGAAGGTGATTTTCTCAATATTTAGATTTTTTTGCACCCTCAGATTCCAGATTTTCAAATAGTTGTATCTCAGCCAAATATTGTCCTATCCTAACAAACCATACATCAATGGAAAGATTATTTATTCAGCTTCAGATGATGTATAAATCTCAATTTCAAAAATTGACCCTTATGACTGGTTTTGTTCTCCAGGAGCACAGACTGATCACATGAAACTCAGAGTTTGCTCAGTGTTTGGAGTTTACCGAAAACAGGGCATCCGTCTGACAGAAACCTCGCACAGTCCATGCAGGTTCCGTCCTGGAAGTCTGAGTAGGATTCACAGGGATATGCAGTGATGGGACAGGAGCCGTTCACAGAGCTCATGTAGAGAAACACTGATCTCTGATGGTCACACTTGAAATACTCTGAGCCTGTGGAAGATCGGAGAGCAGTGAGAAGAATGAGACATGTTCAAAACATTTCTTCTGCAGTGTACAATACATCCTTATATACATTATGATATAGTTTGCATAAAGCAGCTTATACAGTATATGCAATATGAAGAAAATGCTGAGCATTATGTTAGTCTGGGGTATGAAGATATTATTTATTTATTTATTATTAATAATATTATTTTGACAAAGTGAGTAGCATCTTGTAAGTAATTCTGATGTAACTGCTTACATTTTTGCTTTACATTTGAAAATTCAGAGAGGTATGGCAAGAAAAAAAAATTAAATACTGAAAGGCTGAAAGTCGATCTTTATTTTGATTTATTTTGACAATCATTTTAAAGTTAAAAGCATACAAAAATACAAACTGCTCTTCAAAAGTTTGGGATCAGTATTTTAAAGAAGTCTCTTCTGCTCATCAAGGCTGCATTTATTTGATCAAAAATACAGAAAAAAAGTATTATGAAATATTACAAATTAAAATAAATGTTTTCTATTTGAACATATTTTAAAGTATAATTTATATTTACCAATATACACTAAGGTTCAAAAGTGTGGGGTTAGTACATTTTTTTTTTTTTTTTTTTTGAAAGAAATTATTACCTTTATTCTAGCAATGGTGTGTTAAACTGATAAAAAAGTGAAAGTAAAGACTTATATTAATAGAAAAGATTTCTGTTTTGAATAAATGCTGTTCTTTTGAACTTTTTATTCATCAAAGAATCCTGAAAAAGTATTAGGGGTTCCAAAAAAAAAAAAAAAAAAAAAATTAAGGAGCACAACTGTTTCCAACACTGAAAATAAATCAGCATATTAGAATGATTTCTGAAGGATCATGTGTCAAATTCAGCTTTGATCACAGGAATAAATCATATTTCAAAGTATATTAAAATAGAAAACATTTTAAATTGTAATAATATTATACAATATTGCAGTTTTTTCTGTATTTTTGATCAAATAAATGCAGCCTTGATGAGCAGAAGAAACTTGTTTAAAAAAAAAAGGAAAAAAAATTACAAATCTTACTGATCCCAAACTTTTGAATGACAGTGTGTGTGTTTGTGTAATAATATTATTTATAATTTAGGTCAGATTAAAATGCTATTAAAATGGTAAAAAGCTGACCTGAAAAGATGGTTTTGGGGCATCCAGGCTGATCCGCTCCACCGTTTGCATAATAATCGATGTGACCCAGGAGATCACGAAAGCCCAGCGCTGCGAGAAAACACAGAGAGAGTTAACTAGGTCTAGATCTTCATGCTGTATAGAGTGTCATATAATGTGTGGAATCCAGAGCCTCGTCTCAGAGAAACACACCGTCCATGTCTGTGTGCAGCGCCTCCACAAACTGGGCATCAGACGGGTCCAGGCGCTCACCGGGGGGCCGACCGTTAAACTCGGGCCCCGCCGGATCCAGCGCTGAGTGAGACACACAAACATCACAATCACAAACTGAAACACACAACAACTCTGAGCTTCAGGAGGAGAACAGAGGAGTCTCACCTGTTATTCTGCCAATTCTTCCTTTAAACTGGGCCCCAGTGAAACCTGAAATGTGGGCCCCTAAACTGACTCCAATCATGTGTATGGAGCTGAGATCGGCCCCGTTCTCCTGTAATGTCAACACACACACACACACACACACACACACACGTTTACTTCTCAGATGAATATGACAGAAAGCTACAGAAAATCAGTCACAGGTAACACTGTGGCCAACATTTCACAAAAGATGACACAACAAAAGAAATGGAATCTCATTAGGCTAGTTAACACCTTGAATATAAAAATGGATAATTCTAACTTCTAACTTAAATTCTAAATTGTTTATCTGTGCACATATTAAATGAACATGCAGTGCCTTTATTTTCTTTGACCCTCTGGGCCTCTTCAGTCACTCTTGACCAAGAAAAAAAAAAAAAAAAAAAAAATACGTTTACAATTTTGAAAATTTTCTGTTCATCAGAAAGGAATAGCACTTGGTGATGTTTGCTGCATTAGTTATGTAAACTCACACACAAAAATCATGGACATGATCCGGATATGTTAACGGGTCAGAAAAAGTAACACCTGGTACCTTTACGGTCAAAAATGACCAACATAGCAAATGAATGGGAAATATGAAGAAATATCTGATACTCATCTAACAAAAAATATCAAAACATTAACAAAAAGTAGTCATTTAGAATGTCTAAATATATCTAAACGAAAAACCTAATAAAAGTAAGAAATTATGTCTAAAAAAACAACTAGAAAATCCAAAAGCCTCTCTATGTATTTATTTACAGGTGGTTACACCATCACATTTTATTTTAATGTCTCCAGGCACTATTCTTACTTCAAAAAAAAAAAAAAAAAAAAGGATTTTTAAAGGCCTTCATTCTTTTTTAATCTGAAATACTGCATTTATTGAATAATAATAATGATGATGATGATGATGATGATGATGATGATGATAATAATAATAATAATAAAACAATTTATATTAATTTTAATGGAAAAATTTGCTGATAAAATTGTATAAAAATACGTATTTATACAATTATTATTATTATTTTTTTTGCTTACTTTGTTATTCCACTAGTTAGTAGCGATAATGGATCAAAAGTCTTGTACATTTACAGAAAATAACTTCTTCCTTTCAAAATAAAGTAGATAATTTGAATCCATTTCCTCCAGTAACCTGACACCCCAATTAAACAATTGCAGCAATTGGCAAACAACAACGATCCAATCAATTCCTGATTAACAAAATCAAGCCCCGCCCTACATTTTTTTTTCTCATTTGAGAAGCATCAAGTTTCTCTCAAATTCACATCTCAATAGCAAAGAAAAGACAGTCGCTCACAGTATGCAGCAGAACAAAGCTACCTACATGAGCATTATGTCAACATAAGACTGCATTAAAACAATAAGACGCCTGCTGTTTATTCAAGTCTCCACCTGAAGAAGTTAATGATTAACACGACTATAAAATGTCTGCATGCTTCACCTGTGCAAAGACAAACCTGAACAAGAACCAGCACAACCTTAAACAGATCATATCACACATTTTGTTTATTTAACTCTTCCCTGAAGTAGTATTTCATTTCCATCCGAGGTTTCACAACCTCTTTCCACCCTCTCCCTGAACCAGGGTTATCATTCTTAACTAAAACCATAAATAAATAAATAAAGTAAAATTACTTAAGATATTAAAAACATTTCTCATTTCCATTTAGTTTAGTTTAAGTTGAAGTACTACAATAAGTAAAACTAAAACTAAAAACTGAAACATAATAAAAACTACATAAACATATATAGTTAAAAAAAAAAATAAATAAAAACAAACAAAATTACTAAAACTATAAAGTAAAATTGGAAAAAAAAAATTAATAAATAAAATAAAATAAGCCTGATCCTGTTTTTCTGCTTTGCTCTGTCATGAATTATGACTTGTTAATCAGTTTTAGGACTCAGAACTCTCTCTCACGGAGGAGAGATTTTGATTGGAAAAAAAAAGCAAAAAACAATATGTAATATGTGAACCTGGAGCACAAAACCAGTCATAAGGGTCAATTTTTTTAAATTGAGATTTATGCATCATCTGAAAGGTGAATAAATAAGCTTCCCATTGATGTATGGTTTGTTAGGACAGGACAATATTTGGCCGAGATACAACTATTTGAAAATCTGGAATCTGAGGGTGCAAAAAAAATAAAAAAATAAAAAATAAACAAATAAAATAAATAAATATTCTAAATATTGAGAAAATCATCTTTAAAGTTGTCCAAATGAAGTTCTTAGCAAAAATTAAGTTTTGATATATTTATGGTAGGAAATTTACAAAATATCTTCATGGAACATGATCTTTACTTATTTTTTGGGAAATGGATAATTTTGACCCATACAATGTATTTTTGATAATTGCTACAAATATACCTGTGCTGCTTATGACTGGTTTTGTGCTCCAGGCTCACATATATGTACATTTTAAAGTTGGCATGAAATGAATATTCACTCTATCTGTTTTGTAAATGCAAACTCTACTTCTCTCTGTTGTTGTGTGCAGGACAATCATTTAGCGGATCTCAAAATTCAGTCAACAATGGCCGGACAGAATATTTTACTTTTTGTTTTGTTTGTTTTTCAGTAATCCATTACACTTGGATGCGATTCACAATACAAAGAAACCTCTATTGATATGTCTGTTTCAGCGCAACTTTAAACGTGAATAGCTGTTAAATGCTCATTTTGCGTTTACTTTGAGATTTCTAAAATCTACAAAATAATTTTAATTTCATGAGGCATCCAACATTCATCTAATAATCAAGGAACATTTCATTTGTATTATGAATTAGTACTATGGGCTTCTGTAGCGCTAACATTTCGCAGTGAAAAAAGGTTCATAACAATCTATAACTGAGTCCAAGAAGTAAATAATGAATACCCCAGCCAAAAATAAATAAATAAAATTAAATAAAAAATCCTGACAGCATCTATAGTTGAAGTCAAAAGTTTACACCCCCCTTGCAGAATCTGCAAAATCTTAATTATTTTACCAAAATAAGAGGGATCATACAAAATGCATGTTATTTAGTACTGACCTGAATAAGATATTTCACATTAAAGATGTTTACATATAAGTTACAGCAAAAATATCTGCCAGTGGGGCAATAAAAATAATCTCGTTTAGCCTTTAAATTAAGGTTATTTTTCTTACCCCATTGGCAGATATTTTTGCTTGTTTTAAGCAAAAACTAACATTTTTTTTTCTTTTCAGAAAACAACATATCTGAAGGCAATATCACTTGTCAGGTAAATGCATCTTGATTCAAGAATGTTGAGATATTTACACTAGAAAACAAGACAAAAATACTAAGTAAGAAAATCATTTTTTGCAGTGTGTAAAGTTGCAGAAATCAAGGAACTTTTCTCTTACCTCCATTTTCAGGGGGTGAAAACTTTTGAACAGAATGAAGAACTATTTTGTTTTTTCCATTTAGTACTGCCCTTCAGAGGCTACAGAAGATACTTACACGTTTCCCAGAAGACAAAATAAGTTCAATTTACCCTGATCTTCAAATTCAAAAAGTTGAACTGATTTGGGCTGAATGATGGCATTATTCATTGTAAATCTGCTCTCTATTGTATGAAGCACTAATAATAATAATAATAATAATAATAATAATAATAATAATAATAATTTTTATTTATATAGCGCCTTTCCAACACCCAAGCTCACTTTACAAGTCAGGCTTAAGGAACAGAAACAAATAAACATCAATATCAGAAGACAGAACATACCAAGAGCTGAGAGTAATATACAGAGAGCACTAACGAGGTTAGATTAGAGATACAGAGAGAGTGTAGATAAACGTCCATAACAGGGTACAATTCACAGACTATGAACTGAAGAGTAATACTCAGAGAAAAAAATGTGTTTTTAAGAGGTTTTTAAAGGAGAGAAAGGAGGATGCTTGACGGATGTTTTGGGGAAGAGCATTCCACAATCTGGGAGCAACAACACTGAAAGCCCTAGCTCTCATAGTCACCAGACGAAACTTAGGGGTGACTAACAATCCCTCACTAGAAGATCTTAAGGAACGGGCAGGTACATAAGGCAGAAGTAAATCAGATAAATATGTAGGACCAAGGTTATGGAGAGCTTTATAAGTGAAAATTAGTATCTTGTAGTTTATACGCAAGGAAACCGGGAGCCAATGAAGGTGATAGAGGAATAAGAGGATAGGGGTAATGTGATCGTTCTTTCTTACATTTACATTTAGTCATTTTGCAGACGCTTTTATCCAAAGCGACTTACAATTGGGGAATACATGAAGCGATTCATCTTGAAGAGGCAATCAGACAGAGGAAGTGCTCGTAACAACAAGTCTCAGGCATTGTTCAAATAAGTACAAGCTAGAAAGGAAAGGAATAAATAAAGCCTGTGGTTGTTCTATATGCAAGCATCAGTGTCTTGAACTTGATCCGAGCTGCAACTGGTAGCCAGTGTAAGGAGATAAAGAGAGGTGTAACATGGGCTCTTTTGGGCTCATTGAAGACCAGACGTGCCGCTGCATTCTGAATCATTTGTAGAGGTTTGATTGTGTTTGATGGAAGTCCAGCCAGAAGAGCATTGCAGTAGTCCAGCCTAGAAATGACAAGGGCCTGGACAAGAAGTTGTGCACCATGCTCTGTCAGAAAGGGCCTGATCTTTCTGATGTTGTGTACTGCAAACCTGCAAGATCGAGCAGTCTTTGCAATGTGCTCTTTGAAGGTCAACTGGTCATCAAAGATTACACCAAGATACACCTAGAGGCAAATTACCTTAAATTTAACTCTGATAAAACTGAGGTAATTCTGATTGGCTCTAAAGCTGTTGTATCTAAGTTTTCTGGTCAACTGATGGATTTGGATGGTGATCTGACAATGCCCTCCACCAAAGTTCGCAATATTGGTGTTCTCATTAATTCCACTCTTTCATTCAACAATCACATTGGTAAAGTGGTAAAGACAGCTTTTTTCCACCTGCGTAATATCGCTCGTATTCGATCCTTGTGTTGATCGATCCGTATTCGATTCTTGTGTTGGTGATCAAGCGAGCTGCAGAGTTTTGAACATATTGTAGTCGTTTGATATTATTAGCTGACAGGCCATAAAGAAGTGAATTACAGTAATCTAGTTGAGACATAACAAAGGTATGTGTAACAGTTTCAACATCCTGCTGACTGAGAGAGGATCGAATACGAGCGATATTACGCAGGTGGAAAAAAGCTGTCTTTACCACTTTACCAATGTGATCGTTGAATGAAAGAGTGGAATCAATGAGAACACCAATATTGCGAACTTTGGTGGAGGGCATTATCAGATCACCGTCCAAATCCATCAGTTGACCAGAAAACTTAGATACAACAGCTTTAGAGCCAATCAGAATTACCTCAGTTTTATCAGAGTTAAATTTAAGGTAATTTACCTCTAGCCAAAGCTTGAGTTCCTTGATGCAATTTGTTAATGTAGGCAGAGGAAACACTGAAGTGGAAGGTGTGCTAAAATAAATCTGAATGTCATCTGTGTAACAGTGGAAGTTAAACCCATAGTGCTTGATTATTTGTCCAATTGGTGACATATAAATGGTGAAGAGGAGAGGGCCCAAAACAGAACCCTGAGGTACACCAGAACTGATGGATTTAGTAGATGATCTGTGATTCTGGTATATAACAAATTGTTGCCTCCCAGTCAAATAGGAGGAAAACCATTCAAGGGCTGCGCCAGTAATTCCAATTGCTGAAAGCCGTGAGAGGAGTATCTCATGACAAACAGTGTCAAAAGCTGAGCTGAGGTCTAACAAAAGGAGAGTGCTAAGAGCACCAGAATCAGAAGCTAAGAGAAGATCATTAAGAACCTTAACCAGGGCTGTTTCAGTACTGTGTAATGGACGAAAGCCAGACTGGAAGGGCTCGTAGAGGTTGTGTGCAGGTAAGAAGGCCTGTAACTGGGAGGCAACAACTTTTTCTAATATCTTAGAGAGAAAAGATAAGTTCGAAATAGGCCTATAGCTACTTAGGGAAGATGGTTCGAGACCATGCTTTTTAAGAACTGGAGTGACAGCAGCAATCTTAAGCTTAGATGGTACCGTTCCGGATGACATTGACATATTAATGAAGTGAGTGATGGGTAGTGACAGAGCAGGCAAGCAATTCTTCAGTAAAGAGGTAGGTGCAGGATCAAGAAGACTAGTAGAGGAATTAGACAGCCTGATTATCTCATCAACCACTGTGGGGGCAATAGAGTCAAAACTAAGGAAGCTATGAACATGGCATAAAGAGAGAAGTTCAGTAGTGGGAACAGAGGTAGGGTGTTGACAGGTATAAGATGTTTTACTCTGAAAAAAGTTCAGGAATGCGTTACACATTTGATCAGAGCCCTCTAGAGACTGTGCAGGAGGCTGAATTAACTTTTTAATTGAAGTAAATAATGTTCTAGGCCTGTTTTTGGACTTAATAAAAGTAGAGAAATAAGATGAACGAGCTGCATTAAGAGCGTTCCTGTACTGCTTAGTGTGTTCAGTATATGCCAAGGAGTGAACAATAAGGCCAGTTTTCTTATAAAGCCTTTCTAGCCGGCGGCCCTTGGTTTTCATTGCCCTAAGCTCAGTGTTGAACCAAGGGGAACTGTGCGAGGAAGGGAGCTGTCTAGATTTTAAGGGAGCAAAATGATTCAAAATAGTAGAAATACTCTCATCATAGACATTAAGAATGTCTTCAGCACTGGAAAGACTGCAGCAGTCAGAAAGAGGGGAATCACTGAGTGCAGCAGAAAATGACACAGGATCAACCAGCTTCCATGCACGATAAACAATCAAAGATTTAGCAACAGGTTTTGGAATGTAAAAATCACAAGAAAATTCAATCAGTTTATGATCAGAGATACCTATGTCAGAGCCTTTAAAGGCGGTAATGTCGATACCTGTAGAGCAAACCAAATCCAGTATATGGCCATGTACATGAGTTGGAAAATCAATATGTTGCTGCAGATTAAAACAATCAAGGACAGACATGAACTCTAGAGCATGAACAGTATCAGTATCAACATGAATATTGAAATTCCCTAGCAATAGCATAGCTGTAGATTGGGCAGAAGCAATTGTCAGCAATTCACACAAATCTGATAGAAATTGCATGTTCGTTTTAGGAGGACGATACGCCAGTATTATGAGCAGTGATGAGTGACTAGTGATTTTAAATGCCAAATATTCAAACGATGTCACCTCATGGAAAGGAGATGGCTCAATATTAAGACTCTGGTGATAGACCACCGCCAGGCCCCCACCCCTGCCTCCAATTCGGGGTTTAGACAGAGTACTGAAACCAGGAGGAGAAAGCAGATTAAGTTCAACAAAGTCATTAGATGCTTGCCAGGTTTCTGTGAGCATCAGCATATCACAGTTATTGTCAGAGATGAAGTCCCGAAGAAACGTTCCTTTCACAGTTAAAGACCGAGTGTTGAGTAGGGCAAAATTACCACAATGCTGCACATTCTTGTTAAGCAGAGTGTCATCTCTGGTCTTTTCTAGTGGCCTTAGTGACGATAAACAAACTCCACGATGTATATACGTAGAGGACGACTTCCATGTGCTTAATCTATGAGACCAGATAGAGGGGATTGAAGCAGGCGAAGAGCAGTTAATGTTCAGGAGTCGTTTTGGTGAACGATGAATATAGTGGGGCCGACAAGTAATTCCATTAGTTTTACACAGTCCATATGTGACGGATCCAGCCGGAAAAAACAGTTCAAACGACGCAACTGCGCCGATGTGTAACAAAATTCCATTTGAATGGAAAACAGCAAAGATAGCAGAAAAAACAAGAGGCCATCAGTCTCATGGCCAAACCGGATTTATTTGAGAAAAATTTTCCATACATGACTCGAAGCACGACACTCACCACAACGATACACAGAACACACAACACTGGCTCGCGTTAGCCAGGCCAGATGGTGGTACACAGGGCACAGCACGACGAGAAGGTGGAAACCCACTCACCGGTAGTGCCCAGAACGAACCCACAAAGTTAGATCCGGGCCGAGGGCTCGTGAAGCGCCGTGAAGTGTGGCCGCGTAGCACCACGTTAGCTAAACCCGAGACAAATGATAGACAATACCAGGCACGACGAATCAATGAGAAAGTGGAGACTCACTCACCGACACTGTCAAGCATTACAAACACACCATCGATCCGGGGAGAGGGCTCGCAGGAGTGAGAGGCGTGTGTCAAGTTAACATCCAACAGAGGACAGTTCAAAACAGTTCAAAACTTTGATTATAAATCCAGTCCGGAGAGCAATAAGTGAAGATGGAGATGTTCACAAAAAAACAAAAAGTAGAAAAGTAGGCGATTTCATGACAAAAACAAAACAGACGAAGAGCGAAGAGAAGCAGCTGCCAAATTGTGCACTGCGTACTCTCAACGGAAACCAAAAAAAAGATTTGAAGGCGACTGAGGAACTTTTCTCTTACCTCCATTTTCTGGATGAGCTCAGTAAGGTTTGCGGCCACTTTGCGTGTGTTATCCACCACTTTCCAGTAGTTTATGTTGGTGGCTCCGCGGTTCCAGTCCACCACGATCACATTCATATCTCTGCGATTCAGAAGGAGCTCCACAAACTGCTTGAGCCAGATCGGAGGCGAGCCGGTGGGCCTGTACCCGTGGATCAGGAAGGTGCTGCTGGAGCTGAGGTTGAAGAGAGGGTTGCTGAAGGGCTCTCTTTGGGACAGCAGCTGACCGCAGGAAGGGTCAGAGCGCGTGTAGAGCAGTAGCCTCACGCTCAGAGACGTCCCAGCCAGAGAGTGCTTCAGGTCCAGATCAGTCATCTCCTCACACTCCTGAGCTGCAGACAGAACACAAACAGAGTTCCTCATGCAGAGCAAGTCTTCTGCTTTTCACTGCTGGCTGCACACATCCCGCACAGGTTATTATTTATTTAAGCAATTATTTATATAACCTCACAAGTTATTATTTATTTAATTTATTTATTTAAGCAATACCACACTCCTGCAGGTTTTATCAAAGTACTTTTAAAGACATTTTCTGAAGTCCGTTTTAAGGCCAAATAAAGAAAAATGTAAGAAAAAAACTGAAGGGAACACATATTTTGCTTTCACTTTAATTTCAGTTAAAGTTTTAGTAATTTTGTAATAAAATGTTTTAATATGTTTTTTAAATGTTTTTTAATTTTTAATAAGTTAAACTAAATGAAAATGAGAAATGTTGCTGTGGCAACTGAAATACACTACCAGTCAAAAGTTTTTGAACTTAAGATTTTTAATGTTTTTTAAAGAAGTCTCTTCTGCTCACCAAGCCTGCATTTATTTGATCCAAAGTACAACAAAAACAGTAAAATTTTGAAATATTTTTACCATTTAAAAATAATTTGTATTTGAATATGTTAAAATGTAATTTATTCCTGTGATTTCAAAGCTGAATTTTTAGCATCATTACTCCAGTCACATGATCCTTCAGAAATCATTCTAATATTTAGATTTTGTTCAAGAAATATTTATTATTATTATTATTATTATTATTATCAATATTTAAAACAGTTGAGTACATTTTTTCAAGATTCTTTGATGAATAGAAAGATCCAAAGATCAGCATTTTTCTGAAATAAAAAGCTTTTGTAACATTATACACTATACCATTCAAAAGCTTTATATTTATATAATTGTTATAATAATTATATAAATTATAATTTATATAATTTATATAAATTATAGAAATTATTACTTTTATTTAGCAAGGATGCTTTAAATTGGTCAAAAGTGATGATAAAGACATTTATAATGATACAAACGATTTCTATTTCAGATAAATGCTGTTCTTCTGAACTTTCTATTCATCAAAGAAACTTGAAAAATTTCTACTCAGCTGTTTTCAACATAATAATAAAAATACATGTTTTTTGAGCAGCAAATCAGAATATTAGAATGATTTCTAAAGGATCATGTGACTGGAGTAATGATGCTGAAAATTCAGTTTTGAAATCACAGGAATAAATTACATTTTAAAATATATTCAAATAGAAAATTATTTTAAATAGTAAAAATATTTCAGAATGTTACTGTTTTTGCTGTACTTTGGATCAAATAAATGCAGGCTTGCTGAGCAGAAGAGACTTCTTTAAAAAAACATTAAAAATCTTACTGTTCAAAAACTTTGACTGGTAGCGTACACACACACACACATATATTTAATTTAACTTTTTATTTATTTATTTATAGTCTTAGTTAACTATAATAACCTTGCCACTAGAATATGTAAGTAACTTTTACTGTAATTTCAGTATACCTCAGTATTTTTGTCTTGTTTCCAGTGCAAATATACTTTAGTAAAGTTACATTTACTTGAGAATCAAAACAATATAAAATTCTTGTTTTTCTGAGGTTTTTTTTTTTTTTCAAAATGATTAAAACAAGAACAAATAGCTGCCAATGGACTCAACTTACAGATAAACTCGTTCTTATTTTAAGTGTAACTTTTCTGAGAAAACACGTCATATTTTTATTTTGCATTTCAAGTAAATAAATCTTGATATTTTGAAAACAAGACAAAAATACTAGGTAACATCTAGATTTTTTGCAGTGCCCGTGACATTCATGATAACATTAAGTATGATTCTTCGCAAAGTAATGCGGCGTTTAATATTGATGTTCTTACAGTGGCTAGGGCTTTTAAAAGGATAAAAGTACGTAAAACCCTGGACCAGAACATCGGTGGCAAGCTGTTGAAAGCATGTAGCTGACAATAGGTTTATACTGAAGTTGAGTTGAGTTAATTTGACACAAAAAGTAGCAATTCACTGTTACTACCTTCTTGTGAAGGATAACACAATAAAGTTACAGTAACTTATTTCCACTGTGGTACAAGTTTGCAGATGATACTCTCATTGTGAGTCTCCTAGCAAATGAGGAGCTGTCTCATGGAGGAATTTATTTTCTCGGTGTGCAACTTAAATATAGACCAAAGACATGATTATAGAGTTCGCAAAGTCTGCTGTTTTCGTCTCTCCTACTGTCATTCACGGAAAGGACACTGAGCTTGTGGAAGAGTACAGATATCTGTGTTCACTGATTCATAATAAATTACATTTTGATGCTAAGACTGAGGCCATCTGTAAAAAGGTTCAACAATGTTTGTTTTCCTTAAGAAAAATGAGTTCTTTTAAAGCATGTACAGTGTTGATGACTTTTATTGAATCTGTCATTTCTTACTTTGTCATTGTATGGTTTGAGTGTATTAGCTCGTCTGAATGATTAAGACTGCATCCAAAGTGACTGGAGTTCTACAGACATCGCTTCAAGACATTTTTAAAGAATGTGTTGTTAAAAAAGCCTATGTAATAATTAACTGTCCATCTATGCTTCTTGTTAACTCAATTTCATTCAAGATATAATACAACTGTGATGGCAACCGATGCACTGAATTAAAATGATATGATTAATCAAAATATTTAGCAGGAAACCAACATTTATAGCTGACCTTCAGATTTTCACACATGAACGGAACACTTTATTGTGTTTTCTGGACTTATTTCTGTTTAAATACAAGCTTTGCTGAATGAACAAGTCAATGACTCACTCATTAAAAACAATCACATGTTGCCACCTCCTGGTATACTGATGTAACTTGCAGAAACCATGCTTTTTTTTGGACAAATACCATTGCACTATCAAAACTGTTTAATAATGTCCCATTGTGGTATCTTCATATTCTTTTTTAAAATACATTAGAATACAATTCACAGTATATCAATATGTATACACTGCACACTTAAAATGGCATGAATATCAAATAATTATTTTAAAGTGAACACCCAAAAGGACTACAATGTAGTTTACAAATGGACAGTGTGAGTTACGTAATCAGATTACTTTTTCCAAGGAACTAGTAAAGTAATGCATTACTTTTAAATTTACAAGAAAATATCTGATTTACTTTTTTAGATAAGTAACGGCAGTTGCTCTATTTCCGATGTGTTGACTGATGGCTCTCCTGTCCACATGTTGAGAGAAATGGGAAAATTACAGAGGTGTTGTGTGCGCTGTGTGAACATGATGTGAACATTACTCATCTCACTGCAAAAAACAGACCTTCAATGATCCAATTCAACCATACTAATGAGCAAAAACCACTTTAGATAAACATAACTCTATTTTTTAAAATGCTGAAGAGTGTTGAACTTTCTTCTCTTGCGTCCTATTCTTCATGTAATCCAGAATGGCTTGAGCTGTGCCCTCTGATGTATAGACGTGAATTTACATTTCATTCAGCCTGAGGCTTATTCATTTCACTTTTGGTGTGAAAGGGCTTTTACATTTGCCAAAAATAGACATTTTTATATTAAAAACAAACAAGCAAGCCCAGCCCAGATGATAAAAAGTAACGCAAAAGTAACATAACACTCAATAAAAAGTAACTAAGTAACATAATTAGTTACTTTTTTAGGGAGTAGCTCAATATTGTAATGGATTACTTTTAAATGTAACTTTTAAATGGCCTAACATACATTCTGTTTACATCTACACTGGATGAAAATAAATGGAAAAAAGGTGTGTGTGTTTTGGTGTTTACGAGAAAAGTGGGACTAATGTTACATCAGTGGGGGTTATGTTAGCATTTCAACAGAATTCTACAGTAACACCCCGCCCACCATAAATGAGACAGCATCCACCGTGACGCGAGTAATACAGAAACTAAGTTTTCTCACAGCGTTTCAGGCCACGATGGTTAACCACGATGAATTGTAAGCATTTGGAAAAGGCAGAAAAGTGACATGAAAGGCAGTTGGTGTGGATTTGGATCAACATTACCTCTGTAAGCATCAAACATCAGCAGCAGCACCACATTTATGAGCATCCAGGAGAGCTGCAGAGAGACAGAAACTTCAGAAAGTGTGCTAAAGTCTACAGCGGATCTCACACACTGCTCATCTTAGCAGCCTTTTCTCTCACTTTGAATGCTGTATAGTTTTATAGAGCACCAGTGGAAAAAAAATGCTTTTGCTTTCTTATTCAGTATAACTATTAAGCAATTTTTGGGAAGCCACACATCACATATTTTGCTCATGATGAAACCACAAATTTCCAATGCCCCCTGCTCTCTCTTTCTCACACACACACACACACACACACACAGTTTCCATGAAACTCATTACTGTACAATAGGGTGTGTGCTATTTTGGTATCATTGATATACAATTATTGTTTTTGTTAATATTTTGAATTAATTTAACTTTTTTTATTTTCAGTGCTTTTTTTAGTCATTTTGTTGTATTTATTTGTTTTTAAATATGTCTATATAGTTTTTACTAAGTTTATTTTATTTATTTTTTAATTTCGTTCATTTATTTTGTACTTGAAAATGAAAAGGAGAAATGTTGCTTTGGAAACTAGCTAATTTTCAAACATATTTATTTGCTTTCTTATTTATTATTATTATTATTATTATTATTATTATTTTACGGTTTCAGTTTTAGTTACCAATCATTACCCTGATATGCATGTCTCAGATTTTGCCTACATTTTGGGGACCAAATTATGTCACAAGGGTAGTAAAACTAAAAGCATTTTCCATGACGAAAACAGCTTCATAAACATTGATAAACAATGTTTTCATTAAAATTGAAAAACACAAGAAGGTTTGTGTGAGGAACAGGTTTAAGGGATACAAACATACACAATACTATTAGCTCAGGATAGAAACCATAGAAGTCAATAGAAATGGCCCATATTGAGCAGTAAATCACACAAACCGTCTGTGTTTTCAGGGAGTCATTGTGTGGTTGTGTAAAGGCACTCTGCATTTGAATTGGCTGAAGCTGAAAAGAAGACAAACAGGTTTGAAACTGCTGTCACGGGGAAGGATTAAGAATGTGTTTTCATTCAAAACAAGCAGAAGAAATCCCACCAACATTAACTCAACTGTGTCCTCAGTTCAGAAACAGCATGTAGTGGATCTGACTGAGCACTCATGTGAAAAACACACAGACAGCCATACACTCATATGACCCACAGACAATAAACACATACTCAGACAAAAAGCACACTTTACAACTATCTGCAACAAGGCATAGTTCACATGAGAGACGTCTTACCATGTTAGATGAGTGAGAAACCCTTTCTGTCTGACAGTGAGGCTTAATTCTGTCAGGGTCGCTGAGAATTCATCTGAAGACTTCAGGAAATAGTAAGGTGATACACTTACTGAACAGCTCCTCCTTCACTTCAGCTCCACCCACAAATATCCACAAACATCCACCTACAGGTGGCACATTCCTCAAATCCCTCTCCACCTGTGCTGAGGAACAGCAAGACGAACTAGACAAGACGACTGAAACTAGTCACAGTATAGGGGACTGCAGTGGCTTTACACTGAGGAACAGATGAATTGCATGCACAGATTATTTTTAAACTGACCAACATAACTTTGGAAAAATATAAAATTAAATATTCATAATACAGTATATATTTATACAATTTATTGCATTTCATTTATTATTTTTTTTATATTTTAAAAATATGTAATTACATTTATTTTACATTGAATTTCATGTTGCATGTTTATGATTTTTTGCAGTAACTCTTAATCAGATGTTTTTAGGGTTTAGTGGATGATTTATCAGAGCCACAACAGGTGCAGTTCATTACAAACTATGAACAGGTTCCACTAACAGAACTTTGCAAAACTATGTAAAGATTCTAATGAATAATGCATGATAATATGGGTATTAGTTATATACAAATGATTGTTAAAAATGATATGTGATATATATATTATTTAAAACATTATAAATAATAGATGTCATTATATCATTATCATTCATTATATATAATTTATAAAATCTGCATTTAAATAAATATATTTAATAAATTTAAAATAACATTAAAATTTTATATACATACAAGACAAGACAATCCTCATAGGAAACATCCACAGCTGTGTGACTGAGGAGATTCTGTTCGAGCTGTTTCTGCAGGTGAGCTCTTCATCATCATCATCATCATCATCATCATCATCACCTGTTCAGAGAGGCTTGCAGTGATTATTGATATGCAATGACAATAATTATCTTGTCCTCTTGATAAATCTATTTTTTGCAGACCATATTTCTTTGTGACGTTTACTGGTGTTTAGAATCAGAATCAGAATCAGAAGGAGCTTTATTGCCAAGTGTGTTCACACACACAAGGAATTTGTCTTGGTGTAAGGAGCTTCCAATGCAGAAGTACAAACATAGTGCAGACAACATATAATTAAGATAATAAAAACACCAATAATAAAGAGAATAGACAATAAATTATAAATAACAACAGTAATAAAAATAAAAATATACAGAAAAGAAAAAATGTCCATAGACAGAACTGTGAATGTGCATGTGTCCTATGTACAGATGAAGGTTTGATGAGTTATTTACAGATGTAAAGTATTGGGGTGTGTTATGTGTTGTTCAGGTGGGATATGGCCAGGGGGGAAAAGAACTGTTCTTGTGTCTGGCTGTTTTGGTGCTCAGTGATCTGTAGCTCCAGCCAGAGGGCAACAGTTCAAAGAGAGAGTGAGCTTGGTGTGAGGGGTCCAGAGTGACTTTCTTAGCCCTTTTCCTCACTCTGGAGATATAAAGATCTTGGAGGTTGGGTAGAAGGGCACTGATAATCCTCTCAACAGTCCTGACTGTCCGTTGTAGTCTTCTGATGTCTGTTTTGGTAGCTGAACCAAACCACACAGTTATAGATGAACACAGGGCAGACTCGATGATGGCGGAGTAGAACTGTTTCAGCAGCTCCTGTGGCAGGTTGAACTTCCTTAGCTGGCGGAGGAAATACAGCCTCTGCTGGGGCTTTTTCACAATAGAGTCAATGCGATGGTCCCACTTCAGGTCCTGGGAGATGGTGGTTCCCAGGAATCTGAATGACTGCAGACACAGTGCTGTAAATGATGGTGAGTGGGGGGAGTGCAGGGGGTTCCTCCTGAAGTCTACTATCATCTCCACTGTTTTGAGCGTGTTGAGCTCCAGGTTGTTGTGATTGAACCAGACAGCCAGCTGCTCAACCTCTTGTCTGTAAGCAGACTCGTCTCCGTCCTTGATGAAGCCAATGACTGTAGTGTCATCCGCAAACTTCAGAAGCTTGACAGAGAGGTCCTTTGAAGTGCAGTCATTTGTGTAGAGAGAGAAGAGCAGTGGGGAGAGAACACATCCCTGAGGGGCACCAGTGCTGATGGTGATAGTTCTGGATGTGAGTTTGCCCAGCCTCACTAGCTGCTGTCTGTCTGTCAGGAAGCTGGTGATCCACTGACAGATGGAGGTGGGTACAGAGAGCTGTGCCAGTTTATCTGAGAGAAGGTCAGGCATGATGGTATTGTAGGAGATCCTTGAACGGACATACATATACAACGAACAGACTCATTCCAGAGGAATGAGTGAATCTCTGGTTTCACCTCTGAGAGTCATAAAAGTAAGTAAGGATCCAAGACGATGCCTAAGTGTCTGGACCAAGATCCTGTCTTGTTAATCCTTATCCCTCCAGAGATCAGAACTGCTAAAGAGAATCAACTTCACCAACGCAGAACAAAGGAAACTTCTGGCGGGAAAGATACCAGATCCAGATGGTAGATGGACTCTTGACCAGCCAACGTATAAATTGACAAACTTATCAACAAACGCGCGATGGATTTACAGTTGTAGGCCTGACTTAAACATATGCCAGAACTCCCCTCCCGGGCACCTTCCAACCTCGGGACACACACAAAATTTGCCTTTTCAGACAGACAAAGAAAACACGCAAAAGTGCACCAAAAGACAACATTCGGGACTTTTAAGTAATGTATTCCCAAATTATGTGTGTTATGCCTTAGATATGCTTGATATGTTAGTAAAACATACACTATTTTAATCTATCCATTATAAGGTTGGTACCATTTTAACCTATGTATTATGAGGGTATGAATATGTGTGTGCGTCATGCTTGGTGTTAAACGAAAGTATATTTTATTTGCAACAACTCTGTGTGGATGAAATGTAGAAATTAGGTAAATCCCGTAACGTTATAACGTTTATCAAGATTATTAACAAAACCCTGCAAGGATTTTCGGTCACGTGATGACACGGGCAGCTCGTTAATTTATGCAGAGAAACGGAGCCTAGGAAGCTGAGCTCCACCTAGCAACAAGCGGATTGGTTCCCCAGCTCCGGGGTGGGCCTAACGTGGCCTCCTTAAAATCTAATGTCCAACTAAGGATCAGCGCTCTTTGCCATGGTTTGAAAACTGCTTCAACTTGTGCGCTCATACACCGCATCAAACCATCACCTCATTCCAAACTTCAAGCTCTTCAAGAAAACCTTGTGATTTCTGAAATCTTCAGCTTCTGCAACCGAGAAAGGAAAGTGAACTTCTAGCGCGTCTCATCCAACCAGGCAACCCACCAATCACGGCCGTGGTTCCCTAAGAGATGTCAGACAAACAACGGTTCGCCAGCCAATCAGCTAAGCCCAGGGATTCCCTCAACGAGACGAGGATGAGACTCAGCCGCAACCTTCTAAACAAGTAAAACAAAATCTCTTATCTATTGGCTGAAAACGGCGCAAAGTTGTTATTAATGGGACAGATAGAACTAAGCTCTGCTTTGTTGACTTTCTGATAACCACCGAAGTTGAGACTTCCTTCATAACTCACAACTCTGCATAATTCCATTGACTTGTGTGTGTGTGTGTGTGTGTGTGTGTGTGGTCGTATGTGTGTGTTTAGATAATTTAGTCTCATGTAACCGTAGGAGATAGCTCAATAAATTGTATTGTATTAGAAAGAAACGTTGTCTTGTGTTGTAAGTCTTAGAATTCAAATATTGCCTAAAAGAGAACGCTACAATAGCTCATAATTAACTAAATACCAAATTTCGTGTTATTCTGTGGCCAAGAATTAACAGAGTTGGTAAAAATACACTGAGTCGAGCTATTCGCTGGACGGAGCTGGCGAAGTGAAGGAAATTTGAATCAGTTCAGTTAAATCAATTTGAATCTTTTAAGATTTTCTTCTTTAAAAGCTAAACCCTAACTTAATACAATTTCACTACAGTACTGAAGGCTGAGCTGAAGTCCACAAATAAGATCCTTGCGTAATTCCCAGGTTTGTCGAGGTGTTGCAGGATGTAATGCAGTCCCATATTGACAGCGTCATCCACAGACCTGTTTGCTCTGTAGGCAAACTGAAGAGGATCCAGCAAGGGTCCAGTGTTGTCCTTCAGGTAGGCCAGAACCAGTCTCTCAAGTGTCTTCATGACCACAGACGTGAGAGCGACAGGCCTGTAGTCATTAAGGCCAGTGATTTTGGGCTTTTTGGGGACAGGAATGATGGTGGAGCATTTGAAGCAGCAGGGAACTTTGCACAGCTCCAGAGATCTGTTGAAGATCTGTGTAAAGATGGGGGCCAGTTGGTCAGCACAGCCTTTTAGACAGGCAGGTGAAATACCGTCTGGGCCTGAAGATTTCCTAGATTTCTGTTTTCTGAAGAGGTAAACAGGTAGAATGGTGGGGGAGGGAGGGAGGGGGGTTGCAGGGGGGGTAGGTGAATGTGTGAAGTGCAGATCAGAGCGGGTGCTGGGTGTCAGTCTGGCCTTTTCAAATCGACAGTAAAACACATTCAGATCGTCAGCCAGTTGTTGATTCTCCACAGACTGTGGGGGTGGTGTCTTGTACTTGGTGATGTTCTTCAGACCAGTCCATACTGACGCTGGATCATTGACTGAAAGCTCTCTTCTCAGCTTTTCAGAGTAGTTTTTTTTAGGCACTCTGATCTCCTTTGTTAGTCTGTTCCTGGCCTGCTTATACAAGATTTTATCCCCTCTTCTGTAAGCATCCTCTTTGGCATGACGAAGCTGTTTGAGTTTCCCAGTAAACCACGGTTTATCATTATTGAATGATAAGAATGTCCTGGTGGGGATGCACATATCTTCACAGAAACTGATATATGAATTTATATGATATATTTAGAGCATCACGTCAAAGAACTAATAATATTTTAATCATTAAATTAGACAAACTTTATAGGTTTTGAATGAAAAAACTGACCTAAAAATTAATCAGACTTTTAAAGAGTAATATCTGTTGGATACTTTTGTCTCCTGTAGAACTATGAAGTTTGTTTGTTTATTTATTTATTTATTTTTGGTTTGTTGTATTTATTTAAATGTAATTTATTTTTATTTTTAGTTTCTTCTTCTTCTTTTTCTTCTTATTAGTGGTAGTAGCAAGTAGTGGTATCATCAAAGACTACAGGGACTTGAAAGGGCTTTCTATTTGAATATATTTTCATTACTCCAGTCTTCAGTATAATGGGGCAGTCATGGCCTAATGGATAGAGAGTCGGACTTGTAACCCAAAGGTCGTGGGTTCGAGTCTCAGGTCCAGCAGGGATTCTAGGTGGGGGGACTGAATGACCAGCACTCTCTCCACCCTCAATACCACAACTGAGGTACCATGACACTATACCATTCAAAAGCTTGGAGTCAATATCTTTTTTTTTTTTTTTTGGGATAGAAATTAATACTTTTATTTAGCAAGGATGCTTTAAATTACTTAAAAGTGATGATAAAGACATTTATAATGTTACAAAAGATTTCTATTTCAGATAAATGCTGTTCTTCTGAACTTTCTATTCACCAAAGAAACCTGAAAAATTCTACTCAGCTGTTTTCATAATAATAATAATAATAAATGTTTTTGGTAACACTTTAGAATAGGGAACACTTATTCACTATTAACTACGACTTTTCCCTCAATAAATTCCTAATTTGCTGCTTATTAATAGTTAGTAAGGTAGTTGTTAAGTTTAGGTATTGGGTAGGATTAGGGATGTAGAATAAGGTCATGTAGAATAAGGCATTAATATGTGCTTAATTACTACTAATGCATGGCTAATATTCTAGTAATATGCATGCTAATAAGCAACTAGTTAAGAGACCTTAAAATAAAGTGTTACCATGTTTTTTTGAGCAGCAAATCAGAACATTAGAATGATTTCTGAATGATCATATGACTGGGGTAATGATGCTAAAAATTCAGCTTTGAAATCACAGGAATAAATTACATTTTAACATATATTCAAATAGAAAACAGTTATTTTAAATAGTAAAAAATTGTTTTTGCAATGTCATTTATAACTGTAATGATTACTTATGTTTTTTGTTTTAAATATATTTGTAATTATTATTATTATTATTAATATTAATAATATTGTAATGCATTAATGTTTGTGTTTAAAATATACTAACTATCTATCTATCTATCTATCTATCTATCTATCTATCTATCTAAATATGGAAATGTGTGATTCTCTTAGTTTCATATCTGATTCTCTGATCAGGCAGGTCCAGTAAATGAGGTGTGTATTTTCAGAGATGGACAGCAGGCTCCATATGGATGTGTTTCTTATAAGCATGCTGAAGCTATTCCCTACACAGTGGCACTTCTCAATAGAATCTGGCTCTATGGGCAGCCAATCAAGTTACAGCGGAAAACTGGTGGGTAACTGTTAAAATAAGTGTTGAACTGAAGGCAGACGCGTTATCTTGAACATCCACAACAACAGGATGCTGTGCTGTGCTATTATTAGATGGATATTATCACAGAAACGAGGCGTTTGCATACCAAACGGGGAACAGACTGATAGCAGACAGGTGTGTCACATCACAAAAACACTCTGATGCGTCTGTTTACACACAGAGTTTGGCATGATGGGTATTATAATAAAACTAGATACTGCTGTAAGACTGCAAGTGTGTACTTCTGAGTGTGTAGTATGAGAGTAAGCCCATATTCAGAGGTCAAAAATGGAGTCTTTTTTCCTTAGAGTACCTCAAATCATTACTTTAAACTCAAAAACTGCTGTTTTCTACAAGTGAAAAAGTATTCAACACTCTATTCTTCTGTTGCTTTGTGGGTAACATGTGACCCTGGATCAAAAAAAAAAAAAAAAAACTAGTCAAAAATCATTAGGATATTAAGTGAAGATCATGTTCCATGAATATATTTTGTAAATGTCCTACTGTAAATATATCAAAACTTATTTTTTCATTAGTAACATGCATTACTAAGAACTTTATTTGGAAACTTCAAAGGGGATTTTCTCAATATTTAGATTTTTTTGCACCCTCAGATTTCAGATTTTCAAATAGTTGTATCTCGACCAAATATTGTCCCTCCTAACAAACCATACATCAATGGAAAGCTTATTTATTCAGCTTATTTCAGATGATGTATAAATCTCAGTTTTACAGAATTGACCCTTATGACTGGTTTTGTGGTCCAGGGTCACATGTATTTGCTTGAGAAGCATGAACAGATGAACACTTCTGTATATATGATTTTGCACACACTAATTGTAATATTGCATACTATTTAGAACTGATAGCATGATTTGGGACAGTCTTCCATTCATATGGATTGTTTCAAAGTGCTTTCTCCTGAGGATTTTATTCATAATACTTGTATAAGTGCTCTACTGTTCAGAAGTTTGGGCTTGGTAAGATTTTGTTTAGAAAGCAATTAGTACTTTTATTCAGTAAGTCTCATTAAATTGATCAAAAATACAGTGAAGAACAGGAGAATAAAGTTTAAATTGGTACAAAAGATTTCTGTTTAAATGCTGTTTTTAACCCTAGTATTAAGCAGCACAACTGTTTTCATTATTGATAATAATCAGAAATGTTTCTTGAGCAGCAAATCAGCATATTAGAATGATTTCTGGAGGATCATATGACACTGAAGACTGGAGTAATGATGCTGAAAATTCAGCTTTGATCACAGAAATAAATTACAGTTTAACAGATATTCACATAGAAAACAGCTGTTTTAAATTATAATAATATTTCACAATTTTTACTGTATTTTTGATCAAATAAATGCAGCCTTGGTGAGCAAAAGAGACTTCTTCTTACTGACACCAAACTTTTGGATGCTGTTCTTTTTGTAAGAGAGAGTAATATTTAGCATTTTGAAATGTCATGTGGTGTGTATATAATTTTTAATTGTGTAACATTTATTTAAATTTTACCTACTCCGTCATTCCCCTCATTGTTTTGTACAGAGCAGATGCAGTGCACTAGGATGATGTGCTTTTAAATGTAAATGTCCAGCTGTGGAGGTCCATTCTAATGAAGCCTGCGGCTGGAGGGACATGGTAACATACTCAGAGAAAATATAATAATAATAAAAAAACCTTTATGTATATATATATATATATATATATATGTGTGTGTGTGTGTGTGTGTGTGTATATATATATATATATATATATATATATATATATATATTAGGGATGGGTCACAATTTTAAAATATTCGATTAGTCGAATAGAATATTGAATAGGTTGTGCGATTATTGTCTAAAAAATTCCTCATGTTTTCGGTGCTGATGCGGTGGTGACACGTAAACAGAGGGTAGCGCTGCCAATAACACACTTAAAAGCTGTCAAAGACAACAGAAGAACACACTGTCTCACACGCACACTGTAGACTTGCAACTAAGAATGATGTCAAATAAGAGTTCTGTGCAGACCACAAATATCCTCGACTGGGTTAGAGGTGTGAATCCGTACTGGGAAAGGCACGGAAAATGAATAACGGTAGCTTGTTACATTACAGTACATGCAATTTCACTTACCAGCAATAGAGTAAGGAGAGATGACTGATAGGACGATGGCAAATGATTTGCAGATCCTGAGCACCACTGACAAACATTTAATCTTGTAAAATGTGTGGTAATGTCACAAATCCGGTTCATGGTCTTCCGTCCATTCACCATCAGAGGTCGCCCTTCCACCACATTGACTCTTGAACTACACTACTGTTGCATGTCACCCACGAACTACAATACCCATCATCCATTGCACTGACGACACACACACACACTCAAAGCTGATTGCACTGATCACACAGCTGTCACCAATCACACGCTCACCTAAGAGCTATTACATACAGTACATAAAGCACTCTCAGATCCTGATCTAGTTGCCGAGTATTGATCTGCGTATAGCTCTCTTCTAGCGCTAGCTGCCTTACCGTGCCGTTCCGTGTTTCTGTTCAGTTCCAGTGTTTATCACTCCCCTAGTGTTAGCTGCGATACGGAACCTGTTTGTTGTTTTCTAGTCTGTGTTCCCTGTATTTACCCTTGTCTCGCGCGCATGCATTCAAAAGCTGTTTCAAAGCCCCGCGGTTCACTGATGCCCGCAGTTAATATTAGGGCTGCAACAAATTATTATTTTGATAATTGATTAATCTAACGATTATTACAATGATTAATCGACTAATTGTTGATTATTTCATTGATCAATCAGTAGACATTGACTGATTATTCAGCTTTTGCAATTAGTTAAAATGTTGAGTTATGCATATTCTAACAAATATATAACAGTAATCACTTCAGTTTTTGAAAGTCATATTATGTAATTACAATTATTATACAATTAAGTTATGCAAATATATATATTTGCCACACAAAATAGATGACCGACAGAGAAACTCTCTCATTCACCATGTAATTAGATTTATAAAAAAGTAACTGAATGACACATCATTCTGCCAAACATCTCCTTTTGTAAGTCATATGGATAAGAAACAAAATAAAGGTAAGTGACAAGACATTTTATCTTTGGATAAACTATTTTATTCACAACATAATCTCTCTTAAAATACCTTATAGTGTTATGATAATCAAAACAGTCCTGAGCTAGATCAAGCTTTGATCTTTGCAAACCAAACTATCACTTTAATGAAATAAATATATATACACACTGGTCAAACCGCATTATTGCAGGCTCTTACATTAGGTCATATGAGATCAAACGACTACTCGACAACAAAAATAATTGTCGACAATTTTTTTTTTATTGTCGACGTTGTCGATAATGTCGACTAATCATTGTAGCCCAAGTTAATATACAGTATAATTACCCAATGACAGAATTGCGAGAGAGAAGTACTGGAATATATTTTTTGAGCAGTTTAATACCTTATGAGCAGTTGATTTATGCTAATCGACGGACAGCTATGTTAATAAATGCCGTCATTCTGTTATGTTTATTATATTAATATGTTTCAGCATGTTACAATCATTATATGGCTTGAATTAAGATCTTATCTTTTAAAAAATTGAACAGTTTGTTATCATACAGATTAAAAGCGTGAATGGTCTTTCTCTCTGTTTATGGGTGTGTAATGTTAGCCTAATAGATACCTGCATGCATGTGAGGAAGCGGTGCGATTTTCGAATATTACTTTTATTTGACATGCCCATTCCAAAAAAAAAAAAAAAAATCTATATATATATATATATAAGGTAGAAGATGTAAGGATTTTAGCACCACAAAACAATATATATATATATATTGTTTTGCGGTGCTAAATTCCTTACACCTTCTACCTTTTTTTATTTATTCTCAGGTTAGGTAAAGAAAGTCAAGTCTGTCCTATCCCATAAGCATGTGAATTTTCATACTCACAAAATAGGTCACAGAAGACTTCTCCATGGTCTGTTCTGCTCAAGTCTATAAATCAGAGTCTTCAGGCAGGTGAGCTTCTTAGTTATAATTAAATATAGTTTTATTGTATATAGGTTAAATACATTACAAATAAAATACTAATATAAAAAGCATAAAAATAAAAACAAAGGTGTATATAATTTGCAAGCTCGGTTGTCTAGAGGCATCAGAGGCAAGGCCGCCGGCACCGGAGAAGCTGTCACACAGAACTAGCATCTGATTTTCTTCATCACACTTCAGTCCTTTATAGACAGCGGGTGGATTCCAATGTCTTGAGATGTCATGAGGTCTGGAAATTCCCTTAGCAGATTTCTATATAAAATCCTCCATTTTCTAATTTTTCTTCTCCGGGACTTTCTTCTCAGATGCCTTCTTCGCTGCGTCTGCAACACATCACTCTACGGTACCATTCCTTTCCTTAAAGCTCTGGCTAATACATGTTTCTTTCCTGGCTATATTCCTATTAATACATGCTATAACATTTTCTTAATAAATGCTTAATACAATACCATGTGTTGTGTCTTTCTTAATAAACTACTTTCAATAAAACAAATACAATAACATGTGTGGTCTCTTTCTTAATAAACCAACACGTATAATAACTTGTAGTTACAATGAAAAGGTATTAAATAAAAAAAAAAGGCAAACTTGCAATAGGACAATTGCTCATTTTCCTTAACAATATATATATATATATTTATATATTAAGGGTATAACGGTACACAAATATGATGGTACAGTACGTTCCTCGATTTTAACGTCACGGTTTAGCATGATTTCAGTACAGCAGAGAGAAAAACTAAACTTTTTTTTTTTTTTATAAACAGTGGTTTACTGAACAAGTTGCTCTTTCTTAAAGTACATTCAGTTATAGTTAAAATTTTCTTAGTGATAAAAATCTACCTCAGCTTCTGCTTAAAACTATAGGGAGCCCTTTTACATTGTAAGGTTACAATTAGGCCTAACTACTTAACCCAAACTTAAATTTAATTACTATTTATTTTTAAATAGATGATCAACACTCAACTTTTAAAAAAAAATTGCATGCAAACATGTAAACTGTACATAATGCAGTTTTTAAAATAACTTATAAATAATAAAATTGGAGCTGAGGACCACCACAGCAGAGCAGACGGGTCCGAGGATCCCCACGGTGGAGCAGAAGACCACCAGAGCAGCACAGAAGACCACCACGGCAGAGCAGAAGACCACCACGGCGGAGCAGAAGACCACCTCGACAGGGCAGACGGAGCAGAAGACCACCAGAGCCAGACAGCCGACCACCACGGCGGAGCAGACAGGGCAGAAGACCTTCACGGCGGAGCTGACAGAGCAGGAGCCCACCAGTGTGGAGCAGACAGGGCAGAAGAGCACCACGACGGATCAGGAGCACCACGACGGATCAGGAGATGGATCAGGAGCACCACGACGGATCAGGAGAACACCACGATGGATCAGGAGAGCACCACGGCGGATCAGGAGAGCACCACATACTGACAGTTCATTATCAGACAGATTGAGAGAAATGGGCAAGACAGAGAGTTCAAAATCAGCATCTAGACGGACAGACAGATCACAATCAGCATCCATGGCTGATTCAGAACAGGATGAGAGTTCGGAGATGGCCTCATCGGCTAGTTCAGAGCAATGCAAGAGTTCACTGACGGCCTCCGTAGCCATGATAGGACAGGCAGAGATTTCACAGACGGCTTCCATAGCTGTGACAGGATAGGACGAGGATTCGTAGACGGCCTCCATAGCCATGACAGGACAGGACGAGGGTTCATAGGCAGCCTCAATAGCTGTGACAGAACATGATGAGAGTTGGTGAGTGGATACCACTGACACCTCCGGAGGATCTGCAGCGGTAGCCGCCACCTCTGGAGGTTCTACAGCAGTAACAGTCCCTTCGACCACAACACGACAGGCTGAGAGAACATTGCTGGGCGCCACCACCATACAAGGAGCTGAAGCGAGCCCCGCCACTACGGAAGGTTCTGCAGCATGTGCTGCCACCTCTGGAGAAGCTGCAGCGGGTGCCCTCACCTCGGAGAATACAGCAGCGAGCGTCACTACCCCCACTACCCCACTACCGCCACCTCTGGAGACATCTCAGTGGACGCTGCCACCTTGGGCAGTTCTGTGGTGGTGTACGCAGCCCAAACGCAACATAAAGTGATTCCCATAATGGGGAAGCACTTCGGAGAGGGGAATTAGTTCAGGAACAGGAGGGTTAGACTGAGTGGGTTTGGGGATGGCAGCTGTGCGTGCAGACACCAGCGGTACATCCCTCACACTAGACATCAGACTGGGATACCGAAAGACTGACCTTGACGATCTGGGTGCAACAGACAGGACATGACAAGACTCTTCGCGATCAGCTGTGACGTGACGTGACAATGGGAGATCAGCTGTGACGTGACGAGACTCTGGAAGATCAGCTGAGACGTGACGAGACTCTGGAAGATCAGCTGAGATGTGACAAGACTCTGGAAGATCAGCTGAGATGTGACATGAAAATAGGAGATCAGCTGAGACGTGACGAGACTTTGGAAGATCAACTGTGATGTGACAAGACTCTGGAAGATCAGCTGTGATGTGACGAGACTCTGGGAGATTAGCTGAGACTTGACTTGACTCGTGAATGGCAGCAGTGTCATGACGGAGCGTTGTTGTGGCTGCCATTTTGCGAACGGGCTCTGGTGTGGCCGCCATTTCAGCCACGGATGCGGTGTCGCGTTCTTCCTCCGCGAAACCCACAGTAAACAAAGATCCAACAGTCCACAAAGCATAATCCATAAACTGAGCGAGTGACAAACGCGGACCCTCGTGTCTAAGCTTAGACATCAGCGGTTGATTAATGCCTTCGCAAAAAAACTCTATCAGCAAACAGTCCGGTAAATCTGAGTAATAGGCAATGGCTAGATACTCTTGAATATAGTCCTTGAGTGATCACATGCCCTGCTTGAGGGCTAATAACAGTCTTGCAATGTTCATACCTGGCCAATGTTCATCTGAAAAGCTGCTGGATCCTTGTTTGGCTGAGTATTCTGTAACAGGGTGAACGAAACGTGAGACGTGCGAATCCATATGCAAGCTTTCATTAATAGACAATGGTCAAAATACAGGCAGGGTCGAACAAATGGCAAAAAGTATATTGAGGACAAGACAGATGAGCACTCAAATAAACAGGCGTGGTCTTCAATCGGTGAACAATATCCAGAGGGCTTGACAAGAGGGGTAATCCAGAAACATAAGCAATAGTCCAGGCGACGCATAAACAGAGTCCAAACGGCGAGACAAGGGTAAATCCAAGAAACACAGGCTAGAATCAGAACACGAGAAACAGGCAAGGCAAGACTAAGACTAGACTATGAAAGCTAGAAACTGGCTCCGTATCGCAGTTAACACTAGGAGAGTGATAAACGCAGAACAATACTCAGCCCTTAGAATGAGGAAGTCCAAGGCTTATGTAGGGTGTGTGATTGTGTGATGAGTCTCAGGTGTGAGCATGTGATTAGTGAAATGGCTGCTGGGAAATGTAGTCTGGAGTGACATGTAACAGTCTGTGTAGTGTGAGAGTCAATGTAACAGAAGAGTGACCTCTGGTGGCAAGCAGATGTAAGTCCATGGACCAGATTCATGACATATATATATATATGTATGTATGTATGTATGTATATATATATATATGTATGTATGTATGTATGTATATATATATATATATATATATATATATGTATGTTGTATATATATATATATATATATAATGAGCTAAAAATATATTTATATAAATTTATTTCTTGTCTTGCATAATAACAGCACAGGAATGTTTACTGTACCTGCAGATGTTGTGTTTGTGTGTCTCAGGTCTGGACCTGTGTCCTCCAGCTGTGTGGCTCTGTTCTCCTCTCCAGTGGTCAGTGTTTTCTGGTTATCCATCAGGGATTTCCTGCCTGCATGAGGATGTGTCTCTCCACAGCAGAGTGAGCTGTGCAAATGTAAGTTCAGAGTAAACGCTGAGAAAAATGCTAAATGCAACAGCGAAACCAAGTGCACATCTCATTATATTGGCTCAGGTACCGCAGTAAAGATAGTTTGCGGTTTGATATTCAGATTTCTTTGGGCTATAAATACGCAGTGCGCTCTCATAGACATGCAAATAATGCCTAATGTCTCTCTCCATGATTCGTGAATTCAGGTGATGCTGTCCTCTGGGCCGAAATTGAGTTTTTTCCTACTGCTTCAAAAGTTGGACATTTAGAGGAATGAAACCGGTGTCATCTTCACCAGCTTGATCTGTGAATTTTTTCACAGCAAGCTCTTGTCTGTAAACCCCTTGATAAGTCCGCTATAAGGAATGTGAAAGATAGGCGTTCTTCATGGTTAACGTCTCTTACCAATAAACTGCTGGAATACAAAATCATTGTTTTAGATCGAGCTTGATTTGTGAAAACTTTCACAATTGCATTTTATCGCGTTTCTCTTTGCTCTGCCCCCTTTTTCTTGAATAATAATGTCATCCGGTGCTGTTCCAGTGAATAATACGACGGCGTTTTAGTGCCACGTTAAAAAAATAAAAAAATCTAAGATCACGACATTAAAGTCGTAATATTTCGAGAATAAAGTCGAAATTACGAGAATAAAGTCGAAATACTTCGAGAATAAAGTCGAAATATTTCGAAAATAAAATCTAAATATTACGAGAATAAAGTCGTAATACTACGAGAATAAAGTCGAAATATTTCGAGAATAAAGTCGAAATATTACGAAAATAAAGTCGTAATACTACGAGAATAAAGTCGTAGAAATATTTCGAGAATAAAGTCGAAATATTACGAGAATAAAGTTGAAATGTTTCGAGAATGAAGATTAAAGTTATAAAATTTTGAGAGTATTCTAACCTTTTGCGCATGCAGATTGCCTGGATTGAGAGCACCGGTCACCCGCAGAAGTTGCCAGGCCACCGGAATTTAGGCCTATTTGATTACTTATTTATTTATTTGATTATTTACTAATTGTTGCATCCGAGCGGTCGCATCATCTTACTGGGATGAGGAAGAGTCCATTTTAAGGACTCGCGGAAACAGCTTAATATCAAGAATATGATATTTATTAACAGACTGAACAGGAACAACTTTTTATCTTAACATCAGCTCACACACCCAATCGACATTCCTTTGGGGGGCGCTGTAGCTCTCTTATTTAACCCTTTTTTAATACACTACAAATGTATATGTGGGATTATGAGCAGAAATCATACTATGTGTCATACTCGCGGGGACAGCAGGCTATGCTTGGAAATAATATTTCATGTCTTCCATTGCATTCGTTATTTGTAGTGCGCCAGCCACCCAATAGCAATAAGATTTGTGCTTTTGGTACTTTTAATATAAAACAGTCCCAGCTTTCAAAATCAGTTAGCGAAACACAAATTATGTGTCTTACAATAATGTGTTTTTCAAGCTCTTTAATGACCAGATCGCTGTATTTATGTGAATCAATTCAAGTATAGGCAATTGTTTTCTTTGTGAAAATTCCAAAATTCCAAAATTGTGAAAATTCCACCACCTACTCCGCAGAAACGTCTGTGGCGTCCAAACTTTCATTCCTCACATGTAGCCTATTTAATTAATAAAACGTTCTAAAGGTTGAAGTGGACTCCAACTCCTTAACATAAGTTATATTGTTTTCTTTTCTGAGGTATAGGCTGTAGGTTATAACATTAAGTGACTATTCACAAGCTGTTTTATTCATGGTATAATAAAGTAAATGATTGGACATAATATTAAACATCTTCCATTCATTATTTGTATCACGCCAGCCACCCAGTAATCGCAATAATTTTGTTCTTTGTTGCTTTTGATATAACACAGCTCAGCTTTCAAATTCTGTCAGTTTTATCACGAAATACTACAAATTATAAATGTGTTTTTCCTCTTCATTTCAAGTTTATAGCAAGATATAAAAGTGACGGAACATCAGAAGGCATGAAAAAAACAGTATAGCCTAATTTATAATGAAAATGTCTCATTATTGTAATCGAAAGATGATTGACTCACATGCCGCTTAAACTGAAGCGAATACAGCGATCTGTCACGCCACATTAAAGAGCGTGAAAAAAAACATTATTTTAATATAGATATTGTTTGTATTTCGCTATAAAACTGACCTATTTTGAAAGCTGAGACTTTGAAGTATCTCCTGGTGCTCCTAATCCTGGCCATCTGCATGCGCAAAGGGCTAGAATATACTCTCAAAATATTATAACTTTAATCTTCATTCTCGAAACATTTCGACTTTATTCTCGTAGTATTTCGACTTTATTCTCGAAACATTTCGACTTTATTCTCGAAATATTACGACTTTAATCTCGTAATCTTAGATTTTTTTTTTTTTTTTTTTAATTTGGCACTAAAACGCCGTCGTAGAATAACAGCCCATATAGCATTTTTTTTTTTTTTTTGGCCAAAATATATTTGAAATATATGATAAATATATGTTGTAAACAGGGAAGCTAAATGAAATATATTTTTGAAATATAGGAAATATATTTAGTTTCAAGCTTCATATACCAAAGTATATTTCTAAATGTATTACTGGGGCAAGAAAATGCATTTTCTTGGACTGAAATATACAGAGGTCAAATATATATTTTTAAATGCTTTTAAAAATATATATTTCTATATTTAAAATATATTTTCAAAAATATAGCCTACAAAAATGGCCCAAAATGTATTGGTAGAAAATATATTTTAGCAAATATATTTTTTGGCCATTTTTTAAATGTTTTTTTTTTTTTTTTTTTTTTTTTTTTAAATGTATTAAATATATTTTCACAGATCAGAATAGTGATGTTAGTGACCCAGGGGCGATTCTAGGATTTTCATTTTGGGGGGGCATTTCAATGAGGGTGTATATATACATACATACATACATATACAGTGTATATATATATATATATATATCACACACACCTGTTTACTGTACAAACACAAAATTTTACTGTTTGCACTTCTAGTACAACCCTCTTTCATTAGCTCAAGTATGCACACCTCTTTAATTGCCACATGCACTGGAATATGTGTTACACTGAATGTTAAATTTTCAAATGAAAATGGCAACATGATCATTTTATAAAGTATATGTTCATATGTGCTTCATATTCACTGGAGGAAACAGCTGTGGGTGAACGCAGCGAAAATTTAGGCTACTGTAGATTGGGAACCGATTGCTCCCCATGATATTTTATAAACTGTATTTATGACAAAGAGCTGAGCAGATGCAGATATTATAACAATATCGATAAACACACCTTGTCCTCTGTTTCTCGCTTTGCGCAACCGCGGTCTGCGGACTGAAGAACGCGCTGAAAGACGGGAGCCGATCGAAGTCTGCTGTTTTCATATGAAGTTTAAAGGGGACTGAGACGATCACGAATGCGTAGTTTGTGGAGATAATCGCAAAATTTAGGGGGCTGAGTAGTCTGAGTAGTAGGGGTTATAGCCCCCCTAAAAATGGCCTCGACGCCCATGTTAGTGACCCAGGGAAGGGTCAGCTGACTCGAACTGAACTGTGAAAGTTTTCAAAAACTGACAGAAACCTTCAGCAAATATTAAATATTGAAGTAAGAACTCAAGGAAAGGTACAACAACCAAAACTTTATTGTGAGAGATTACACAAATCACAATAGTCTATTAGAGCTGTGTATAAGCTGATTTACCTAATGACTTGGAACACCCCCATACATAAAAAAAAAAAAAAAAAAAAAAATTCAAGTGTATTTTTAAATATATTTCAAAATATACAAAAAATGTCCAAAAAATATATTTGTTAAAATATATTTCAAAAACATTTTTTTTTTGGCAATTTTTGTATATTTTTGAAAATATATTTAGTACATTTGCTAAAATATATTTTCTACCAATACATTTTGGGCCACTTTTTTGTAGGCTACATTTTTGAAAATATATTTTAAATATAGAAATATATATTTTTAAAAGCATTTAAAAATATATATTTGACCTCTATTTATTTCAGTCCAAGAAAATGCATTTTCTTGCCCCAGTAATACATTTAGAAATATACTTTGGTATATGAAGGTTAAAACTAAATACATTTCCTATATTTCAAAAATATATTTCATTGGGCTTCCCTGTTTACAACATATATTTAACATATATTTCAAATATATTTTAGCCAAAAAAAACCCAAAAAAACCAAAAATGCCATATGGGCCGTTATTCACTGGAACAGCACCGTATGACATTATTATTCAAGAAAAAGGGGGCAGAGCAAAGAGAAACGCGATAAAATGTGATTGTGAAAGTTTTCACAAATCGAGCTCGATCTAAAACAATGATTATGTATTGGTAATAAACGTTAAACATGAAGAATGCCTATCTTTCACATTCCTTATAGCGGACTTATCAAGGGGTTTACAGACAAGAGCTTGCTGTGAAATAATTCAGATCAAGCTGGTGAAGATGACACCGGTTTCATTCCTCTAAGTGTCCAACTTTTGGAGCAGTAGGCATTATGAAATTAAGAGTTGCTACGAAAAAAACCCAATTTCGGCTCAGAGGACAGCGTCCCCTGAATTCACAAATCATGGAGAGAGACATTAGGTATTATTTGCATGTCTATGAGAGAGTACTGCGTATTTATAGCCCAAAGAAATCTGAATATCAAACCGCAACCCTAGTGAAAAAAAAAGTATACTAAGTATACTTGCAGCCAGACTAATTGTCAGTATACTTCAAGTGTGTTAATGATTAGTTAACTTCAAGTGTGCTATTTTGAAACAACTTTTTTTGTACTAAGTGCATTTTAGTTGTAATTAAATTATACTAAAGTATAACTTTAAGTGTATTTAGTGTACTTTTTGATGCTAAATTGAAACTATTTCAAGTATACTTAGTACACTTCAAGTACATGACTATTTACATGCTTGATTAGTGATATTAAACTGTACTTTTTTTGTATTACAAGTACATTACAAATTAATTATGAGTGTCTTTGAAACACACAAGCAATATACTATAAATGTATTATTTTTGAGTACAAATATGCTAATTTCCCCCCATGCTGAATCCACTTTTTAAGGTCATAACAATAAATGCATAACTTCAATGACAGACAGAGACAGATTATTAACAGTTCAAACAGTGTTTATTTAAACCTCAAATGGTTTTAGCATTGCAAAACATAAAATGCACCAACTATGTTTTTAAATAAAAAGAATGCTGAAAGAAACAAACATAAAAAAAACATTTATTTTGAACATGTAAAATAAATACAATAAAACAAAACAAAAACAATACAAAACCATTTTAAATTATACATGTCCAAAAATATTGCAATTCTATAAAGATTTGCTCTGTTATATCTGCGTCTGATGGCCGCTCACACCAGATGTACTTGTGTGTGGAAACTCCGCAAGAACAGCATTTGTTAAAGTAAAAGAGGTCAGAGCGCATGTTCATACGACTTTCTTTTTACAGCATCAGACTGTAAATATCCTTTATTAAACCCTTACTACTTAATAGAATGAACATCATGATTAGCAGAGAGGAATTGTATCAGTATGTCACATCAATATTGCTTCTAGTTTATTAGTCAAACATACAGTATTCAACAGAAGTGAGTACACCCATGTAGCATCACTATAAATCACATGATACAACACTATTCAAGTTGAAAAGTATAGTATTTATAGTACAGATCAGGCTAAATTGTAATGTAGACATGCCTTTTCTGTAAAGCTGCTTTGAGAAGTTAGTGTACTCTAAATAAGAGCATAAAGAGCAAAAACAGCAGCAGTGCACTGAGCCTAGACTTGGTTGGCATCACCACTTCATCTTCAAAGACAATCAAAACATCAGTGTGTTCTCTGTTCCTCCTCAACAGCAGTGATGGGGACTGCTGCCTCCTGCACCTGCTCAGGCTCCTTTTTATAAACACATTAAAAAAAGTGTTAGTATAGATCACAAATCATAAAATTAACTCTTGTGTGGAAAGACATTTAAATTTTCATAACTGAAAATAAAGGTGTGAAGGATCAGAGTGGTATTTATTCAGTAGCGTGTGCCCATTTAAAACCCTGTAGAACTTTCAAAAACTTGGAGTAATTTTCACAACATGTCTTCCAGTCAACTGGATTTAATTTGGAAAAACTTTCAGGGGTGTATCAGCTGAATGTTCTTGAGCTTGAATTGAACTGAATTTTTATTAATAAAACAACCAAATAAATATAAATAATAAATCAACACACCTTTATACAAACCCAAAGCAACTTTAAGATAGGTACAAGTGGAAATATAACACACAAGACCTTTTTTGTAATCCATATTAAGAAAGCCTACTAGAACTAGAACTTTCAAGACCCAACACGCATTCTTGTGAATTATAATGACTCTGAATCAAAGGCAAACTGAAATTTAATATGTTATTCATTCTGCTAATACAGTCTGAATCAAAAATGGTGGCACACTACATTACATCTAACATCACTGATCCTTGGATTTCATGATGTCCTTCATGTGATGTGAAGAACCAGTGTTTGTCTGAGCTGTGTATGCAAGAGCTGATCAATGATTTCAATTTCACTCTAAAATATTGTGCTGCTACATTTGCAAAAATAGCAATTCATCCAAAAATGAAGAAATATACTTAAAAAAAAAAAACTTTCAAAAAACGATGATTTTCATCTCGCGTAACACTAAAACCCATCAATTAAATCAATGTGAATTCTACTCACTTCACTTCAGGCTCGTAGTGCTGCAGCTATCTTGATGACTTTGACATCCAGAACTCCACGCTCTGAAAACACAAATATATGCAAGTATGAGTTTATTAAATTAAAAACCGTGAGGAGCAAATATCAGTCTGAAATGGTAAATAACGTTATCATTTACCATCATAAATAACGTTATTATTTACCATCATAAATAACGTTATCATTTACCATCATAACTGCTCCTCGAGCCGCTTTAATTACCGAGGCTTCGGCTGCATTAGTAACGTTTAACTTAATTAACATAGATGAAACTGACGAAGCGGATCATAAATAACGATTAACAGAAAGTTTAAAACTGCTGTATTATTGTCAGGACTATGGAGCTGTTTGTGTGTGTTTGTCCCTCGTGTTAATTGTTAATTTGTTTCCAGGTGTCTTCCTCCTGATTGTCTTGTCTTTATAAACCTCAGTCCATTCAGTTAGTGTTTGTCGGTCCTTAAACATCATTTGAACGTCTTCCATTGTGTTCCTGTATCTCTTAAATTACGTGTTTGGATTATTAAAGACTGTTATTGAAGTCCTCGTCTCCTGAGAAGTGTGACAGTTATGGTGAATGTGTGGGTTTGTGTTACCTGTGTCTGAAGTGCGGGTTAACATTAGATCTGTCAGCCGTCTTCCTGCTTTAAAAGACTAGTTTATCTGTGTCCGACTGAGAAAGAAAATCACAAAAAACATGTTTTATATTCCACTGATAAACTGTGATATAAAACACTGCATATTTAACTCTTGCCGTTGATAACTTTGATGTAACGGTGTGTTAGTTCCTCTCTGCATTAGCGTTGCTGAGCTGGTTAAAATAATAAGATACGAAAATAAATCAAACATTCAAAAGTGTTTTAAATAGAAATAAAGAAGCTTGAAATACTTACCTTTTTCTTTTCGTGACTCTTTGAGCTCAGCTGTGATTGGACGGGCTGACGTCACTCAGCTGTGATCGGACGGGCTGACGTCACTCAGCTGTGATTGGACGGGATGACGTCACTCAGCTGTGATCGGACGGGATGACGTCACTCAGCTGTGATCGGACGGGATGACGTCACTCAGCTGTGATCGGACGGGCTGACGTCACGTGACTAACTAGAAAACGGCCGCGGTTTTTGAATCTTTTTAGGAAGCACTAAAAATATATATTTTGCCATAAGTAAAAGTTATTACATTAAAAAGGCTTAATGTAGGCGTAATATGAAAGATTTGTGTACACTGAAAAAATAATAATATTTGTTAGCTAGGCTGCATTTAAATAAAAAAATGTTGAAAGTTAGTCAACTAAATTTGTTTAAATGTATCTAAAATAAATTGATTGCAACCACTTTCCTTAAAAACATGTAGTAAATTCAATGAATAATTTTTCCAGTGAAATATAGTAAATTATTAAATATATAAATATTAAATATATTTACTATTATGTATTTATTTGATTAGCTTTTAATTAGTTATAATAACCTACAGCCCTATACTCTATAAACATATTTTCTCCAAAAACATTATTTAAAAGAAAAGAAAAAGTAAGTAAAAGAAAAAGGTTGTTTCAAGTCTGTTCAATGTAGTCATGTTTGAACGGGAAACCTAAATTAAATTAAATCAAAAGGAATTGTTTAAATAAAGTGAACAGCATCAAAAATATTTATTTATTTTTTTCAGTGAGCAGTGGAGGAATTTTTTTTTTCTTTTTTTTTAGAGATGTTCAGCTAAATATATCCTGAACATTTGTCTCATAATGTATTTGCTGTCCATCCACAATCACTCAAATATAAATGTGTAATTATTAGGTCTCAAGACAAACTGTATGTCATTCCACCTCCAAACAATATTGAAAGAGACTAAAAACTTATTCCTGGGGAACTACTTCTGCAGTTTTAAACAGATATCAATGTCAATTGTTGTTTTTCAGCTTTATTTCTCCATAAAATTGATAATGATATGTTATAATAATGCAGTGATATAATATTAATGCAGAGTGAGTGAACTTCAGTTTTTGGCCTTGCAATATAGACAGTGTTTACTTGACTGTACACTTTATAATGCATAATAATATAATTATTTATTTGCTTTAGTTATCTGTTTTTAGTACTTTCTGAAAGCAATGTATGTCCAAATAATGAAGTGAATTCCAAGCATGAAGAAGTAAACTTAAAAATTACTCAAAAATGTGACAAAACATACTACAACTTCAGGTTATTTAATAATGTACTTTGAAAATATACTTTCAATGCATTGTTACAATAATCAATTTCAGCACACAGTTAAAAAATATTCATAAAATATATTTAAGTAAAGTGCAAATAAATATACTTACAAAAAAACAGAACTTTCAATTCAAGTATATTTATGTAAAATATATTTTTTAGAAAATATACTAAATTACAATTATTTTAAAGTGTGTTAAAAGTTGTATTGTGAAAATAGGCAAAAGCATGATGCTAATATACTTTTTATATATTTAAAGATTACATTTTTTGTTAGTATATTTGCAATGTACTATTAAAACAGGGAATATATTACAAATACAATAAAGTATACTTTTTTTTTCACTAGGGAAACTATCTTTACTGCAATGGCTCATGAATATAAACTGCAGAGAGAGCTGTACAGAGGGTGCTGTGCACCATACGCTCCAGTGAACGCTTTCATGAGGACTGATTCAGACTGTCCGCTGTAAATCTGTCATGCTCTAATAAAGACTTCTCAATGCACACTACTGTTTCTGCAAATACTGAAGCACAATCTGACAATCTGAAATGTTTTTTTGCAACTTCATCTTGCGTTCACATTCAGGAGGGCTTTGCATCTCATGCAGAATCAGGTGATTAGAACGTCATTAGAAAAATGATTGATTGGTGCTTTTGTCATTCATAGTGACATTTTTATAGGAGGATAAAATCTTAATGTCACGCAAGATGTCACATTTATGTTGGATGATAATTTATAGCCATTTCTAACATCAAAAGTTCACTCTTATTACCTGGAATAGCCTTCAGCCAAAGCCTCTCCCTCTCTTGAATTATAACTGATGTGATAAGATGCAATAATAATAACTATAATCTTCAGACTTTAGACTTAATAAAATGTCTTCAAGTACAAGAGTATTTCAGTTGATGCTGGTGTCAAAAACATGTTACAGAAGATTTCTATTTCAAATAAATGCTGAACTTTCTATTCATCTGTGAATCCTGAAAAATAAAATGTATGATGGTTTCCACTAAAATATTGTGCAGCGTAACTGTTTTCAACATTGATAATAATCAGAAATGTTTCTTGAGCAGCAAATCAGCATATTAGAATGATTTCTGAAGATCATGTGACACTGAAGACTGGAGTAATGATGCTGAAAATTCAGCTGCGCATCACAGAAATAAATTACAGTTTAACAGATATTCACATAGAAAACAGCTGTTTTAAACTGTAATAATATTTCACAATTTTTCCTGTACATTTAAACAAATAAATACAGCTTTGATTAGCAGGAGAGTCTTTTTTTCAGAAACATTAATAATAATAATAATAATAATAATAATAATAATAATAATAATAATAATAATAATATTACAGACCCAAACTTCTGAACAGGAGTGAGCATATTAATTTTTTTTTTTTATATATATATATTTTAATTTGTTACATTTTAAAAAAATAAAATTAATAAAAAACTCTGAGCTGTCTCAAAAAGTGTGTTTGGGGATTGTTCCTGAAGGTTAAGGTGGGAGGACAGGTCAGTTTTCACAGCACGTGGTGATTCTTCATTCTGGAGTATATTTGGATATCTAGAGAAATGATCTCACAGTGTTTAGAAATGATAGTTAGAACAGTATATTTTTGCTTCCTCTTGCGTTTCTCCTTTTATTAACGCTTTCTGGGAGTGCTGATAAAATGGCACTTGGTTCTAATCAACAATATTATTTGCTGTTCAATAAAAGTTTATTGCTAGGCTGTATAACGAGGGCAGAAGCATATTAGAGGCTGTGGAGAGCAGTTTGTGAGGAGCTTTGAGTTCAGGTCAGTAAGATGTCCAGAAGAGCGTGTCGTCTGTCATCCGCTGAAGTGCTGCTCTCTACACTTCTGCTTCTGCTGTTTGTGGTTTGTGTGGGACTCAGTGTGGTCACCTGGCTCGCTCTGGACAACACAGGTATGAGACAGTCCATCTCTCTTTTTTTGGTATTTTAACAACACCATTCATGATGCATTCAGTAAAAAAAAAGAAAAAAAGAAAAATAAATTACAGGTCGTCTCAATAGAAACCTATTCAAAAACCCCTCTCATCCAAAAAACATTTGAATAAAAATCCAAGAGAGAAAAAAATGAAAATAGCTAAATAAATAAATAAAATAAAAAAGGAACTAAATAATATGTGACCACAAAACCAGTCATAAGGGTCAATTTTTTGAAATTTATACATCATATATACTGAATAAATAATCTTTCCATTGATGTATGGTTTGTTAGGATAGGACAATATTTAACTGAGATACAACTATTTGAAAATCTGGAATCTGAGGGTGCAAAAAAGTCTAAATATTGAGAAAATCACATTTAAAGTTGTCCAAATGAAGTTCTTAGCAATGCATATTACTAATCAAAAATTAAGTTTTGATATATTTACGCTAGTAAAATATCTTCATGGAGCATGATCTTTACTTAATATCCTAATGATTTTTGGCATAAAAGAAAAATGGATAATTTTGAGCCATACAATGTATTGTTGGCTATTGCTACAAATATACCTGTGCTACTTATGACTGCTTTTGTGCTCCAGGGTCACAAATGTTAAATAAACAAATAAAGATAAACAAATAATTAAAAATAAATGAACATTTCTCTCTCAAGAATCAACCTTTCCTCTTTCCAGTAGAAGTTAATTATTGTGTATCAGCACTAGTATCAGGAGAACAGAGTAAAGCCTTTGATGTGATCTAAAAACGCTTTCCAGGGGCTCGTGGCATAAAAGGTTAAGACTAGTCTTAAAAGTTAGTCAGCTAATTTTTTCTTTAAGACCAGTCATAATTTTTTTTTTTTTTAATTCAGTTACATAAAAATGTAGATTAGTCTAAGTTGAATTAAAAAAAAAAATAAGACTGATTACTTCATCTTTGTTTCCAAAAGCAATGACTTGTTTTCTCCTTGTTTAACTGAAGAAAGTTCTGGCACACCCAACTCTTAATTTCATCAGTGCATTGGCAGAGAGAGTCAATGGTGCTGTAGTCATTTGGTGATAAGTCTAGGTAATCCTGGGTATAATTTAGGTTGTTTCTCATTATTTGACTCAGCTTCCAGAAGAGATCAGATGTGCTAAAACACAAGCCACATTTAAATCCAAACTTAAAACTCATCTGTCTAGCTGTGCATTTACTGAATGAGCACTGTGCTACGTCTGAACTGATTGCATTGTATTTTATGTATTCTTAATTGTTTTAATGCATTTTAAATCATTTTTAAATTAAATTCCTTGTTTTTCTTGTGATTATTTTATGATTTTTGTAACTATTTTAATTCCTTTTATGTAAAGCACTTTGAATCACCATTGTGTATGAAATATGCTGTATAAATAAATTTGCCTTGCCTTGCCAAGTCTATGTTACAGTTTTTTTTTTCAACTGCTTCCACACATTTTCAAAACTTTGGCTCTTTTTTTTTTTCAAAACTTTACACACAAATCCAATAATTGCACACACAAAATGCAAAATGCCTCACATCTCTTGCAAAATGAAGCACTCCATTCACTGGTGTTTGAGTGTCAGATTTCAGACATTTTGTGACAAGTAAAGATTTTGTGTGTAAGCAGTTGAAAAAACTGTAAGAGCATTATGAAGTGGAGACTGTCCATCTCTGTTGAGCTCTGGAGGTGTTCTGTAGTGATGTGTTGAGTCTGATGGTTTCAGACGCTGAAGGAGAGCAGAGCGGCTCAGAGTTCAGTGGGAGCCTCATCATTTCTAACGGAAGCGTCTTCACGGAGGAGCTGCTGGATAAAAACAGTGCGCAGTTTAAAGCTCTGGCGTATGACACTGAGCAGAAGGTACATCAGCTGCTCTCACATGTGGAAAGCTTGAAGAACTAATTCACCCAAAATAAGAATCCTGTCATCATTTACTCAGCCTCATGTTAGTCCAAACCCTTTATTCAGAAAAGCAGACGTCAGACAGTCAACATCAGCTCTCTGTACAATCAAAGTCATGCAGACTGGAAGTCATACAGTTTTCAGATGACTTGAAGATGAGTAAACCATGACAGAACTGTTTCTTTAATTCATTGGATGAATCAGGAAGCATGTCAAAACATGCTTGAGTCATATTTTACCTCTAAATCAAAAGAAAACAAATATTATTTTATATGCATTTTGAACCAAATACATTTTGCATTGTGGCAGCATTTGCATGACAACTAAAAAATGTTTTTTACGTTTACTGGAATGTGAGAAATCACCAGAAATCAGTTTAAACATTGCTGTACAGCCTATAAGACTGAAAAAATTACAATAATTGTGTTACAATAATACAGTAGAAATTGCTTTATAATGTTAATGAGAACACAAGAAATGTATTATATTTATATTTTATTATACTATTCTAAAAATATATTTATATTATATTTATATTATAATATGTATATTTATGATGAGAATTAATTTGCTTAATTGTCATGAAAATAATGTCAAAATTCAAATAGAAAAATGTTAATGCTACATTAATAATAAGCTTTATGAGGTCAAATATAATTTTACATTTTTTAAAATATATTTTCACAAGATGAAATCCTAGTAATGGTTGTAATGCATATCTTTTCATTCTGTAAGTTATTGACTGACTGATATGATCAGTATTTAGTGTGGTAATAAAGCAGTTTTGTTGTTTTCTCTGCAGATCAGTGACGCCTACAGTCGTACTTCCCTTAAGGAGCAGTTCAGAAGCTCCAAGGTCAATGAATTCAGGTATATTATCTCCCTAAGCTATAAAGACAGCAATTAAGTTCATAATCTATAATATTTGTGCATGTATTTAGCTTCTAGAGATGTGCTCTGAAATCAAAAATAAGCTGTGAGTTTGTGAAATACTTCAGTGCAAAAAAACAAAACAAAACAGTTTCTTAATGAGAATTTATTATTATTATAGATAAATTTACTAGAGAGGCATTATGGGCCAGTTTTACTAAACAGAGCAATTTAGCGCGAGAGTGCAATTCCAAAACAGCGCCGATGGGTGTGAAATTTCTGCGGGTGATTTATTAATAATGCGCAAATTAAAGAACACAGACACAACATCTCATTTACACATGGACCAACGTAATATACCAAGCGCAGCACAAATTAGAGTAGTCACAAATAAAGAATAAAGAAATAAAGAAGCCACAGTTCGTTGAAAAGAAGTTTTGATAGAGCTGGTATTGTGTGACTCCTAGTTGAGGGTTCCAACTTGTCTTTTATTTCCTGAAGCAAATTAAAAATAACATGGCTTGGCAAACTATATGTTCGGATAATGTGTTCTTCTTGCATTCCAAATAAATTAATACATGTGGACAAAATCCTCTCCCTTCTACTCTTCTCTCTGTTCTCTGCGGTGCCTCCTCCAGCTACAATAACTGCAGACATTTCAAGCGCAAAATAGTTTAAGACATGCTTTTTTGGGGGTTAAATAATCAAATGCCAGTAATTTGACGAGCGCAGACATTAGTAAATCTCGTTGCGTGATTCATTTGAATACTCTCCTCCCATAAATTTAGCATCTGAAAGAGAAACTCCTACAAATGCATATTCAATAAGTTCAGGTGCAAAAATAACTGTTTCCACGCCTTTTCAGCGCTGATTCTTCACTGCACGTCTTTAGTAAATCCTGACAGACAGTACTATTTTAACGCCAAAAGACTGTTAGCACTGGTGCAAACTGTTAGGAAAACTGGCCCTTATTTATTTGTTTATTGTTTGTTTGTATAGTTTAGTGCATAAATATAACAAAAAGATTATAAGGTTTATGCTTAAATTCAAGTTCAGATCAGAAAAATAACCAAGGAAAATGTCTTGTTATTTATGCAGTTGTGCTTGTCAGGTAATGATTGTTTGAGTGTTGATGTGAGAAATGTGGAAACATATCTGTGTTTGTCTGTGTTCTCAGTGAAGGCAGCGTGCTTGTGTTTTTTGACGTCGTCTTCAGCGGCGTTCTGGATGCGCAGACGGTTCAGGAGCAGTTAGTCGATGGTTTACAGCAGACTGATGGTTCAGATGATGGACTCATAATCGACATCGACAGTGTGCAGGTCTCAGGTGATGTCTTCAAGACATATATACAGTTTCACATTTATAGATTTTGTCTCCATGTAACCTTGTAGCCTTAATTAGTTAATACAGACTTCATTCATTCATGCAACTCTTAGTTAGGAGAGTTTTCTACACCATCAAAACTGTGTGCAACAATTCAGCTGATTTTATGCCATTTCTAATTTCTACCCTCAGATAAACCAGCTACAACCCAGAGACCGTCCACAACAAGAGCAGGTGAGACGGCTTTTCTGTTTAATCACTCCTCACTCATCATGACACATTAAATCTGACTGGGACACACGTCATGTCAGGGACAAAGGGTCATTTTTATTTGTTGTTTTGATTCTATTTAGATAATAAAATGACATGATGATATAAATGTGGGATGGATCTCATATTATGGAGGTCATATTATGGATCAAAAAGCACTTTTTTGTTTAAATAGAAAAAATAAATGTGATATAAAAGTCTGCATCAACAGCAGCCCAATATTATAAATCAACATCAAGATATTTCGTTAAAATGGATTTATATGAATGGGAATGTGTGAATCTTTTTATTTTATTTTATTTTATTTTATTTTATTTTATTTGTTAATCACATTTTTTTTGTCCTGCAGTGTGACAAATGAATTAAAAAAATGTAAAATTTTGCATTTTTTAAATTAATATGTTTATTAATGCTACATGCTTAAAGTTAGCCAAATGTAGTTTTAGATGGAGTATAGCATGCCATACCACAATTATTTCACGGCAGTGTGTGTGTGTGTATATATATATATATATATATATATATGTGTGTATGGTATGTATGTATGTATGTATATATATATATATATGTATGTATATATATATATATATATATATATATATAATAGTTCAAAAGTTTGGGGTCAATAATATTTATTTTATTTTATTTTTCTTACTTTACTTTACTTTACTTTTAGTCATTTAGCAGACGCTTTTATCCAAAGCGACTTACAAATGAGGACAACAGAAACAATCAATTGTAGTATTAAAACAACTAAAACTGATCCAAAACTAAAAGCTAAAACGTTATAAATAGTATATATACACACATAAAAAAAATAAATAAAATAAAAATAAATAAAAATGAGAAATGCATATGACAAAATTTCTAAACTTAACATTTAAATGAAAACAAAACAAAGCTACAAACAATTCAGAATATTAAGAGAACAAAAAGTATAAGAGTGTAATAATGATTCTAACATAAAACTAAGCCAAACACCAAAAACAACTATGTGTATGTACACACACACACACACACACAGACATATATGCACACACACAAACAAACACATATCCATAAATTCAATATTATATCATTTCCATGTAGTTTGTTGAAGTACTAAATATACATATATATATAGTTTATATATTGCATTTAGATGTTTGTAAAAATGACTGATTTGTTTAAAAAGTGAAGATGTTTGTACGTGTTGGTAATAGTCATGCGTCTGCTGCAGTGAATTGTCCAGAAGGACAGAGGGCTTGTGCTGATGGAGCAGCATGTGTTTCTCAATCTGACTTCTGCGACGGAGTACAAAACTGTGCAGACGGCTCCGATGAGAATCACACTGTCTGTGGTATGTTCCCAGGACACTTATACATACAGGCAAACCAAAATTTATTCAGACACCTTCAACATTTCCCACATTATCAGAGTTTATTTGCTATAGTTTAGAAAATGGTAATAAAATATGACAAGAACTCAGAGTTGAACTGTATCAGAACAAATTCATCTTGATAATGTCAGATAACTTTTATAGAAAGGTATGTAACAAAACATGGTCAGGTCAAAGTGTCAAATCAAATCTTTGGTTGTCAAATCAAATCTTTGGTTATCAGTTTTACTGGTAGTCCACTGTATGAAGAATTTTTGGGTATAATATGTCACAGTTTACTTTATTTTGCTATCCTCACTTACATAAATCAACTATAGTGTCCTGTAATAATTTTTGGTTTGACTGTGTATGTATGTATATATATATATATATATATATATATATACATACATACAGAGCTGGGTAGGCTACTTACAAATTGTAGTCCATTACTGATTCCAAATTACATGACAAAAGTTGAAGTTTGTAACGTAATCCATTACATTACACATTATGGGTAATATAATCAGACTACTTTTTAATTACTTTTAGATTACTTTTAACGTAACTCATTTATCACATTTAACCCTAAAACAGGCAAGAGTGGAAAATGATCAGCAAAAAATCATTTCATGTCACTTTTATATCATCTGGACTTAAGTAAAACATATTCAAAAGAATTTTTGTAATATTTGATATATTTTGGATTTTATGAGTTGTATCTCCCAGGTCACGTTGCCTGTTTAGGGTATAAAAAACAGTCCAAGTCATCAATAATTCTATGATTTATTTAATGCAAACAAATATGGGATATTCAAAATATGCAGCATGTGTGACATGTCTAAGTGTCCTAAAATTGAGGCATAGACATATTTTGTATTTTTACATTTTTTAACTGTCTCATCTTTATCCTTAGGGGTGAGCAATTCCAACCCTTGAGGTCCACTGTCCTGCACGGTTTAGCGCCATCCCTAAACAATCATATAATGTAATTTATGTAACAAAATATCATTTTTCTTTTTAATGTAATCCTGAAGACTTTTGTCAGATTTTTCAGATGTGTTTGATCAGGGTTGGAGCTAAACGCTGCAGGACGGTGGCCCTCTAGGAGCGGGGTTGGACACTCCTGTTCTATCATAAAATTAGCTGTGTGAAACCCTGCAAGAGAAAAATCTGGTTAAAAATCCAAAGATGTAGTCAACTAAATATAATATTATCCATTTTACATGCAAATATTCACATATGCACAATTTTTAAACTCAAAATAAATAGAAAGAGGACTGTGTACAGGGTGCCTAAGGCCAGGAAGGCCTATAAGGCTCTTCCCTAAGGGCCCCGGGCCCTGGAATGCAATTTCTACTGAGGGGGATCTGCTCTCTTTGATGCGATTTATAACCCACATCCACCCCCCCACCCCAATTCTCTGAGATAATTTTTTTATTAAGGGGCTCCTCCTTGTATTTTATGTGATTTCTGTGACTTCTGTGTATTTTCTGTGTATTTTCTACACCCCTCCCACCCCCCATAACCACCAATGGGGAACGCCAACAGTATTTCGTGGTACACGTTGCCTGTTTTAGGGTTAAATAGGATAATATTGTGTCATATTGATATTAAAATGATAATAAAATACATTCCATTAGTTGCTATTAACAACTTAAAGTGAATTAAGCATTAGATTTTTTTCAAGGTTTCCCAAACTGGGGTTTGTGAAGGAACTAAAATAAATAATCAATCAAAATAAAACACTTACTGAAAAATTAAATATTTTGTTTACATGCATGCCATGTAGGCATTTTAGAAAAGAAAATTTAATAGATGAGAAAGAATTAGGGAGAATCAATAAATTATTAATTATTTATTGGTATTGTGTCAATATATGTAATCAAGTAATCAATAAAAAAGTAACTGTAGTCTGATTATGAGTATTTTAAAATGTAATTTAATCTAATTACAAGTACTTAATTTTTGAAATATGATTATGTAATCCAGATTACATGTAATCAGTTACTACCCAGCTCTGTATAAATAAATAAATAAATAAATATATATACACACACACACACACACACACACACACACACATACATACACACACATACATGCACAATATTAGTTTTCTGAGATGCATTTATTGTGACAGATAAAACATTTTTTTTTTGTGTCTTTCATGCTATATAGCAACAGTGTGTGACGGTCAGTTTCTTCTGCTCAGTCTGACTGGATCCTTCCACTCGAAAAATTTCCCCGAGGTTTATGACAGTCCCACAGACTGCCGCTGGATTATACGGTAATCTGATTATAATCAGACACATCCAGACATGCTTCACTATTTCACAAACTCACACAGTCTTTTATTTCACCCACAGAGTGACTGAGGGCTTAGCCATCAAAATAGTCTTTCACACTTTCCATACGGAGCACAACTTCGATGTTCTGAGTCTCTATGAGGGCACAGGCCCTACGAAAACACTGAGATGTGAGATTTACAATAAAACAGGAATATTACATGAAGGTCTGGACTTCTGAAGTGATGTCTTGACATCCGATTTTCTCTTTCAGACTCTCTCTCAGGTGCTACACTTGGAGATATATGGCTCTTATCGCATGAAGCCACTGTCGAGTTTTCCGCAGACAACATCTACAGCCTTCAAGGATTCAACGCAACTTACACAGCAGAGAATGTCAAAGATTTCTCTAGTGAGTGTCGATTTCAGCCAATCCCAAAAATACTAAACTTCCATTATTTTAACATTGAGGGAATGCTCTACTTTATTCACAGACATATGTGACCCTGGACCACAAAACTGAATAAGGATAAGCTGAATAAATAAGCTTTCCAGTGATGTATGGTTTGTTAGGATAGGACAATATTCGGTTGAGATTCAGCTATTTGAAAATCTGGAATCTGAGGGTGCAAAAAAATCTAAATATTGAGAAAATCGCCTTTAAAGTTGTCCAAATGAAGTTCTTAGCAATGCATATTACTGATCAAAAATTAAGTTTTGATATATTTATGGTAGGAAATTTACAAAATATCTTCATGGAACATGATCTTTACTTAATATCCTAATGATTTTTGGCATAAAAGAAAAATCACTTTGACCCATACAATGTATTGTTGGCTATTGCTACAAATATACCTGTGCTACTTATGACTGCTTTTGTGCTCCAGAGTCACATATACAGTGCTGTAGCGATGACTTTTGTAGGCTAACCTGGAAGTTTTATCGCAAAAAATAAGATGTGACCAAAAACAGTTTATGGTACTTACATGTTTTGCTTTCCAAGATCATCTTCACAAATGCACACAGCTTTTATGAATTTTGAAGCTTCTCCAGAAGTAGAACATAATCAACAAGTTATAAAGTTTGAGTTAGATTCTCATTCAAAACCTGAAGTGCAAAAATGCCAGCTTACTTATTTTATCATATTCCGATTTATTACTGAAAAGTCAAGTTTTTTATTGATTTCTCTGGTCTTTGGTAGATGAAGAGAAGATAAACTGTTCCTTTGAAGAGAACTACTGTCTCTGGAGGCAAGATTTTGATATTAATGGTAACTGGTTACGAGCCCAAGGAGCTACTCTCCCACCCAACACTGGCCCGAGCTTCGACCACACGACCGGAAATCAATCAGGTACCATTAAATATAGCAGCCATAATCTAAACAATTAAAGACTGAACTTTCTTCTTTTTCTTCTTCGGCTCTGGAAATCCATAGAACCTTATGGTAAAATGCTATGGAATTTGGCACACAGGTAGAGGACAGTCTCAACATTATCCACAGCAAATTTGGTGTCTCTAACTCAAACCCTCTAGCGCCACCAACAGCTCACATTTGCACTCATGTTTATACTAGTAACTTTTTAAACTGTAAGGGCTAGAAACAAAATAATTTTTCCTCTGTTTCCTTGGCTAAAGATGATTCGATTGCACTCTATGACATTATTTTCTGTCATGTAATTTTCCCGTCATTTAGAATTTTTCAAAAAAAAAAAAAAAAATTCAATTCCGCTCTACACATTTTGTATGTATCTCTTATCACTTAAGATGTTTGTTCTATTTGACCATAAGTGTCCTGCAAAGTGGACATCACATTATTCTGCCATGATTCCTGTTCCATTTAAAGGGCATTAAAGTGTGCGAGACGTGAATTTAAATTGTATTTATTTACAGAGGTATATTATGTTACACTTCACACTTCTCTAGTAAGTTTGGTCAGTGTGTGAAGACGCTGTGCAGTGCAAATCCATGAATGAATTTCTCGTGCTCAGGGAGTAGGGAGCAGTGAACACTGTGTAGGGAGCATGTCAATCGGAACACAGTTCATGCACAACGAGCTGATGATCTGAATCAGTTGCGACAAACAAAAGAGACATTTTGCTCACAAAACTTCACACCTATTGGTCAAAAGCGCTAAACTATTAAATCATATCACTAATGAATGTATTTATGATTTTTTTCAGCCATTTTGACTAAAATCATCTTAAAATCTCTTTAATTACTCATTTTTGCAGTTGGTCTGATGCTCGCTGCTTTGCTTGCCTTCTGTAGTGCTTGACCTCTTAACTGCTGCTTGCAGCTCTATTTATACTACACCTCATGTACTGTAACAAACATAGATGTTTATCTCATAGGGTACTACATTGTGACCCCTCGGTCCCTTGGAAGTTCGGATAAAAAATTCTTTATCTACAGTCTTCCTCTGACTCCTACGAAGGAATCAATGTGTCTGCAGTTCTGGTTAGTTTTTCTCCTCGCTGTAACATTTGGAAACATTCAGCTTATTTGTTCAAAATTACTTTAAATGCAGATTAAGACGACACAATGCTAGAATCAGTGTTGAGTAAGTTACTATAAAAAAGTAATTATTTACTTTTTACTTTGTTACTAATTACACTCTCAACAGGGTAATTAGATTACCATACTAATTACTCTCTCTTAAAAGTATTGCATTATTTATGATGAATTACTTTCTAAATTTAAGCAATTTTGTATTTGAAAGAATTAAAATTTAGTTTCATGTCTATCCCTGTATTGTTTACTATTGTTTAATATAAAGATTCTTTATTAGCATCAATGGTTCTGTGAAGAACCTTGAACATCCATGGAATCTTTCAAGTGCAGAAAAGTTTCTTTATAGTGGAAAAAGGTTCTTTAGATTTTTAAAATGTTCTTCAAAATGGTTCTTTTAGGAGCTGTTCACTGAAAGGTTCTTTGGGGAAACTGAAATGGTTCTTCTACGGCATCACTGCAAAAACACCCTTTTGGAACCTTTATTTTTAAGAGTGTAGTCTACGCAGTATTTAATGCAATTGCATCTGAAGTAACTGTAATTAAATTACAGAAAAATTAAGAGTAATCCCTTACTTTACTTTTTCAAGGAAAATGTAATTAAATTACAGTAATTAATTACTTAGCAATGCATTACACCCAACACTGGCTAGAATTAATCAAGTATGTGTACATATCTTTGTGAAAAAGTGCTGAATGTGCACTTTAAATCTTAAAAAAAAAAACTGTACTTGCATTTAATATATATTAGTATATTGGAGTAAGCATGTTTTTTTTTTTACCCGTAAGACTAAAGTTCAGCTAATTTAATATAAATTTATCTATAATGCATTTTCATTGAATTGTAAACATAGTTCACATTTCAGTAATAAGTGCTCTTCTCTGTAAGCGTTTGCTGACTGTCCCTGTGCTCTTGGAGGTATCACATGTTTGGAGAGGAGGTTTGGCGTCTGACGGTCTCGGCTCAAGAAGGCTCATCCGTCACTGTCCTCTTCCAGAAAGAAGGGAACTACGGTGACAACTGGAACTACGGTCAAGCCACTCTAAACATCACTGCGGAGGCTGTGGTCAGCTCACATACAAATGGCTTAAACTTCACAACATATAATGCTTAGAAAGTCATTGCAGTTTTTTACAATCGTTAGGATACATTTCTCAAAATTTGGGTCACTTTTTCAAAACTCTTCACACAGCGAGCACAACATCAGTCTCTGTGGCTAAACTGTGGAACATTTATCATTGCTTTGGCACAAAATGCATTCATTGACCACATCTGTCAAATTAGATGAATTCTTTTATGACTTCGACACAAACACCACCAAAACTTTATTTACTATACAAGCCAATTTGCATGTTTACATACTGTTTTCAAAACTTAAGTTCAAAACCTAGCACAGTACAAAATAATAAGACAGAAATTTGCAACATTTCTACAGTAATATCATATAGAAATATATTCTGAATGTAAAAAAAATCCAATCCTATCAAAGCAGCTGCATGTAGCTGATCATCTGTTAGTCTTTCACTTTCATTACCATCTATACAAAAGGGGGAAAAAAGGAATAATTTTGTACTGTAATAATTTTGTACTGAGTATTTTTATACTGTAATGTAAACATGGAGCAAGTAACATATACTACAGTGAACTATAAACAGTAGAGAGTATCATTCTTGTTTTGTAAAGAAATTTTAAGAAAGAAATCATTGTATAATGTTGTCTGTTGTTAGTGTTTTTCAGGTTGTTGTGTTATGAGTGATAAAGTGTGTGTGTTTGATGAAAACCTTTGCTAGAGTTCTGGAAGAATGAGTTGATTTGAGGCATTAATGAATGTTTTGGTAGTTTTAGTTTATTTTAAATGTGAAATGAACTGCTGTGTTGAGTTGAAAGATGGTTCGGAGAACTGTGTGAAGAGTTTTGAAAAAGTGACTTTAGTATTGAGAAATGTCTCCTAGTGATTGTATAAAACTGTAACAGTTAGGGTTGGGTATCGTTTGAATTTTATCAATTCTGATTCTGATTCTTATCGATTCCCAGTTTCGATTCCAATGTGGTTAAAAAAATGAAGTCAAATATTTAGATATCAAATATATTTATTCTGTGTCTCTTTTTGCAAAACATTTAATTGCTGTTGAATACCATGAACAAAAATCAGCTGGCTACATAAAAACTGGACTCCATTAAGAGCTGTTTCTGTGCAAAACAGAGCTGCACCATTCTGGAGAAATTGAGTCTTTTTTTTTAATTTTTTTAATGGAGGTTGCAGTTCTCTCACAATTCTGAAGAAAAAATATTAGACAACTAAACAAAATCTCATGGAATTTATGAATGAATGATTCAATGACTCACTCAAGATGTAATTTTTCATTACTGGATGAATCAATTTTGAATGAATCTCTTGAATGAATGATTCAAAGACAAATACATTTTTAACAGCCTCTTTTCGCACCTAAAAAACAAAAAACAAAACAAAACAAAAAAACACAGGAATTGATAGGTGGAATTGCAGTTTTAATTTTACAACAAGTATCCGATTCTGGAATTGGAACTGATTTTCGATCCCCAACCCTAACAGTTGTTTGGTTTGTCTCAGGTGGTTTTTGAAGCGGAGAAGAGAGCGGGGATTCTGAATGACATTGCTCTGGATGATATCAGCATTACGGCTGGTTCTTGTGGACTGGCCCCTCCGGAGCCGACTCCGGTCCCCACTCCCACCGCAGCTCCTCCTATTCCAGGTGAGCAATTACACCTGCTGCAGTCATTCATATGACATTTCTATTAGCACAAGAGTCACATTTATGTGCAGTGTTGTGTAAATACTCCAAAAAGTATTTAATTACTTATTACTAATTACTTTCTAAATCCTATATCAACCTCGACAAGTATACAAGGATAGACATTCTTTCAAATAAATAATAAATAACTACCTAAATTATTCTGGTCACACTTTAGATTAAGGTCCAATTCTCACTATTAACTATGACTTTTGCCTCAGTATACTCCTAATTACTTCTTATTAATACTTAGTAAAGTAGTTGTTAAGTTTAAAAATTGGGGAGGATTAAGGTTTTAGAATAAAGCCTTACAGAATAAGATATTAATATGTTCTTAAACAGCCAATATAATAGTAATATTCATGCTAATAACCAACTAGTCAATAGTGAGAACTGTGAGAACCAATATTCTTATTAACTCACCAAAGTATTTAAAGTGAGAAGGGTACATAAAAAGCATGCATTTTAAGGATAGACTTTAAATTTTGATGTTAAATCCACTATTGTATTGTATATATTAAGTTCAATTACATAAGAAGTAACTGTAATTAAATTACAGAAAAAATAAGAGTAATCAGTTACTTTACTTTTTCAAGGGAAAAGTAATTAAATTACAGTAATTAATTACTTCATAACTAGTTACACCCAACACTGTTTATGTGATGAGTTTAACTGATTTATCCTAGAGGATTGTGGGGGACCGTTTGACCTGTATGAATCCAACTCAACATTCAGCTCTCCAAACTACCCCAACGGCTATGGACACAATGCTTCATGTGAGTACTAAACAGATTATATTAACTTTAAGCCATGATCATAAAGAATGCAGCACAATTTCTGCATTAGAAGATTCTAAAAATAATGGAAAATTGCGGCCCTACCTGCTGCAGTATGATAATTATGGTTGATCTTGTTCAGGTATGTGGACTTTACATGCTAAGGAAGGACAGAATATCCAGCTGCATTTTCAAGACGTTGCTTTAGAGATGGCTTATGATGTCTTGGAAATTCGAGATGGAGTGACGTTGCTAGGTGATTTTGCATATGTTTACAAATGTTTTATTTATTGAGGCATGCATTTATATTATACATAATATGGGGGGATTTTAATACATGTTTTAATTAAAAATCTCCCTATATATATTTTTTATAAGTTTGGTCGGTAAGATTTTATGTTTTTTTTTTTTTTTTTAAGAAGTCTCTTCTGCTCAGCAAGGTTGCATTTATTTGATCAAAAATACAGTAAAAATTGTGAAATGATTTAAAACAGCTGCTTTCTATGTGAATATATGTTAAAATGTAATTTATTTCTTTGATGCGCAGCTGAATTTTCAGCATCATTACTCCAGTCTTCAGTGTCACATGATCCTTCAGAAATCATTCTAATATGCTGATTTGCTGCTCAAGAAACATTTATTATTATTATCAATGTTGAAAACAGTTGTGCTGCCCAATATTTTTGTGGAAACAGTGATGCATTTTATTTTTCAGGATTCACAGATGAATAGAAAGTTCAAAAGAACATCATTTATATGAAATAGAATCTTTTGAAACATTCTAAATGTCTTTGCTGTCACTTTTCATCAATTTAATTGCATCCTTGCTGAATAAAAGTATTTATTTCTTTTTTTAACTTAATGACTCCAAACTTTTGATATATGTACAGTGCTGCTTGAAAGTTTGTGAACCCTTTAGAATTTTCTAGATTTCTGCATAAATATGACCCAAAACATCATCAGATTTTCATATAAGTCCTGAAAGTAGACAAAGAGAACCGAATCAAACAAATGAGAGAAAAATATTTTCTTTGTCATTTATTTATTGAGAAAAATGATCCAGTGTTACATATCTGTGCATTGCAAAAGTATGTGAATCTTTGCTCTCAGTATCTGGTGTGACCCCCTTTTGCTGCAGTAACTGAAGGTAAAGTTTCTTGTAAATGCTGATCAGTCCTGCACAATAACATGTCATTTCATTCCATGTTTTGTGAACTATAATAGGCAAGTAGTTAGTAAAAATTACTTCAGTTAATCATAATAACATTATACAGGTTAAATCTTCCGCTAGTAATATCTCACCAGCAGTTACTGCTAAGATGGCTTTGTTAAATGTGAGATCACTGTCTAAAAAGACTTGATCTCTTGATTTAGATTTTTTGTTCTTGACAAAAACTTGGTTAAAGAATGAAGAGCATACTCAATTTCATGAGTTGTGTCCTCAAAATTATAAGTATTTTAGTAAGCTGAAGCCTAGTGTTTTATATGTTCAGTAAAGAGTGTTTTATATGTTCAGAGCAAACTGTTTCGGTTTTTTCTTCTTTTGAAATTTTGCAGTTTAAGATATTGGGGAAAGAACCAATACTTGTGTGTTGTGTGATCTATCGTCCCCCAAATTTTAATTCTCATTTTAAAAATGAATTTTCTGAAATGCTTTCTGATTTAGTTTTAAGTTATGACAAGATGATTATTGTTGGAGATTTAAATTTTCATGTTGATAGGGTGAATGATTATGCAGCTGGTGAATTTTTAAATATTACTCAATATTTCAATTTAGTACAACGTGTCAAGTTCTACGCATATTCATGGTCATACATTGGATTTGGTTTTTACTCTTGGATTGGCACCTAATAATTTTAGAATTGAGGATATAAGTGCGATATCAGATCATAAAGCATTGTTTTTAATGTTCAATTGGCTGTAGAAAGGAAGAAATTTAAGACAAGTGCTACTTATTTATCTCTTGCTATTGACGCTGAAGTTGTTGATAAATTTTCAGAAAATATTTGTGTTTTAACGGATGATTGGGCATATGATGCAACTACAGTTGATCAGTTGAATGATTTTAATTATATTTTTTCTTCGATATTAGACTCAGTGGCCCCAGTGAGAATAAAATCAAGGTCATTAGCAAATCAAGTACCATGGATAAATGAGGATATTCGTATATTAAAGAGAAAGTGTTGCATTTGGAAATCAACTAGACTTCATGTTTATTTTGAGCATTGGAAGGGTTTATTGGTGTCTTTTAATAAGACAGTTAAAGCTGCGAGATCTGCTTATTTTTCTAATTTAATTGACACCAACCATCACAATTCTAGGTTTTTATTTAATGTAATTTATGATTTGACAAACCCGCGGCCTAGTATTGCGTTGAGTCCTATTGATTGTAGGTCTTTTATGTCATTTTTTGTGGACAAGATTGCAAATATAAGGGCTTCGATTACCCCTCTTTTGGTTCAATGTGAGGATAATTCAGGTTGAAGGGAGGTATTGTTGGATTCCTTTTCACCTGTATCAGAGCAGGATATTTGTGAGATTGTGCAACAGTTGAAACCTTCGAGTTGTTTTAATGATGTGGTTCTGGTAAGACTGTTTAAAGAAGTGGAAAGAAATATAGAAAAGGCAGTAGCCAAGCAATTGTTGAAGGTCGTTAATGAGAATAATATTTTTGAGAAATTTCAGTCTGGTTTTAGAGCAGACCATAGCACTGAAACTGCCCTTTTACGAGTGACTAATGATTTATTGATGACAGAGGATGCTGGTGAATGTTCAGTTTTAGTTTTATTAGATTTGACTGCAGCTTTTGATACAGTTGACCATTCTATTTTAATTAATACGTTGGAAACATGGGTCAGGGTTTTGGGGACGGCGTTGGATTGGTTTGTGTCTTATTTAAATAGGACATTTGTAGTGTCAGTTGCAGGTGAAGTATCCCAACATTCTGAAGTTGTATGTGGAGTTCCGCAGGGATCTCTGTTAGGACCAATTTTGTTTTCAATTTACATGCTTCCGTTAGGTGCGGTAATCCGAAAACATAATATAAATTTTGACTTTTATGCAGATGACTTACAGTTATACTTATCATTGAGTTCTAAGGTTCTGAATAGTCTTGATGTTCTTCAAGAATGTTTAATAGATTTAAAAAATTGGATGGCTTTAGTTAAATACTGAAAAAAACGGTCAGAGCTCAAGTAAAAATCAGATTGAGCTTGCATTTGAGCAGATTGAGCAGATTGAATAGGGTTTTTCCAAATAATAAGCAGGTAGTAAGAAATTTGGGTGTTTATTTTGATACTAATTTAAACTTTGAATTTCATGTCAAGAAGTTGGTTCAGTCTTGTTTTTATCAGTTAAGAAATATATCTAAGGTGAGACGGTTTTTGAATTTTAATGATACAGAGAAGCTTATTCATGCTTTTATTTCTTCCCGTCTTGACTGTTGTAATGCCTTGTTTTCTTCTTTGAATCATCATAATTTATCGCGTTTACAATTACTGCAGAATGCTGCATCCAGATTACTGACACGAACAAAGTTATTTCATCATATTACACCTGTTTTAGCTTCTTTACATTGGTTACCTGTTTATTTTAGGATTGATTTTAAGATTCTTTTATTGACATATAAAGCTTTAAATGGCTTGGCACCTTTGTATTTAACTGAGCTTCTGAGACCGTACGAAACAGGGAGATGTCTCAGATCTTCTTTTAATGAATTGCTGAACTAGATATAAAACAAAAGAAGATAGGGCATTTGCAGTTGGGCTCCAAAACTATGGAATAGTTTGCCAGTGGATATTAGATCTTCTGAATGTGTGTCTGTTTTTAAATGTGGATTGAAAACATACTTGTATAGATGTGCTTTTAATATTTTGTGATTTTTTTTTTTTTTTTTTTGTATTTTGGAGTTTGATCTTTTTTGCGTCATCATATATTGTGTATAGCTCTTCATAGATGTATCTTTTATGATTGTGTTTTTATATTGTGTAAAGCACTTTGTGCGTTGTAGCTTCAAAAGTGCTATATAAATAAAATTTTACTTATGTACTTTACTTACTTACAGTGTGGCAAAAAAGTATTTAGTCACCCACCAATTGTGCAAGTTCTCCCACTTAAAAAGATGAGAGAGGCCTGTAATTTTCATCATAGGTATACCTCAACTATGAGAGACAAAATGAGAAAAAAAAAAAATCCAGAAAATCACATTGTAGGATTTTTAAAGAATTTATTAGCAAATTATGGTGGAAAATAAGTATTTGGTCAATAACAAAATTTCATCTCAATACTTTGTTATATACCCTTTGTTGGCAATGACAGAGGTCAAACGTTTTCTGTAAGTCTTCAGAAGGTTTTCACACACCGTTGCTGGTATTTTGGCCCATTCCTCCATGCAGATCTCCTCTAGAGCAGTAATGTTTTGGGGCTGTCGCTGGGCAACACGGACTTTCAACTCCCTCCAAAGATTTTCGATGGGGTTGAGATCTGGAGACTGGCTAGGCCACTCCAGGACCTTGAAATGCTTCTTACGAAGCCACTCCTTCGTTGCCCGGGCGGTGTGTTTGGGATCATTGTCACGCTGAAAGACCCAGCCACGTTTCATCTTCAATGCCCTTGCTGATGGAAGGAGGTTTTCACTCAAAATCTCACGATACATGGCCCCATTCATTCTTTCGTTTACACGGATCAGTCGTCCTGGTCCCTTTGCAGAAAAACAGCCCCAAAGCATGATGTTTCCACCCCCATGCTTCACAGTAGGTATGGTGTTCTTTGGATGCAACTCAGCATTCTTTCTCCTCCAAACACGACAAGTTGAGTTTTTACCAAAAAGTTCTATTTTGGTTTCATCATTCTCCCAATCCTCTTCTGGATCATCCAAATGCTCTCTAGCACACTTCAGTCGGGCCCGGACATGTACTGGCTTAAGCAGGGGGACACGTCTGGCACTGCAGGATTTGAGTCCCTGGCGGCGCAGTGTGTTACTGATGGTAGCCTTTGTTACTTTGGTCTCAGCTCTCTGCAGGTCATTCACTAGGTCCCCCGTGTGGTTCTGGGATTTTTGCTCACAGTTCTTGTGATCATTTTGACCCCACGGGGTGAGATCTTGCGTGGAGCCCCAGATCGAGGGAGATTATCAGTGGTCTTGTATGTCTTCCATTTTCTAATAATTGCTCCCACAGTTGATTTCTTCACACCAAGCTGCTTACCTATTGCAGATTCAGTCTTCCCAGCCTGGTGCAGGTCTACAATTTTGTTTCTGGTGTCCTTTGACAGCTCTTTGGTCTTGGCCATGGTGGAGTTTGGAGTTGGACTGTTTGAGGTTGTGGACAGGTGTCTTTTATACTGATAACGAGTTCAAACAGATGCCATTAATACAGGTAACGAGTGGAGGACAGAGGAGCCTCTTAAAGAAGAAGTTACAGGTCTGTGAGAGCCAGAAATCTTGCTTGTTTGTAGGTGACCAAATACTTATTTTACCGAGGAATTTACCAATAAATTCTTTAAAAATCCTACAATGTGATTTTCTGGATTTTTTTTTCTCATTTTGTCTCTCATAGTTGAGGTATACCTATGATGAAAATTACAGGCCTCTCTCATCTTTTTAAGTGGGAGAACTTGCACAATTGGTGGCTGACTAAATACTTTTTTGCCCCACTGTATGTAGTTTTAGGCCATTCTTTAATGCAGAACCACTTAAACTCTGTGATGTTGGTGGGTTTCCTTCTATGAACTGCTTGCTTAGGTCCTTGCACAACATTTCAGTTGGATTAAGGTCCAGACTTTGACTCAGCCATTCCAAACATTAACTTTGCTCTTCTTTAACCATTCCTAGGTAAAATGACTTGTGTGCTTGGCGACGTTGTCTTGCTGCATGGCCCACTTTCTCTTGAGACTCAGTTCTCGGACAGATGTCCTGATATTTTTCTTTAGAATTTGCTGGTATAATTCAGAATTCATTGTTCCATCAATGATGGCAAGTCGTCCTGGCCCAGATGCAGCAAAACAGGCCCAAACCATGATACTGCCACCACCATGTTTCACAGATGGGATAGGTTTCTTATGCTGGAATGCAGTGTTTTTTTTCTTCTTTTTTTCGAAATGTAACGCTTCTCATTTAAAACAAAAAGTTCTATTTTGGTCTCATCTGTCCACAAAACATTTCTCCAGTAGCCCTCTGGCTTGTTCACACGATCTTTAGCAAACTGCAGACAGGCAGCAATTCTTTTTGGAGAGCAGTGGCTTTCTTCTTGCAACTCTGTCATGCACACCTTGGTTGTTCAGTGTTCTCCTGATGATGAACTCATGAACATTAACATTAGCCAATGTGAGAAAGGCCTTTAGTTGCTTAGAAGTTACCCTGGGGTCATTTGCAACCTCGCGGACCATTAGACGTCTTGCTTTTGGAGTGATCTTTGTTGGTGGACCACTCTTGGGGAGGGTAACCGTGGTCTTGAATTTCCTCCATTTGTACACAATCTGTCTGACTGTGGATTTGTGGAGTCCAAACCCTTTAGAAATGGTTATGTGACATTTTCCAGACGGATCAGCCATATCAACTCTTTTTCCGAGGTCCTCAGCGATCTCCTTTGTTCGTGCCATAATTCACTTCTACAAACATGATCAAACTTTGATAGATTCCTGTTCTTTAAATAAAACAGGTCACGTACTGACATTTGATAGTCATTGCACTGATTGAAAACACCTCTGCACAGATGGACTCTAATTTCACCTTTAAATTAACTGCTAATCCAAGAGATTCACATACTTTTGCCACTCACAGACATGCAATATTGGATCATTTTCCTGAATAAAAAAATGACAAAGAAAATATTTTTGTCTCATTTGTTTGATTGGGTTCTCTTTGTCTACTTTCAGGACTTATGCGAAAATCTGATGATGTTTTGGGTCATATTTATGCAGAAATATAGAAAATTCTAAAGGGTTCACAAACTTTCAAGCAGCACTGTATATTTTAATAATAATTGTAATTTCACTGACCACTGATATGAAATACACATAAAATGGCATACTATTCCACATTTAGCACAAATGTTACTTTTGCATGATGTTAAAGTTTATTTGCACAAAATGCAATGATAATAAATGAGTAATGTGTGTTTTCTTCATTGAAGGTGTCCTAACTGGGGAGCGTTCCTTCCCAGATCTTTTCTCCACAAGTTCTCAGATGACAGTCATGCTTTTCACAGATACATCAAGCAACGACAGAGGCTTTCTAGCCAACTTCAGCACAGGCCTTAACCTCGGTCAACCAGGTCTGTCTTCTGCTGTGCACTATATGTGAGCCTGGACCACAGTAGCACAGGTGTATCTGTAGCATTAGCCAAAAATACATTGTATGGATCAAAATGAGCGATTTTTCTTTTATGCCAAAAATCATCAGGATATTAAGTAAAGATCATGTTCCATGAAGATATTTTGTAAATTTCCTTTGTAAATTTTGTAATTTTCTCAATATTTAGATTTTTTGCACCCTCAGATTCCAGATTTTCAAATAGTTGTATCTCAACCAAATATTGTCCTATCCTAACAAACCATACACCAATGGAAAGATTATTTATTCAGCTTTCAGATGATGCATTAATCGCAATTTCAAAAATTTGACCCTTATGACTGGTTTTGTGGTCAGCACAATCACATGGAGACGGCTTAAGAAATGACATGAACCTCTGGTCAATCTGCAGATCCCTGTGCCAGCGGGCAGTTTCAGTGCGGCACAGGAGTGTGTGTGTCCAGCTCAGGTGTGTGTGACGGGGCAGAAGACTGCTCTGACGGCTCTGATGAAGCTGACTGTGGTGAGTCAACAATCTGAACCACAACAAAACCAAACAAATCAAATCAAGCTGTTGATCACAGGCTCTGCTGTTTTAGTGCACATAATCAAAGATAACGTCACTGCAACTGAACGACTCCGACTTCAAGTCCAGAATCACCTTTATACGGTGTGTGCTGAAGACCGGAGCTCTCAGCTCTCTGACTTCTTCTGCCGCTACCTGGGCTACAGGTAAACACAAAACGATCAAATACAGGAAGAATAATATCATATTAAGCCTGCAAAGCATGTGAAATAATAGTCAGACAAATTCAATTTTTGATGTAATTGCTTATTGAATATTTAGACAAAATATTTAAAAAAAGTAAAAAATAAAAAAGATGCATATGTGTTTTTGTTGAGTATCATATTTGATCCATAAGGCTTTTATGGCATATAAAGTATGATATACTGACAATATTGAGCTCATACTTGAGGAAAAAATAGCTGAGTTTTATTTAGAGGCACAAACTGAGCAAAACTGGAATTTGGTGCAGTTGCTGATATTCATATGGACAAAACAGAAGATGAAATTCTGATGCTTGTAAATCAGTGAGATAGCAGATACACAGCAGATACTTACATACAATGATATAAATATCAGTTGTTACTCTGTATCTCCCAGTAATATTTTTAGTAAGATGATATTTAAATGCTTAGTTTTATGATCCAAGTTCTGTAGTTTTTATTGTGGGGGGCAAAAAATGTAATGCAGTGCAATGTCTTATGTATCATAATTGATACATTTTAAAATTTTTTACTCAAAAAAAAAGAAAAAAAAAAAGAAAAAAAAGATATATAAGAAAGTAAACCTAAGTTGCTTTAGTCTTGTAAATTTTCATCTGAAAATATTACTAACAATATGAAAGTTACTCTTACATTTACTTGACAAAAATCAGTAAAGATTTCACAGTGAAAGACATGTAAAGCACGAGCTGAGAGGGGCAAGTTTTACACTTAAACTGCAAGGCCTTTTACTTACTACTAAATATTTACTTAATACTAAAAAAGTATAAACTATCAATCACACAACAGAAGTATGGAAGCCTGATTCCGCCACTGAATAAAAAGAAAAAAGGTAATTGCGACTTTTTTTCTCGTAATTCTGATTCCTTTTCTTGAAATTGCGTGATTATAAACTCACAATTCTGAGAAATAAAAAGATTTGAACTTGTAATTCTGAGAGATACAGTCAGAATTGTGAGCTATAAACTCAACAATTGTAAGAAAATAGTCTTTTTTTCCCCTCAGAATTGGACTTTGTCACTTGCAATTGCAAGTTTATATCTCAAAATTCTGAGAAAAGAAGTCAGAATTGTGAGAAAGTCAGCAAGATATAAACTTGCAATTTTGAGAATAAAGTCAGAATTGTGAGATTATTACCTTTTTTATTTTATTTTTTATTCATTGGCAGAAACTGGCTCCTATACAGAAGGCATGTAGTAGATTGTGAACAAACGTTTTGATCTTATTGATAATTTAGAGGCTTTAGAAATGTATCAAATATGATACAGTAGCTTTATAGGGCTTAAGATAGTTTGTCAGATAATCCATACAGGGAAAAAAGTGTGAAAAATGTCATGTTGGTTGCTGTCTGTAGGTCAGGAGATGCTTCGTCCTCCATTATTATGGATGGAGATGCTCCCTTCACTACTGTAAGTGTGAATGCTAATGGATCACTGGATCTGAAACCCAGGTAATCACTCAAATAACCAATCATTTTCTGAAAAACACTTTTATTGGCCTAGAAAATCTCATTTCAGATTCTTTTGTGTCTTGTTAAAGTGACACGTGCCTCAGTGAGAAGATCATGTCTCTGCACTGCAACAATAAGCGTAAGTTTGAACCCACAGCTTGGCTTCATTCACTCTCAGAATCTCCAGAATCTCACCCTGTCTCATTGTGTCTCACTGTGTTTAGCATGTGGCGCCCGTAAAGTCCCCTTAACAAGTGAGATCAATGTGGAAACGGATGGAAACAAAGTGGGCAGAGTGGTGGGCGGGCAGGATGCCCAGAAAGGGGCGTGGCCATGGATAGTTTCTCTGCGCTGGTTGGGCGCTCATGTCTGCGGGGCCACTTTGATTGACAGGGAATGGCTGATCACAGCTGCACACTGTGTTTATGGGTAAGCGGTAGGGTTGGATATCGTTTTAATTTGATCAATTCCAATTCCGATTCCGCTTAGCGATACTGATCCCTAGTAAAAAAGTTACATATTTAAAAAACATTTATTTCATACTCAGTATAGATCAAATCTATTAACATATTTATTGACATATCGCTCAAGACTTACTGATATAAAAATTAGAATTCAACTTTATTTGGAGTACTACTTGTGCACAATGCACATTTCTTAATATTAAGCCTAAAATGTGTTTTAATGTCACTATTGATGAGGATTGTATGATCCTTGAATAATATTGATCTTTAAATGCAAGATATTTAAAGAGTACCTGAAGTGTACTTGCAATAGTTCCACTTTAGCAGAATCAAATTAACTGCAGTATATCTTTAGTTGGACTTCCGCACAATTAAAGTGCATTAAGTACAAAATTAGTTGTTCCAAATTAGCAGACTTTAAGTGTACCAGGTTAGTATACTAAAAGTACAATTGCAGGGTATTTTTAAGTACATAATATGTAAATGCATTTGTAGTATACTTAGCATGAAATAAATGTATTTCAAATACATTTTAGTATATTTATTTTTCACTAGGTATTCCCAGTTTTGATTCCAATGTGGTTAAAAAAATAAAAGTCAAACATTTAGATATCAAACATATTTATTCTGTGTCTCTTTTTGCAAAATATTGAATTGCTACTGAATACCATGAACAAAAATCAGCCGGCTACATAAAAACTGGACTTGATTAAGAGCTGTTTGTGTGCAAAATAGAGCTGCACTATTCTGGATAAATTGAGACTTTTTATTTATGGAGGTTGTAGTTCTCTCACAATTCTGAAGAAAAAATATTAGACAACTAAACAAAATCTAATGGAATTTATGAATGGAATGATTCAATTACTCACTCAAGATTGACTTGTTTCATTACTGGATGAATCAGTATGTTTGAATGAATCTCTTGAATTACTGGATGAATCAGTATGTTTGAATGAATCTCTTGAATGAATGATTCAATGACTCACTCAAGATTGACTTGTTTCATTACTGGATAAATCAGTATGTTTGAATGAATCTCTTGAATGAATGATTCAGTGACTCACTCAAGATTGACTAGTTTCATTACTGGATGAATCAGTATGTTTGAATGAATCTCTTGAATGAATGATTCAAAGACAAATACATTTTTAACAGCCCCTTTTCGCACCTAAAAAAAAGATGCGCACACAGGAATTTATAGGTGGAATTGAAATGTTAATTTCACAATAAGTGTCCGATTCCTGACCTTAAGTATCCGAATCTGGAAATGGAATTGATTTTCAATTCCCATCCCTAGTAAGTGGTGTATGCTGTCATTGTAGAAACACAAACATGCGCTGAGAAACTAAATATGGTTTGATCTTGTAGAAAGAACGTGCACCTGTCAAACTGGGCAGCAGCGCTGGGTCTTCATTCTCAGTTCGGCTCAGATAACCCAAACAGACAAACCCATCTGATCGATCGGGTGATCATGCACCAGCGCTACAACAGCAGAACCAAAGAGTCTGACTTTGCTCTGATGCACTTAAAGACGCCTGCCAACTTCACAGGTATGCAGGCAAAACTTGTTTTGTTTTTACAAATGTCGTATTTCACTACATTTTTCATTTCACAGGCATGCTAAAGGTACATTTATGTAATTTTTTGTTTGTTTCCAATACAACAACGTGCCATTTTTAGTGCCATTGTGGTCATACCTTACACTACCATTCAACAATTTTATTTATTTTTAAAAAGAAATTAATACTTTTATTCAGCAAGGATGCATTAAACTGAAATTGACGGGAATTTATAATGTTGTTGTCACCGAAGAGAGTGTCTACAGACAGCGAGTGTGTTGGCGTTACGGCGCGTCACCGGGAGTTGCCGATCCAGTGCTGCTGCTTCTTCCGGGTTGGACGGCGTGCTGCAGCTCATCAAACTGCGGTCACGCAGCGACCCCTCCTGGGCGCTTCAACACCTTTATTTTCTAAAAGAGCAAATCTAAAAGAGTAAATGTAAAAGAGCTCCACGAGCGACGGGCGTTTTTTTAAAAGATGGCTTCCCGCTCGTGTGTTTCTGGATGTGGTCATTTCCTGGCCTCATCTGACGGTCACGTTCGCTGTGTCTCGTGCTTGGGCTTTCAGCACGCTGAAGCAGTGCTCGTGGATGAGTCATGTTCTCATTGTGGGAACATGACCATTGCGATATTGCGGTCCAGATACCTCCTCGTCAAATGAGGGGGTATCCCCCTCACCATGCCCCATTCTAGTTCCTCCGTCTCTCGGAGGGCTACTTCGGCTCATGGTCAGGGTGATCCGAGGATCACGGTGAGAGCTTCCCCATTGAGTGCGTCTCCGTGGGCCTCTCATTCCTCCAGCACATCGCACCATCTGGTGTTTCCGGACGAGTTTGCTGGTTCTTCGGACAGGGCGGGGCCCAGCATCTCGTTCGGAGCTCCAGCGGATGACAGGATGTCGATCGCTGCATCGGAGGGCGAGCTAGGCTCTGGAAATGACGATTCGGCTGCGCTGCCTCCATCAGGAAGAGTGGTGTTGCCCGAGTCAGATTCAGAGCTGACTGCTAAGCTTTCCCGGGCCACCGAGAGTGTCGGGCTGCACTGGAGGCTTCCTCCTTCTCCTAAATGCTCGAGGCTGGACGATTGGTTCCTGGGGGCGCGCACCGATCGCCGAGGTACATGAGGAGGTGACTAGGTCTTGGAGGGCACCTTTTTCTGCCCGAAACAGGCCTGGCGCCTCCTCCGTCCTGACCACCCTCGACGGTGAGGCGGTCCAAAGGTATGTGGAGATCCCCCTGGTTGAGCGCCGTCTGGAGGGGTAATCCACGCCTTCCGTCCAGGGCCTGTAAGTTCTCGTCCGCTCTAACGGCCAAGGCTTACAGTGCTGTTGGACAGGCCGCTTCCGCCCTGCACGCCATGGCCCTCCTGCAAATTCACCAGGCCAAGGCGTTAAAGCAGTTGCACGAGGGTGGTGCTGACCCAGGTGTGATGCAGGAACTGCGCACAGTGACGGACCTCACCCTAGGGGCGACGGAAGCCACAGCGTGGTCTCTGGGTCAGACGATGTCCACGGTAGTGGTCCAGGAGCGCCACCTATGGCTGACCATGGCAGATATGAGGGAGGCTGACAAGCATCGCTTCTTAGACTCCCTGATCTCCCAGGCAGGCCTCTTCGGCGACGCGGTGGAGAGCCTGGCCCAGTTCTCCGCCGCACAGAAGCAGACGGAGGGCATCCTGCCCTGGCGGCCCACTGCTGTCGCACCCCGCCGCCAGCTGCAGCCCTTCCACCCGCTCGTTGTCGAGAGCGCTCTCCTGCTCCCTCCACCTCTGCTCCAGCGCGACCCCAGCAGCAGCCCTCATACCGGCCGCAGATTGGAGTGGGCAGCAGGGATGCGGCGCAGTCCGTCTCTGCCCCTGCCAGGCCTGTGAAGCGCCAGGGCAAGCGGTATCTCTGGGACAGGCAAACCCGAGGCACTGGATTTTGCTCTTCAGGAGATGGTGAGTCCGCTCCTTCCCCCGGTGGAGGGCTGGGTGGAAAATCTTTTGTTCCCTGTTTTTGTTGTTCCGCCACTGGCTTTTCGGCCGGTGGTACTCAAGCTTTCAAAAGAGCAATTCCTATGTCTCCGGTTCCCAAGAGGGTGAGGACGGCAGTGCTCGGGACACGGTCTCGACTTCCCCGTCCCCCTCTCCTTTCGCCAGCAGGCAGCAGGGCCCGGTTTGAGGACACGATGCCTTCTCCCGCGCCCCCTGCCCAGCCATGGAGCCAGGTAAGTGTCACACCGCGCACTCAGACCCCACAGTCCCTGTGCTCCACTTCGCTGCCCCACCGTGGGTACGTCGGTGGCTCCCCTGGTCCCACTTGTACGGTCTCTGGTGGCCTGGCTAGCGCTCCCCAGGCCGTTTTTTTGGCTCCTGAGAACCATCAGACTCGGCTGTGCGATTCAGTTCGCCCGGCACCCTCCCAAGTTCAGGGGCATTCGGTTCACCTCTGTGTTGGACAAAGAAGCTCCTGTCTTGCGTGCAGAGATCGCGGTCCTGCTGGTGAAGGACACGATACAGCCGTTCCTTCTAGCCGAGATGAGGTCAGGTTTTTACAGCCCTCACTTCATCGTACCCAAGAAAGGCGGTGGATTACGACCAATCTTGGACCTGCGCGTTCTGAACCGGGCCCTTCACAAGCTCCTGTTCAGGATGTTGATGCAGAAACGCATCTTTCAATGCGTCCGTCCTTTCGATTGGTTCGCAGCAATCGACCTGAAGGATACGTACTTTCATGTCTCGTTCCTCCCTCAACACAGACCGTTTCTTCGCTTTGCGTTCGAAGGGCGAGCATATTAGTACAAGGTCCACCCCTTTGGGCTGTCCCTGACGCCTCGTGTCTTCACCAAGGTAGTGGAGGCAGCCCTTGTTCCATTAAGGGAAGCAGGCATTTGCATTCTCAACTACCTCGACGACTGGCTTATACTGGCCCAGTTTCGAGTACAGTTGTGCGAATACAGGGACACGGTGCTCAGCCAACTCAGCCAGTTGGGGTTTCGGGTCAACTGGGAAAAGAGCAAACTCTCCCCTGTGCAGAGGATCTTTTTTCTCAGCATGGAGTTGGACTCGGTCAACCTCACAGCACGTCTCTCAGTAGAGCGTGCTCAGTCGATGCTGAACTGCCTAGAGTATTTCCAGCGCAAGAGGTCGGTTCCACTGAAACAGTTTCAGAGGCACCTGGGGGATATGGCATCCGCAGCCGCTGTCACGCCACACGGATTGCTTCATATGAGACCGTTTCAGCGTTGGCTTCACGACCGGGTCTCGAGATGGGCATGGCGACAAGGCATGTACTGGGTCTCAGTCACCCCGTCCAGCTGTCAGACCTTCAGCCCGTGGTCGGATCTTGCTTTTCTTCAGGCAGGAGTTCCCCTAGTGCAAGTGTCCAGGCATGTTGTTGTATCAACAGATGCCTCTACCCTGGGCTGGGGTGCCATGTGCAATGGGCATGCAGCTGCCGGGCTCTGGACAGGGCCCCGACTGCAGTGAATCAGAATCAGAATCAGAATGAGCTTTATTGGCCAGGTATGCTTACACATACGAGGAATTTGTTTTTGTGACAGAAGCTCTACAGTGCAACAGAAAGACAGCAACAGGACAGGGCACAGATAATAAAAGAATAATTTACAAATAGGCAATGTACAAATAGCAAAAACACAATATATAGACAATTATGGTGTACAGGTCTAATATGTGCAAATCTGAAATGAAAAAAATAAGTATGTGTGTTGAATAAATAATTTATAATAGTGTTGTGTGTTCCACTTTTAATGTCAAGTGTTCATGAGATGGATTGCCTGAGGGAAGAAACTGTTCCTGTGTCTGGTCGTTCTGGTGCTCAGAGCTCTGTAGCGTCGACCAGACGGTAACAGTTCAAAGAGGGAGTGTGCTGGATGTGAGGGGTCCAGAGTGATTTTGCCAGCCCTTTTGCTCACTCTGGATGAGTACAGTTCTTGGAGAGTGGGGAGGGTTGTACCAATGATTCGCTCAGCAGTCCGGACTACCCTCTGTAGTCTTCTGAGGTCAGATTTGGTAGCTGAGCTGAACCAGACAGTTATTGAAGTGCAGAGGACGGATTCAATGATGGCGGAGTAGAACTGATTCAGCAAGTCCTGTGGCAGGTTGAACTTCCTTAGCTGGCGAAGGAAGTACAACCTCTGCTGGGCCTTTTTCACAATGGAGTCTATGTGATTGTCCCACTTCAGGTCCTGGGAGATGGTGGTGCCCAGGAATCTGAATGTCTCCACTGCAGTCACAGTGCTGTTCATGATGGTGAGTGGGGGGAGTGCAGAGGGGTTCCTCCTGAAGTCCACGATCATCTCCACAGTTTTGAGCGTGTTGAGCTCCAGGTTGTTAAGACTGCACCAGACAGCCAGCTCCTTAACCTCCTGTCTGTAGGCAGACTCGTCACCGTCCTGGATGAGGCCGATCAGTGTGGTGTCGTCTGCAAACTTCAGGAGCTTGACAGAGGGGTCTTTAGATGTGCAGTCGTTAGTGTACAGGGAGAAGAGCAGTGGGGAGAGAACACAGCCCTGAGGAGCTCCAGTGCTGATCGTACGAGTGCTGGATGTGTATTTTCCCAGCCTCACTAGCTGCTGCCTGTCTGTCAGGAAGCTGGTGATCCACTGACAGACGGAGGTGGGGACGGAGAGCTGAGTTAGTTTGTTCTGAAGGGTGTCCGGGATGATGGTGTTAAAAGCGGAGCTGAAGTCTACGAACAGGATCCTCACATAAGTCCCTGGTCTGTCCAGATGCTGCAGGATGAAGTGCAGTCCCATGTTGACTGCATCATCCACAGACCTGTTTGCTCTGTAGGCAAACTGCAGGGGGTCCAGTAAGGGTCCAGTGGAGGACTTCAGATAAGCCAAAACCAGTCTTTCAAATGACTTCATGACCACAGATGTTAGAGCCACAGGTCTGTAGTCATTAAGTCCAGTAATTTTGGGTTTCTTTGGGACGGGGATGATGGTGGAGCGTTTGAAGCATGAGGGGACTTCGCACAGCTCCAGAGATCTGTTGAAGATCTGTGTGAAGATGGGGGCCAGCTGGTCAGCACAGATTTTTAGGCAGGCTGGTGACACACCGTCTGGGCCTGGTGCTTTCCTTCTTTTGTTCTTCCTGAAGACCTGGCGCACCTCACCTTCGCTGATCTGAATTGCAGGTGTGGGGGAGACGGGGGTTGCTGGAGGTGTGAATGGTTGTGTGAATGGTTGTGTGGAGAGGTGTTCAGGGCGGGTGTGGGGTGTTTTTTCAAACCTGCAATAGAACTCGTTCAGGCCGTCTGCCAGGTGTTGATTCTCCAGTGTGCTGGGGGATGGTGACTTGTAACTGGTGATTTCTTTCATACCTTTCCACACTGAAGCAGAATCACTGGAAGAGAATTTTTTCCTTAGCTTGCCGGAATAATTCCTCTTTGCCACTCTGATCTCCTTTTCCAGTGTGTATTTGGCCTGTTTATACAAGACTTTATCCCCCTTTCTGTAAGCATCTTCTTTGGCCTGACGGAGCTGTCTGAGTTTTGCAGTGAACCATGGTTTGTCGTTGTTGTAAGTTAGATGAGTCTTGGTAGGAATGCACATATCCTCACAGAAACTGATGTAAGATGTTACAGTCTCTGTGAGCTCATCCAGATCATTTGCGGCAGATTCAAAAACAGTCCAATCAGTAAGGTCAAAACAGGCTTGTAAATCCCACTCTGTTTCATTAGTCCATCTTTTAACAGTTCTTAATACAGGTTTTCCAGATTTGAGTTTCTGCCTGTAGGTCGGTATAAGATGAACCAAACAGTGATCAGAGAGTCCTAAAGCTGCTCGTGGAACAGAGTGATATGCGTCCTTTATCGCTGTGTAACAGTGATCCAATATATTACTGTCTCTGGTGGGACATGTAACATGCTGTCTGTATTTTGGCAGTTCACGGGAGAGATTTGCTTTATTAAAGTCCCCGAGAATGATTAAAACAGAGTCCGGGTGTTGTTGTTCTGTCTCTGTGATCATATCAGCGAGTTTCTGTAAAGCGGAGCTCACGTGCGCTTGCGGAGAAATGTAAACACTCACGAGAATGAACGAGTGAATCTCCCGCGGCGAGTAGAAAGGCTTGCAGTTAATGAAGAGCGTTTCTAGATCAGAACAGCACATCTTCTTTAACACAGTTACATCTGTACACCACCTCTCATTGATGTAAAAGCACGTCCCGCCGCCGCGTGATTTCCCCGTTGATTCTGCCTCACGATCCGCTCTAAACAGCTGAAAGCTCGGAAGATGTAACGCGCTGTCCGGAATGGCGTCGTTCAGCCAGGTTTCCGTGAAACACAGAGCAGCAGAGTTTGAAAAGTCCCTGTTTGTCCGGGAGAGCAGAAGGAGTTCGTCCGTTTTGTTGGGTAGAGAGCGGAGATTCGCCAGATGGATGCTAGGCAACGCCGTTCTGAATCCGCGCTGTCTGAGCTTCACGAGCGCGCCGGCTCGCTTCCCCCGTCTGCGCGTCCTGAAGCGTTTGACCAGAGCTACGGCTCCGCCAACAACAATGTCCAGCAAAACGTCCGAATAATCAAAAACCGGTAAAAGATTCTGTGGTGTGTTCTGCCGAATGTTCAGCAGATCATCCCTGGTAAAACTGATGGTGTTTGAGAAACAAAAAACAGGAAAAACGAACAAAAACAGTACAAACACTGAAGAGCAAAGCACAGTAGCTGCCATTTGCGGCGCCATCTTAGATTACTGTCAATAGTTCATAGTGGCATATCAACTGCCTCGAGTTGCTAGCAGTATGGCTTGCTCTGCGCTGCTTCAAATCGCTGCTACACGACAAGCATGTACTGGTCCGTACGGACAACACTGCGACCATTGCGTACATCAACCACTAAGGCGGTCTACCCTCCCGTCGCATGTCACAACTCGCCCACCATCTCCTCCTTTGGAGTCAGAAGCATCTGAGGTCGCTTCGCGCCGTTCATGTCCCAGGCGAGCTCAATCGTGCAGCCGATGAGCTCTCATGTCAGCCCTCCCTTCCTGGAGAATGGTGACTCCACCCTGAGGTAGTCCAGCTGATTTGGAGATGCTTCGGGGACGCTCAGGTAGACCTGTTTGCCTCCCCAGACACGTCCCACTGCCAGCTGTTTTACTCCCTGTCCGAGGGGACCCTTGGCATGGACGTGCTGGCACACAGCTGGCCTCGGGGCCTACGCAAATAACTGGCCCAATCGGACTTGGTTCCCCGAACTGATGCTCCTCGCGACAGCCCCTCCTTGGCAAATTCCTCTGAGGAGGGATCTCCTTTCTCAGAGAGGGGGCACCCTCTGGCACCCGCGTCAAGACTTGTGGAATCTCCACATGTGGTCCCTGGACGGGACGCGGAGGTTCTAGGTGGACTACCTCCAGCGGTAGTAAACACCATCACTTCAGCTAGAGCCCCGTCTACAAGACACGCTTACCATCTGAAGTGGAACCTGTTTGTCGATTGGTGTTCTCCCCGCTGGGAAGACCCCGTAGATGACTGATCGCGGTCATGCTCTCTTTACTGCAAGATGGGTTGGAGCGAAGGCTGTCTCCCTCCACCCTCAAAGTGTATGTTGCCACTACTACCGCACATCACGAAGTAGTAGACGGTAAGTCTGTGGGTAAGCATGACTTGGTCATCAGATTCCTCAGAGGGGCAAGGAGGTTAAATCCTCCGCGCCCTCATCTGGTACCCTCTTGCTATCTCCCCTCGGTCCTGTTGGCGTTGAAGGAGGAGCCCTTCGAGCCTCTGCAGTCAGTAGAGCTTAAGTTTCTGTCGTTGAAGACAGTGCTCCTCACTGCACTGGCCTCAGTCAAGAGGGTAGGGGACCTGCAGGCATTTTCGGTCGACGATTCGTGCATAGAATTTGGACCGGCTGACTCTCACGTTGTCCTGAGACCCCGGCCTGGATATGTGCCCAAAGTTCCCACCACGCCCTTTAGGGATCAGGTGGTGAACTTGCAAGCACTGCCCCGGGAGGAGGCAGACCCAGCCATTGCTCTGCTCTGTCCCATCCGTGCCTTGCGCATTTACATGGACCGCACGCAGAGCTTCAGGACCTCAGACTAGCTCTTTGTCTGCTTCGGAGGACAGCAGAAGGGAAAGGCTGTCTCCAAACAGAGACTTGCCCACTGGATAGTGGAGGCTATAGTCTTGGCATATCAGGCCCGGCGCTTACCGTGCCCCCTTGGTGTAAGAGCACACTCTACGAGAGGTGTGGCATCTTCCTGGGCTTTGGCGCGGGGCGCCTCGATAGCAGACATCTGTAGAGCTGCCAGCTGGGCGACACCTAACACATTTGCGAGATTCTATAATCTCTGTGTAGAGCCTGTCTCCTCCGTGTACTTGCTTCAGATGGCCAGTAACATCGGACCGGCTCGGTGTCAATCATGGTTGCTGCGCCATTCCCCTCTACGGACCGGATACGTGCGCTTTTACTGCTTCTCAGTTCAGTTTCCCTTTGACGAACCCTGTTGAAGTTCCTCCCGCACCCTTGGCAGTCAGGTGTGGTGGAGTGCCAGACACCAGGTCCAACCCTCGTGTGTATGCCCAAGGTCAGCCCTTGTGCTGGGCTAGGTACCCGTGTGTAGTGATTCCCCTTTGGGTGATCCCACATGTGTATTCTTCCACGGTACTGTGAGCCCGTGTCTTTCCCTGGCAGAGACCTTCTGCTGTCTCTGCTGTGTATTGATCTCACCCCAGGCTGGCTGAGTCTACCTCAGAGACTTCCATATGTAGTACTGCCCTTGGCCAGTCCATATGTGTAATCTCCACATGCTACCTCCTAATACGCAGGATGTGGCTTCCGTAGCGTTCCCCTACTTGGGTACGCTTGCTCAGTGTTATCCATACCCACTGTACAGAACAGCAGTGGCTCTCATCTCTGCCTAAGCCCTGTCCTATCTTCCGTCCCAACTGGTGTGGGGGGATTTGCTGGCTTCCGCAGGGCACTGGAGGGAGTCAGCAATAGTGGCGTTTTCATAGGGATCCCATTACATCAGTCACTATGACGTTACGTCGAACGTGACTGACTGATAGGGAACGTCTCGGTTACGTATGTAACCCTCGTTCCCTGAAGGAGGGAACGGAGACATAACGTCCCGTTACCACAGTTGCTGTACCACCTCTGTACGGCTGGGGCACACAGTCTTGGCTCCTCAGCAAAAAACTGACACGCTCTCCTTTTATACCCACGCAGGGGCAGGGTGCGTGTGGCGAAACACGCACGCCAACTGTCATTGGCTTGTTTTGTTAACACTTGAAGGTGATTGGGCTTACTGGTGAGATCCCATTACGTCAGTCACTATGACGTTACGTCTCTGTTCCCTCCTTCAGGGAACGAGGGTTACATACGTAACCGAGACGTTCTTTTAAACTTTCTATTCATCTGTGATAAATAAAATGTATGACAGTTTCCACAAAAATATTGGGCAGCACAACTGTTTTCAACATTGATAATAATCAGAAATGTTTCTTGAGCAGCAAATCAGCATATTAGAATGATTTCTGAAGGATCATGTGACACTGAAGACTGGAGTAATGATGCTGAAAATTCAGCTTTGATCACAGCAATAAATTAAAATATGTTAAAATACAAAACATTTAAAATGTAATATTAGACTTCTTTCAATATTAAAAAATGCTTTTGAATGGTAATGTATATGCAGGCTGCTTTTTCATCCATGATTTACTCATTTTGCATATGAAACTAATTAGTGCAATTCATATGCAACATTTATTAAGTAATTATTTGCATAAAGAAAATCAAGCCAATTTTTTCCCCCCTTTATGATGTTTTGACATTATTTTCATGACAGTGAAACACTTTAGATTCTGGGTGAAATCTGACCCGAACATTTCTCTGTGGGATTGATTTTGAACATTTTTAAGTGTATTATTTGTGTATATTTTCTTGTCTGATTTATAAGAAATTATCTGCCAAGTATTAAAAAGAAAATGCAAACCAAGTGGATTATTATCTTCCAGATTACGTTCAGCCCATCTGCCTGCCAGATGCTGGAGCTGAGATTGAAGAAGGGAGAAAGTGTTTTATTGCTGGTTGGGGATTTCTGGCTGAAAATGGTCAGATATATACATACACATTTGTGCATTCAATGTTTTTCTGATGCAAACAGAGATTTGAGTTTATAATATTCCTGTGTGTTGTTGTTCTGCAGGCACCAGAGCTGATGTGTTACAGGAAGCTGTTGTGCCGCTTTTAAGCAACAAACAGTGTCAGGAATGGCTGCCGGAGTACAACTTCACCGAACGAATGCTGTGCGCTGGTTATGCTGAAGGAGGAGTGGACACCTGTCAGGTGTGTACAGAACACTTACACAGGAATAGAGTACATGGTCTCATTTCTTTTTTGGTAAATTATATATACACTATATGTATATATACACTGCTGTTCACAAGTTTGGATCAGTAAGATTTTTAAAGTTTTTAAAGAAATCTCTTCATTTATTTAAAAAAAAAAAATGTTGTGAAATATAATTCCAATAACTGTTTTCTGTTTTTATATACTTTAAAATATTATTTATTCCTGTGATCAAAGCTGAACTTTCATCAGCCATCTTCAGTGTCACATGATCTTTCAGAAATCATTTTGATTGATTTATTATCAATGATGGAAACAGTTGTGCTATTTTTTTTTTTAAACCTGTGACACTTTTTTTTTCAGGATTCACAGATGAATAAAAAGTTAAAAAGATATACACTATCGTTCAAAAGTTTGGGGCTAGTAATATTTTTCTTACTGTTTTTGAAAGAAACTAATACTTTTATTCAGCAAAGATGTGTTAAGTTGATAAAAAGTGATAGTAAATACATTGTTACAAAAGATTTCTATTTTGAATAAATGCTCTGCTTTTTAAGCTTTTATCAAAGAATTCTGAAAAAAAATTGTGAAGCAGCAAGAACTGTTTCTAACATTGATAAAAAATCAGCATATTAGAATGATTTCTGAAGGATCATATGACACTGAAGACTGGAGTAATGATGCTGAAAATTCAGCTGCGCATCACAGGAATAAATTACAGCTTAACAGATATTCACATAGAAAACAGCTCTTTTAAACTGCAATAATATTTCACAATATTACTGTATTTTTGATCAAAAAAATGTAGCCTTGATGAGCAGAAGAAACGTCTTTCAAAATCTTACTGGTCCCAAACGTGAACAGCAGTGTATTTGTGATGAAAAGGAAGTGTTTGGATCTGAGTTGTATTATTCTGAGCGCAGGGTGATTCTGGCGGTCCGCTGATGTGTGAGGAGGCTGATGGTTGGGTTCTGGTCGGCGTCACGTCGTTCGGTGTCGGTTGTGCTCGACCGCAGAGACCTGGAGCTTACGCTCGAGTCAGTCAGTTCATCCAGTGGATAGCAGAGAACAGGCGCCTCTATTCAGACTGGAGAGGCTTCTAATCATTCACTGTGCAGATTATTACAGATGTGTGTTGGGTCTAACTAGTTACTAAGTAACAATTAGTTACTGTAATTTAATTACTTTTCCCTTGAAAAAGTACAGTAAGGGATTACTCTTATTTTTCAGTAATTTAATTACGGTTATTTCTTCTGTAATTGAACTTAATAATGTGTATAGAACATTTATATAATACAACAGTGGATTTAACATAAGTCTATCCTTAAAATGCAAGCTTTCTATGTACTCTTCTCACTTTAAATACTTTGGTGAGTTAATAAGAATATTGGTAACACTTTAGTGTCCAATTCTTACTATTAACTAATGAATATTACTGGAATATTGGCTGTTTATTATTACTTAAAAAGCACATATTAATGTCTTATTCTGCAAGCCCTTATTCTAAATCCTTAATCCTACCCAATTCCTTAACAACTACTTTACTAACTCTTAATAAGCAGTAATTAGGAGTATACTGAGGCAAATAGTGGGAATTGGATTCTAATCTAAAGTGTGAGCAGAATAATTTATGTAGTTATCTGTTATTTATTTGAAAGAATTAAAAGAAGCGTTTCATGTCTGTCCTTGTATCATTAATTTGTTGAGATTGATATAGGATTTAGAAAGTAATTAGTAATAAGTAATTAATTCCTTTTTGGAGAGTAATTTGTACAGTAATCTAATTACACTGTTGAAAATGTAATTAGTAATTAGTAATTAATTAATTTTTTAGAGTAACTTACCCAACACTGGTCTTCGATCAATTAATTTTCACTGGCTTCTGTGTTACTCAGCATTAAATGATCTGTGCACTTTACTGTCATTACAAAAAAAATGTACATGTGAATGATGATGGAGAAAAATGTTTTTGTTAGTAACCAGTTAGTAACATTTATCCTACCCAGCTGTGATACTGCAAATAATTCTGAAATATATATTATATAAAATATATCATTAAATAATGGTTTGAAGTTTAATTATTTACTGAAAAATGTTTTTGCTACAGTTGTTTTACTGTGTATAATAAAGACTTTATTTCTTGTAGTGTTTGGGAACTTTTCAGTAATGTGTTAGCTTTGATCAGAATTTAACAATACACAACTTTTTACAATTAATGAAAAAAGATATTTGAAGTGGTGCATGTCTCACCTAATAAGGAGAATTTCAAGAATATGTCCAGGTCACATTTCACCTATAAAATAAAATTTATAAATTTAAAAATTGGCATATACATTTTTCATTAAGCAGCATTAAATTAATTGCATTACATTATGAATGTTTATTGATGGAAACAAAGTTGTAGAAGCTCTGAATTAAATGAACTAATTGCTTCATGAAATGATTCAGTGTTTTGAAGCGCTCGCGGCACCAGCGGCTCAAAACTATCTCAATGCAATGAAAAACAAACAAACAACAACAAAAACAACAACAAACAAGAGAAGAAAAAACGTCTATTATCACAGGCATGTAAAATACATTCAATACATATGTGTTTTATATGGCTTTGTATAATGATGTTTGCCTTTAAAAAAAAAAAAAAAAAAAACTATAAATGTTTTAATGAAAGTGTAATCTACAAATAATTAAATACCATTAATTAAACATGAAGGTTCTGTAAAATTTGTGTGTGTGTTTTTTTTTTTATTTTTAGTTTCTACTCCTTGTTTTGTGTGTTATTAGGCAGGGCTTGGCAAACTAGCTTATAAATAAGTATCATTCTTTTTTGTATTATTAATGCATAAGTATTAAAATTCCTGATATAATGATAATATATAATAATATAATATAATATAAAATACTAAAATATATCATATTTTATAATTTCATATAATAATCAGTCATTTATAATTTATTTATATAAATAATAAATTAAACCTAAACTGTAAAACTGATCAGTTAAAACCCAAACCACAGCGGCGAACCATTGATCCGGAACTCTTGATTAGTTTTGAAACTCTCCGGATTTATTTTCGAGGCGCACCGCAGCACCAGCGCCACGCTCAAAATCCACCCTAATTATTTCTTAACGAGTTATTTTCTGCTTTAATGCAACAAGTCCCGGTTTATAACAATAGAAAAAACAAAACACGTCTGTATTAACCATGCCAATAAATCATTAGCAGCTCAGCAGTGAACTTTAGCCGTAATTTCGTATCTTTTCATTCCGCTGTGGCTCTGATCGAGAGGAGCAGCAGTTAAAATGGTCCCTCATGTAAACATCAGAAGCGCTCTTGCAGGTGTGCCGCAGGTTGCCTTGGCATTGCTCATTACTGTACTTCTGAATGTCGTGTTTAGTGCTGAGATTGACGCGGGTAAATGTGTTATCTGGGGTCCTGGACTGAATCCTGATGTTGTACTTCCGGTCAGATACTTCTACATTCAGACCGTCGATTCACAAGGACACAACATCACAGTCTCTCCTGGTGAGAACCAAACATTCATTATACATGAACACATCTGTTAGAAACCAAATAGCAACCCATTTTATATATTTTGTGACCAAAATACATTCTAAATATTAGACAAATATATGTTGTAAACAGTGAAGCTCTATTTTTGAAATAGAAAATATGTTTAGTTTCAGCCCTCTTCTTCTAAAATATATTTCAAAATGCATTTCAGGGACAAGAAAGTACATTTCCAGTCTTACAGTAGCCTGCATTTAGACTAGATGCAAATGTGGATGGAATAGCCAAGAGATGTTATATTTATATATTTTGGGCATTGTAAAGTATGAATTATATTCAGATGTGTTATATGTTAATACATTCGTGAATGTGACATGCCTGAATGTATTTTCTTGGATTGAAATAAATAGTGCAAAATATATTTTTCAATGTTTTTTTTTTTAAATATATATATTTATATTTTAAAATATATATTTTCAAATATTTACATTTTTATTTTAAATTTGAATATTTTTTAAAAATTAAAAATGTATTTTTTTTTTAATATAATTTTTTTTTTATTTATTTAAAACTATATTTGAATTTTTTATTTTTTTTTTTGCTGTATGGGAAGGGGTCATCCTAAAGAATAAATGGACTGTATATCAGTCTTTAAGTTTTTATAACATTTTTGATGGAGTTTGTCAGTGTTTTGAATTTGACTATTTTATTAAGGATTTTTAATCCTTAGTTCTTCTGTCTTAAAAAGTCAGTATGTAGTATTGTGTATTAATAATCAATGCAAATCTAAATGTAGTTTTCATTTCATGTAAATGGACTGGAAGCGGTGTTGATTTGGATCTGGTGCATGTGGGTTTCAGTGGTTTGTGTTTTGTTATTTTAGCTAAAGACTCGTTCAGAGTGAAGGTATGGTCTCTGGAGAAGGAGTTTGTCCGTGTTCATGTTCCAGCTCCTTTAGATCGGGGCGATGGCTCTCTGCTGGTCAGATACAGACTCTATGGAAGCTCTTCAAAGGGTCTGAAGATTGAAGTCTTGTATCAAGACAAGCCTGTGGCAAACTCACCCTACACTCTTAAGGGTAAAGGGATTTTTTCTGATATCTATGGTCTATAATATATCTTTAGTTTTCATGGCTGAGCCGTATTTTGCATTCACACATGTAGTGAGATCACACATAATTAGTTTCTTTAAGTAGCAAACATACCCTTGCAAAAATGAAGTGCACTTAACTGTATTAATTGTGCACTTTTAGTGTGCTTCAAATTATAAATGTATATTTAAAAAAAAAACAAAAAAAAAAACTGATTAATAAAATAATAATATAAACCAGAAGAATGACATGGCTCCAAAAAATGAAAAAAAAACAAAACACTTTTCCATTAATAATAAACATCATGAGTGCTATTGTTTGCCTATTCTGACTTTCACATCAACGTCTGTGCCTCCTTGTTTGTCGATGATACTGCCAAGGTAAGTGAAGTTATCCACTTCTTCCAGCGCTTCTCCTTCAAGGCTGATGGGTGCTCCGTTGGCGTTGGCGTTAACTCGTAAGGTCTTAGTTTTCCCTCTATTGATGTTCAGGCCTATCCGTGCTGAGTTCTCCGTAACTGCTTGGGTCTTATTTTGCATTTGCTGGTGGGTGTGGGAAAGCAACAGCAGGTCGTCAGCAAAATCCAGGTCGTCCAGCTGTTTCCACAGCATCCACTGTATCCCGTTCCACCGCTCTGATGTTGAAGTCTTCATCACACAGTCAATTGCCAACAGGAACAGGATCGGGGACAGCAAGCATCCTTGTATCACCCCCGTTCTCACGTTCGTGAGGTGCTGGCTATGGACTACTTTGCAGGTCATTCCTTCATACGAGTTCTTGATGATGGTGGTGATCTTCTCCGGGACTCCGTAGTGTCTCAGCAGCTTCCACAGGGTTCCTCTGTCCCCGCTGTCAAACGCCTTCTCATAGTTGATGAAGTTTACATAGAGGGATGAGCTCCATTCTAAGGACTGCTCCAGGATGATTCTCAGTGTGGCGATTTGGTCTGTGCAAGATCACTCCTTCTGAAAGCCAGCCTGCTGATCGCGCAACCGTGTGTCTACTGCGTCTTTTATTCTGTTGAGAATAATTCTATTAAAAACCTTGCTGGGGATGGATAGCAGCGTTATCCCTCTGTAGTTGTTACAGTTGATAAGGTCTCCTTTCTTTGGTAGCTTGATGAGGTAACCTTCTTTCCATTCCATTGGAATCTGTCCTTCCTTCCATATCTTCTTGAAGAGTGGGTAGAATAAATTCACCGCATTTTCCACATCTGCTTTCAGAGCTTCTGCTGGAATGTTGTCTGGCCCTGCCGCCTTTCCGCTCTTCAGTTGTTTAATGGACTCACGTATCTCCTCCTTCGTGGGTTCGCTGCCGTCTATGGGTAGGTTGTTGTCTGCAGGAGGTATTTTTGGCGGGTTCTGGGGGGGTGGTCTATTCAGCAACTCTTCAAAGTGTTCCATCCACCTTTTTCTTTGTCTCTCTTCTCCCATGATGCTGTTCCCCTGTTTGTCCTTCACGGGCCTCTCTGGTCTGCCAGACTTTTCAGACAGCTTCCTCATGATGTTGTACAGGTCTTTCATGTTGCCTCGTTGAGTTGCTTCCTCTACCTTATCTGCCAGTGAGTCAATGTAGTTTTTCTTGTCTGCCTTCATACTTTGTTTGGCACACTTGTTGGCCTCTCTGTTTGCCTCCTGTGCCTTGGTCTTCCCTGCTCTTGTGCAGCTGTTGTTGAGGGCTGCTTTCTTCTCTTTCCTTGCCTGGATCTTTTTCAGGGACTCTTTTGATATCCATTCCTTGTGGTTGTGTTTTCTGGGGCCCAGCACTTCCCGGCAGGCTGTGGTCACTGCTTCCTTTACTGCTTTCCATCTCTCATTAATGGTTTCTTCTTCAAGCAAATCCTGCAAAGCTTGGTACTTACTGCTGAAAGTGAGTTTAAACTCTTCACACTTAGTCGATTCTTTGAGAAGTGTGGTGTTGTATTTCTGGCGCTGTCCTGTTACTCCTGTCCAAGTTTTCTTCAATTTGAGCTTCAGGCGTGCCACGAGGAGGTGATGGTCTGAAGCGACGTCTGCTCCTCTCCTGGCACACACATCTTGCAGGGATCTCCTGAATTTGCGTGTGATGCACACATGGTCTATCTGATTTTCAGTAGACAGGTCCGGTGATACCCATGTCGCTTTGTGTATTTTTCGATGGGGGTCAAACTCTGCCATAGACGGTCCCAAGCCCGGTTGAGAAAGGAAGAGAGTTGGGCGAGGGGCTAGCGACTCCTCGCCGTAAAAATCCGGAATGCTACAGAAACGCCAACAAGAAGAAAACAAGATATCTCGGCCCTGGCAGAAGATGGACCTCCAGCAGGAGGAAGAGTGACGCGGAGTGGTGAAAGCCAGCAGCGCCTGGAAGCTACTTCACCGATTACCATCCTTTCCACCAGGACCAGCACCAGAATCGGGACATGGAATGTGAGGACAATGTATGACACAGGGAAAGCAGCGCAGGTGGTGGCAGAAATGAGAAACTACAGACTGTCCATACTGGGGATCAGTGAGACCAGATGGAACGACTCAGGACAGATTAGACTTTCTACAGAAGAGCTGGTGCTGTATCCAGGACAAGAGGAAGATGGAGCACCACACATGCACGGAGTGGCCTTCATGCTCTCCAAGACAGCTCAAAGTGCACTCATCGGATGGGAGGCCCATGGACCACGCATCATCACAGCATCCTTTAAGACCAGGGAAAGGAGGATCAACATGAACGTAGTACAGTGCTACTCCCCTACCAACGACAGTGCAGAAGAGACGAAAGAGGACTTCTACAACCAACTTCAAGCGGTTCTACAGAGACTGCCTGAAAGAAACATCACCATTCTCATAGGAGACCTCAACGCAAAGATTGGCAGCAAAAACACAGGCTACGAGGAGGTCATGGGGCAACAAGGGTTGGGAGAGATGAATGACAACGGGGAGAGATTCGCTAACCTATGCGCCACAAGCAACCTGGTCCTCGGCGGCAGCATCTTCCCCCATGTGCAACCTGTACATATCTGTTAACATCTCGAAAAATGTCTTTTAAGTTTTCACGACACTTTAATAAAATAAAGGGCATCACTTTGTTTTGCCAAACAGTTTTACTCTAAACTTCATTTTAATTCATTATATTTTAATAATTTTTGTTGTGGTTGATTAACACACTGAAGCACTTGTAAAGCACTTGATTATAATTATAGCTGTAGCGTTATTTGATTTGACATGTTAAGTTGCTATTTTTGAAATGCACTAAATTGCAACTTCATTACAAATGTGTAATTGCAAATATATTTAAATACAAAATTTACACAGTTCAATAGAAATGGAATTAAAATATATATTTAGTTTATCATAAATGCGTGTCAGTACATTCAGAAGTACTTTAACCATATTTTAAAAAAACAGAACTAATTATGAAACTGCATTATTTGTGGATCAAAAAAGCACTGTTCAGCTAAGTGCATTTAATATAAATTTAATCTGTAGTACATTTAATTGCAATTAAGTGTCCACAACATTACATCTAGTTCTTACATAAGTATATTATTTCTGTGATAAGTGCTCTGTTAAAGTACGCTAAAGTGCACTTCTTTGTCACAAGGGTATTACTTAAAGACATAAACTGCGTCCCAAATGACGTACTATGCACTTATACACTATGTACTCAACCATGTAGTGTGTGAATTTTATAATGTGATTTTGTCGTTAATAATCGGAGTCTGATAGCTCCTCCCCCTTTGTGACGTAATTAAAGCTGCCACAGTTGAGTGCATTAAGTGTTAAACATTCCACACTTTGTTTTTTCGGTTATTTAAGTGCATCATTGGGGTATTTAAAGTGCACTTTTTCTTTTTGGAATTCTCAGTGTAAACACAACATTAGCACTATTTATTACTATAGAACACCATAAGTACGCGATTTGGGACGCACCTATAGACTCTTAAGTAGCACAGGTATATTTGTAGCAATAGCCAAAAATACACTGCATGGGTCAAAATTATCCATTTTTCTTTTATGGTAAAAATCATTAGGATATTAAGTAAAGATCATGTTCCATGAAGATATTTTGTAAATTTCCTACCGTAAATATATCAAAACTTAATTTTTGATTAGTAATATGCATTGCTAAGAACTTCATTTGGACAACTTTAAAGGCGATTTTCTCAGTATTTAAATTTTTTTGAACCCTCAGATTCCAGATTTTCAAACCATACATCAATGGAAAGCTTATTTATTCAGCTTTCAGATGATGCATAAATCTCAATTTCAAAAAAGACTGGTTTTGTGGTCCAGGGTCACATAGGATCTGCAGCTGTTTTTGGTTGTGCATGATCAGATCTGTGGTTGTGACTCTGTCAGGTCCTGTGAATCATGAGTATTGTGTTTGTCCGGAGCGAGACGCAGTCGTCTGGAGGAGCGCTCTGCAGTGTCCAGAAGAGGAGCCCCAGATCCAGCAGGACTTCAGCTCCTTCCCCTCCATCGACCTGCAGCGTCTCCTGCTGGAGGTTCCCCAGCGCTTCTCCAGACGAGGAGGACTCATCCACTACAGCATCATCCATAACCAGCTGCACCGCCGCTCGCTGGGCAAATACACCGACTTCAAGATGTTCTCTGATGAGATGCTGCTCTCACTCACTCGAAAGGTAAGACACACAGCTTCTTTCTTACATTTCAGTCTTATATTTGACTTTAAACATTCTGGTAAACACAATTTTGGGTCCATTAATGTGAAAATTGTTCTAGATTTTTTAATGCCACTGGTTGCCAGTTCACCAAAAAGGGTTGATTTTAAGCTTCTTTTATTAGTTTATAAAGTTTTGCATAAATTTGCATGGCACCTACATATATTGCTGACTGTCTGTCAAAGTATGTTCCAAATCACAGTTTAAGATCTTCTGGTGCTGGTCTTTTGGCACACGACACAGTCAACCTTAAGAAATCTGGTGCTTCTTTAAGTCATTCTGCCCAAACTTTTCTGTCCTAAAATTTTGGAAATGTTTACCAGTTGAACTGAAAGAGGCTGAAAGAAGTTAAACGACGAGATCTTTTTTTAAAATTGCCTATGAGTCTTGTGTTGAATATTAATTCAGTTGATATTCCAAACTTTCTAGGCTCCTGAATTGATATTTTGAATTCTTAGGCGGATTCTGAGTTTAATTTATATTGATATTGTGGGAAGTGTTTTCTCTTTTCTGTGCCCATGTAAAGCACTTTGTTGCAGTTCATGAATGAATATAAAGTCATATATAAATATAAAAATCATCAATATAAATAAATATTTATTATTGTCATCAGAAAAAAAAAATAGTTCATTAAGAAATTATATTATTACTGTAGCAATTTTGAAAAGTGTAAGAAAAAATGTATGTGAATTTCTTAATATTTTCTCCTCCTTTTGTTAATGTAATAAATTTGCTTGTTTTATTTTTTATTTAGTGACCTGAAGGTGGTGCATTTCTTAATTATCTATAGTGCATTCTTCAAAATTCTGAAATATCTATTATTAGTTGTACTTTTTTGCATTTATTTATTTTTTCAAAATCCAAAAGAACTTTTTTATTCTTTGAGAATATTTTTATTTTTTGGGTTTAAGTTAGATTTTGAATGCCCACTTTTCCTTAGACTTTTGAGAATATTGTATATTTTTTATTATTGATTAATTGGACTGTTTTATTGTTCTATCTGTCCTGTCTCCCACAGGTGAAATTACCGGATGTGGAGTTTTATATTAACGTAGGAGACTGGCCGATGGAAAACAGAAATGCGGATGATAAACCGCTGCCCATTATCTCCTGGTGCGGCTCCACAGACACGCGTGACATCATCCTGCCCACCTATGACATCACACACTCCACTCTAGAGGCCATGAGAGGCGTCACCAATGACCTGCTGTCGGTCCAGGGGAACACAGGTGCCAATCTGAACACTGTCCAATATCTGACCACAAAACCAGTCTGAAGTAGCACAGCTATATTTGTACCAATAGCCAAAAATACACTGTATGGGTCAAAATTATCCATTTTTTTTATGCCAAAAATCATTAGGATATTAAGATCGTGTTCCATTAAGATATTTAGTAAATTTACTTCCGTAAATATATCAAAACTTCATTTTTGATTAGTAATATGCATTGCTAAGAACTTCATTTGGACAACTTTAAAGGCGATTTTCTCAATATATATATTTTTATTTTTGCACCCTCAGATTCCAGATTTTCAAATAGTTGTATCTCAGCCAAATATTGTCCTATCCTAACAAACCATACATCAATGGAAAGATTATTTATTCAGCTTCAGATGATGTATAAATCTCATGACTGGTTTTGTGGTCCAGTGCCACATATTTGTCCTGAATTGTTGTTAATGTACATAATGAATCTATGGCCTTTGTGTAGATATTTAAAGATGTGCATCTTTAAGCAGGACTGTTGAAATGAAATGGTAACACTTTGAAATAAGAGTCAATTTGTAACATTAAGATTAATGAAAGCTGTATAAGTATTGTGTTAATTTCAACATTTACTATTACTATTATTATTATTATTACTACTAATAGTATGGTTCAGTACTGTTTTTTTTTTATAGTAAAGCACTATTTAAGTTTTTGTTCAGTATCCATTTTAAAAACTATCGGTTAATTAATCGGTATCGGCCAGTTTGGTCCAATCTAGCTATCGGTATCGGCAAAATCCACTATTTGTCGACCTCTATTCTGCTGGTTTTCCAGGTCCAGTGTGGTCAGATAAAACGGAGAAGGCATTCTTCAGAGGCCGAGACAGTCGAGAAGAGCGCTTGCGTCTGGTAACCATGTCCAAAGAAAATCCAGAGCTGCTCGATGCGGGAATAACTGCATATTTTTTCTTTCGCGACCGAGAGAAGGATCTGGGAAAAGCGCCGCTGGTGGGATTCTTTGACTTTTTTAAGGTAAGCGATGCACTGGAAAAGCTCCAAATAAACTGTGCTATTTTTCTCGACTCAACCCTCTGGTGTTGTTCGGTCATTTTAGACCGAAAAAAAAAAAATCGCTACTTCATTGGAATGGTACGAAACTCTGTGACTTTTATGGCAGTCGCTATGTGAACGTGCCAAAAAATCGTGGACTTGAGTCAAATAGGGCTGCAAAACGATTAGTCGCAATTAATCGACTCAAAATCAAAGTTTATGTTTACATACTATATGTGTGTGTGTACTGTGTATATTTATTAGGTATGTATAAATACACACATACATGAATATATTAAGAAAAAATATGTTAGATTTATATGTAAAATATTTATATTTATATATAATATAAATTATATACAAGTGTTTACATACAAATATTTTTAAAAATGTATGCATATGTGTGTATTTATATATACATAATAAATATACACAGTACACACATATAGTATGTAAACATAAACTTTTATTTTGAGTCGATTAATTGCAACTAATCGTTTTGCAGCCCTAGAGTCAAAAAAGCTAAATGGTCGTAAAAAAAAAAAAAAAGTCACACTTGTATTGTTTGTGGTCAGAAATGACCGCCATAGGAAATGAATGGGAAATAGGCAAAAATGCGAAAATACAAAGATGTTTTTGTGTGTAAAATCTGCAAATCCGCCACAATGCAGAAAAAAGTGCACAGCAATGAAGAGGTGACAAAACTTAAGTAATTATGCCTGAAAACACTGCTCAGTAACTAAGGAATGCACAGCACTGAATGTATATGTCTATACAGGAATCCATGGTATTACAGTTAATTTTCTTTATTTTTTTTCCATGAGGTGCAAGAAATCTGCCTCAATTCAATGGATTTTAAATACTTTTGCTCTATTTTTAACTTGAATTTTGCATTAATTCCAAAATTCTATAATTTTTTTTTTTACATTTTATACAGAAAATAGTCAATAATTTGGATATAAATATTAATTAGTAACATGAAATGCCCTCAAAATGCTAAATATTGAAGAAAAAACATTACTGAAATGAAATATAGTATATTCATTTCACAAAAATAAAATTAGTACAAAATTATGGCCTCAACACAAGCGCGACTCCCAAATGAACAATATACCAGTGGGTTAAAAAAGAATGCTTTGCTCTTCTTTAGTACAAATATCAGGTGAATGTGGACGGGACAGTAGCGGCCTACAGGTTTCCGTACCTGATGCTGGGCAACAGCTTGGTCTTCAAGCAGGATTCTCCATATTATGAGCACTTTTACACGCATCTGAAAGCAGGTGTGCACTACATTCCTGTGAAGAGAGACCTGTCTGACCTCCTCCAGAAGATCAGATGGGCTCAGGTACAAACGCTGCTCTGCTTTTGGAGCACACTGACTGTGTGACATCATAGATGTGCATTTTACAAAGACAAAATTGCATATTATTTTTTAAGCACATGCACTTGTATAACTTCATGCTCGTGGTTTCATGTATTCAGAAGAACGACACAGAAGCAGAGGCCATAGCGAAGACTGGACAGTCGCTGGTCAGAGATCTGCTTCAGCCTCACAGACTCTACTGCTACTACCACACTGTATTTCAGGTAAGAATCTGACATTTATATACAGAAAAAATGATGAATAATTCATTTGGTGCACTTAACCTTCCCAATGCATTCGAACACTGCAGACAGCTGTGTTCACGAGTCAGATTTGAGCTTATAAAACAGTTAACTTAATATTTTTCAACTAAAGCCATATTGTATCTGTGCAAAAACTTCTCATTAATGTGCAAAAATGTAGAAATTTTTGGATATGACAGTGTTATTGCCATGTTATTACTACATTTAACCCCCTTTTAATTAATTATTATTATTTTTTTTTTATATTTCTGATTTTAAATGAACTACGGTGAAACCATTGTAGTTTTTTCCCGGTATTTTTTTCAAATATGTCATTATATTATTATTTTTTAAATGAATAACCCTAGAATTACCGATATTAACTTCATTGAAATCAGTTTAATTCCTTTGAATTTGGTGCTCAAAACCAGTCCAAGTTCTTTTTTTATTTTTTTAACAATATCAGCTTCAAGCTGTTGTTCATTTGTTTGGTTTTTTTATCAGTCACAGCTTTTGCGTTTATAGTGTGATTTGTATGTAAATATTCATGTTTACAAACAGACTACATATAATTTGTGAAAGTATTTTTGAGACAAATCCAACCAGTAGATAAAAGTCTACATAAGTTTGCTTCAATTAATTGCTGGGTCAGAATTAGTGTTACAGTTATGTCTCTTAAAAAAAAATTAAAATCAGAAGAAAATATATATTTTTTTTTTTATGTAACATAATTGTTCGTTTTGATGGTCGTACTCATAACCCAGTTCCAAGGTTTTGTTCCAGTACTAAAAACAATGGATTATTTATTTCTTTATTTTTTTTTATTTTAATTTTTGTTTGTACCTAATTTGGCTCAAAAATTGTCCCGAATGCAACATGAGGGTTAAATGCTTAAGCAACAAAAATACAGATTTCTTGAAATACAACATATCTGCAAATGAATGCTGCTTCACTTTTCTGAGGCATTTTGCATGTTTGTTTCCAGATGATCACAAGGTCAGATTCAGTGGCTGTATGAAGTCAGTGTTGATTTATTTGAATGATTGCTCATCTGCTGTGCTTTGACAGATGTATGCGGCTCGTCAGAGCTCGCGGCCTGCAGTTCATCCAGACATGGAGCTGGTTCCTCAGCCGTCTGATCACAGCGCTCTGTGTGACTGCCACAGATCATCATCATCATCATCATCATCATCATCATCAGAGGAGGAGGAGCACAAACCCCAGCAGAAGGACGAGCTCTGAGAACATCTTCATAACCCTTACAGCACCAAAGAAAAACACTGTCTGAAACAAGTGCCAGAAAGAATGGTGAAAGGAACACACAAAAACATTCAAGCAGCGACACTCAATCTGAATTAAGGATGAAGGACGGCTGAGTTTTGCTGGGAGTGAAATTTTGAACAGATAAATATGTGCATTAATCTTCACTTTTACTTTATTATTATTTTTTTTTTTACACTTTGCACCTGATTTCACATGCCTGTCTGTTTACTTCACTGAACTGAGTCTGTTATTCTTTGATTTTTTATTTTTTTAAATCTAGTATCTTTTTTCCATTGTTTAACCTTCCTGGGATCTATTTATATGTACAACAAGCTCGATGAATATCATTTGTCATGTGAAACGAGCCTGTGAACCCTATGAAGGGGCCACTTTTGTTTTAAACTTTCTAACGAATGCTTTAAATGAAGCTCAGTGTTATTTTGTATGTGGGCCACGCTGAAGCTCATCGTTCATGGAGAACATCATAACACTACATCATACTGAAAATATCAAACGTGCTTCAAAACGTTGGATTCTTTGACGCCTCATACATCAGAATGGACAGCGGTGCTGAGTTTTTGTTTCAGATTTCAAGTCAAAAAGCTGTCACTGCGAACAAAGCGAATTCTGGCTGAAATGATCTTTTGTGCAATTGCCTTAAACTTAAACACATTCCATCTTTTTCCAGTGTTCGTTTGTGCCAGACCTGCCTGATCTCACAGGAAAATGTAACTGTTTTACCAGGTGCTGATTTTGTATGAATTTGTTGTGTGAATTACACAGAAACATGATTTTTAGAACTAAAGCAAGCATGAAGGTCCACCCCTACTACTATAAGCATCACAAATTCATACAAATTAGCTGCCAGTTCGCCAAAATGAGAACTAGTTACAAACTGCCATGAGATCGTGATGTCATGTATTCTAGAAGCCAGCGAGCTGTTGTGACTTTTGGAAAAACTCTTAATAGATTTTCTGTTGTGATCTGGACAATTTTGTATCAGTGGTTTTGTGTATGCATTAAAGAAAGCGGTCACCCCAAAATAAAACTGTGCTTTAAATTTACTCAATGTCAGGTCATCCAAGATTAGGATGAGTGCGTTTCTTCATTAGATTTGGAGAAATTTGTCATTCCATCTCTTGCTCACCGGTGGATCCTCTGCAGTGAATGGGTGCCGTCAGAAGATAGAATCTTACAAGAAATAAAGAATTGTGAGATAAGGGTCTTCATAAAGGAGTTCAGTTTAGTTTGAAACACCTATAGAAATGTTTCTCCCTTCTCAAAGTGCCTTTCATGGCACAAAAACACTAAAATTGCCCTTTTGAGAAAAACATGGACTGCAATTGATTTTTATATTTGAAGTAAGTTTCAAGACCAGCTCCTGTCTACTTGAATGGGGAAATACTGTAATTTCATGATATACCCGAGGACACTTTTTTTTTTTTCGTTGTTTGCACGAGCGCTGTGCACTTAAAAAAAAGCCAGCAGCATTTTATTTTCTAGTCGCCAAGAGATGAAAAAAACACCCAGTGGAGAGACTAAATGAGTATCTCACTGACCAACCTGCACAATACTGCTGGTCTCCAAGCATCTGTGACCGTACCAGATGACATCCACAGGCTATAAAAGAAAAAAAAAATGCTTGGAAAACATTGTTCCATATTCAGTCTCCCAGTTCAGCAGTTAGTTAAAAACTATGCCTCCAAATCACTGAGAAAAGCACTGACATTTCAGCTGGATGATATCGCTTTGGGAGACTCTAAGCAGCTGTTTACACGTATCCAAAAAACTGAAGACTCCGATTAAAACGGCTGAGCCTGTTTCAATTGTGATCAGATTGAGAGCAGTGGACCTGAAATAATCTGGCTCTGAATGCAGAGACCGGGTAACTAAGCATGCGCTTTAAGTTTAGACTGGAATCCATGTAATGCATGAGTTAGCAAATGATCAGAGAATTTAGGATTCATGCAAACAGTATTTAAACTCTGCAATCAGACTGGATTCATTCAGATTGACATAAATAGTGCATGTAATGAGAAGGCAGGACTGATTCTTCCATATTTGCAGTTTCTCTGATTCATTGTGTATTTTAGTGAATCGTTCAGATTCACACACTCAAATTGATGTATTCTTGATTAGACTCACTCAGCTCATGTTGAACTCACACATGCTGAAACATTCACACAAAAACAGCAAAACAATTAATGGGTACAAAGAAAAGTGTGTATTGCAATTCAGTGCTCCTGTAACAACTTCTAACATAAACCAACAGACTGCAGGGGCTCATAAATATAATGAGAACAGTATGGGATTGAAGTCTTGAGTCCGGACAGGACAGCGGCAGAGATCTGGGTATTTCCTTCTCTTCTTTGAACTAGCGGGTTTCTTGAGACTAGTTTCAGCCTTTGAGTGAAGACATGCCAGCCCTCATGATCTCATCCACCAGGAGGATGTTACTGGCGATGACAGTGCTGTGAGGATCAGAGAGAAACAGATGAGGGTTACGCCTCAGCCGAAAACAGAAAATACAATCTTGATATTTTTGAGCGATTCACTGAATAATTCATTCAAACTATTTGTTCAAGACAGCCAATTCATTTAGAAACTGAAACTAGAAAAAAATGAAAGCAATGAAAAAATGTGTTGCTCTGAGAAACACAAATGTTCTGCTCTGGCTTTGTTTGGAACTATTTTAATTGGCGAAAATGAAAAAAAAAAATATATATATATTTTTGTGTCTAAAATGTAACTCACTCAACTAACCATGTTTGTTGAACTGTTTTATAAAATCAATACAACATTCATGATCACAATCGTGCTGATAATCAGGAAAATAGCACTCGTGTGATATTACTTTATATCTTGTCTCCTAAATACATAAATATTTTTGATTTCTTAAATTATATGGGCATTCTTACAGGCTTCAATCACAGAGTCAATGCTTTTGGACTCAAGATGTGTTTTTTTTTTTTTTTTTGCATGTACATACTCTGTAATGTCAGCTGACATGGTTAAATCAACAGTTATGATACCGTCATAGATAAACATTGCACACCCCTAACTGGCACCAACACCAGCATGAAATACAGAAAAAGTATTTCATAATTTGCTGAAGCAGGTTGTGAGGAGGAGATCAACTCTAATAATATTCATTAACACGTCTATGCTTATAAAAAAAAACAAAAACAACAACAACAACAAAAAATCATTGGCACCAACAGTTGAAATTGTTTCAGAACACTTTCAAATTTAAGTTTTTTTGAGGAAAACATTCCAGGATTTTTCTCCATATTTTGGACTTCAATGGTGCTCAACAGATTTAAGGTTAAAAATGCAGTTTCAGTGCAGCTTCAAAGAGCTCTAAATGATCCCAGCTGAGGAATAAGTGTCTTATCTAGCATAACAATTGGATTTTTTTCTATAAAAATTAAAAAGTACAATTTATCTACTTTTTAACCTCAAACGCTCATCTTTAGCTCTGTGATGCGCATGCATGCTCTGTGCACTCCAGTTGAAGACAGTTTTAGGGTATGTCGAAAAACTCCCATCTCATTTTCTTCTCTAACTTCAAAATCATCCTACATCGCTGCAGAAGTACTGACCCAGTGTTTACAGTGAACATGCAAAGAAAGTCAAACACCCTTTGCAAAGAAAGGTAAAACAGCAATGTAGGACGATTTGAGGAGAAAATGAGATGGGAGTTTTTCGACATACACTGTGCGCTCCAGTTGAAGACAGTTAGAGTATGCATGCGCATCACAGAGCTAAAGATGAGCGTTTGAGGTTAAAAAGTAGATAAATTGTACTTTTTAATTTTTTTTAGAAAAAAATCCAATTGTTATGCTAGATAAGACACTTATTCCTCAGCTGGGATCATTTAGAGCTCTTTGAAGCTGCACTGAAACTGCATTTTTAACCTTAAATCTGTTGAGCACCATTGAAGTCCAATATATGGAGAAAAATCCTGGAATGTTTTCCTCAAAAAACTTAATTTCTTTGCAACTGAAGAAAGAAAGACATGAACATCCTGAATGACATGGGGGTGAGTACTTTATCAGGAAATTTTAATTTTGGAAGTGGACTAATCCTTTAACCAGTGCTGCCCTCTAGTGTTGTGTTTGGCAGCCCTGTGATCTGCTGGAGCAGCAGAGAAAGACTCACCAGGAGTGAAGCAGCTGCTTTTTCACACTGTAGTTATCCCACACACCAGCCTCTCCTGCAATCAGGGGCTCACCTGCACACAGAACACAACACACTGATGTTACAGCAGCCACAAACAGCCAGAGGAACACAGACTCTCTTACAACATCACAGGTGAGACAGGGACATTCACACCAATCAGTAGGTTTTACACATGTAGGTAAATCTTCCTTTCACATACACTGGTGCTTCTAAGGAAGACTCTTGTTAATTCAGTGAATAACGTCTTTTAGTTTTTTAACAATATTGAACATTCTTTAAACACTGCACAAAAAACCCTTGCAGTCACATACAGAAATGTCAAAATAATCTGATTATACAGTGAGAGCGGTCTCTTCACGTGCCTGTGCTCAAATCCACTCCGACCAGCGCTCCAGTCTCTTTGAATTCACTCTGCAGCTTCACCAGAGTCTCTTGAGGATCATAGCCTGAGTTCTGAGCCAGAACCTTTGAGACGGAGAGAAACAGAAGTCATTCAAAGGCACCTTTACGCAAGAAGCTTATTGTGCATGCATTTTTAAACATGATTTTTGTTCTGTGGTTTTGCAGTACCTTAGGGATGATGAGGAGGGCGTCTGCAAACGCCTGCACACCCAGCTGAGCTCGGCCCTTTACTTTGGGCTTGTGTTTGACCAAAGCATCAGCTACAGCCACCTCGAACGCACCGGCCCCCGCCACAACCGAACCTGTCAGAAAACCAGCACAACGCTCCACATTAACCCTTAGCACCTCTAGACAGCATTATGGAAATCTGACAGAAAATTAAATCTTTTCTTTAAAAGAGTGGCAATGAAAGTGTTACATATAAGATATTCCTTGAGGTTCACCAATAAGTTTTTTTGCACAAAAAAAGTGATTATTTTCAAGGGATTACATAGCAGATAAGTACGGAAGTTCTAAGCAGCCATGCATTACTATATTTCTTTTCTTGTTTTCTCATGATCTCGACATAACGAGTTGTTTTCTCCTTATGACTGAATTTTCTTGTGATCTTGACATAAGTTATTTTCTCGTTATCACGACTTAATTTTCTCGTGAAAAGTGGTTCTTTTAACAATGATTGTTTGATTTTTTAAAATGTATCATGAGTTTACTGTTGCTACAGAAACGAATGCAACCTTGAAGGTGACATTCTAAAATGCTTAACCTGGCTTAATGCGTTAATTGAGTGTTTTTAAAAGACAAAACTCAGTATACACATTATTAGTAATAATGTACAGACAAGAAGATGAGCCTATAATAAGAACGCAATGCGTTTAATTCCGCATTAAGCGTTTTCCTCGCTTACAGGCAACACATAACATGGCTTAATGCGTTAAGGCAGTGTTTTTAAAAGACCAAACTCAGTAAACACATCATTAATAAAGCATTCTATGTACAGACAAGCAAATAAGTCCATAATAAGAACGCAATGCGTTTAACGCGTTAAGCGTTTTACCCATATAAATAGGCTATAAGAAAAACATGTTGCATTCACATCCCAGACTCATCTGCTTGTCTGTACATAGGCTATTATAATTTATTAATAATGTGTTTACTGAGTTTAGTCTTTTTAAAACACCCTCTAACACATTATTAGGCTGTGATATCATGTGCGTTGCAAGCTTGTATGCTGTTATGTGCGCGCGCGCGCGTGTGGTTTACAAAGAAATGTAGAAAATACAAAAGATTAGGCTACAACACTGCATAACATCACTGAACTAAATTATACACGTGTAAATCACATTTCTTATTAATATACATTTATTAATTATAAAGATTAAAAATAAGATTCACATTAAAAATTAGGCTACATCGTTGTATAAGAAACTGTGACAAGTCGTGCAGCAGTAATAACATAAGATAATAGATACAATTTCAAGCAAAATGATCATATTTATTCAAGCATTTAACATTTATAAGTTAATTAAAATGTCTGTAATGAACTGCACAAATTATAGTGATCACGAAAGGTCCTCTGTCCCAAACGTGTACAGTACAGTGGATATACAGTATACAACTCCCCATCAGTAGTTCTATACTGCCACCTGCTGGCACAGTTGTGTAACTTAGAGAACAACCTTTATGTCGAGATCACGAGAAAACAAGGAGGAAAAAAATAATACTGCATGGCTGCTTAGAACTTCCGTAGATAAGTGATTTTCAACACTGATTCTGTCCCTCCGTCTTAACGATCAGTTTTTAAGGGGCGGCTCCAATAAGGCTTCTTTAGTAAATGGCCAGTGTTATGATTAGCTAACGTCACTGCATTAGAAAAAATGATCAATGCCCCCTTGATACTGCATGTCAGCAACAAAAACACATACACTACCAGTCAAATGTTTCTGAACAAAGATTTTTTTGTTTTTAAAGAATTCTCTTCTGTTCACCAAGCCTGCATTTATTTGATCCAAAGTACAGCAAAAACAGTACAATTCTGAAATATTTTTACTAGATAAAATAACGGTTTTCTATATACATATATTTTAAAATGTAATTTATTTCTGATTTCAAAGCTGAATTTTGAGCATCATTACTCCAGTCACATGATCCTTCAGAAATCATTCTATTATTTTGATTTGCTGCTCAAAAAACATTATTATTATTATTATTATTATTATTATTATGATGATGTTGAAAACAGCAGAGTAGAATTTTTTCAGGTTTCTTTGATGAATAGAAAGTTCAGAAGAACAGCTTTTATCTGAAATAGAAATCTTTTGTAACATTATAAATCATCACTTTTAACCAATTTAAAGCATCCTTGCTAAAGTATTAATTTCTTCTAAATTAGACTGACTCCAAGTTTTTGAATGGTATAGTGTAAAATGTTACAAAAGCTTTTTATTTCAGATAAATGCTGATCCTTGGATCTTTCTATTCATCAAAGAATCCTGAAAAAAAAAAAAAAAAAAAAAGGTACTCAACTGTTTTAAATATTGATAATTATAATAAAAATAAATGTTTCTTGAACAGAAAATCAGCATATTAGAATGATTTCTGAAGGATCACGTGACACCGAAGACTGGAGTAATGATGCTGAAAATTCAGCTTTGAAAATCACAGGAATAAATTACATTTTAAAATATATTCTAATAGAAAGCAGTTATTTTAAATAGTAAAAATATTTAATTTTTTTTGTCTCAATATAATGGAGCCTTTACATAATCAGCTATCAAACGCTCTGAACAATCGTATAATAATAATAATAATAATAATAATAATAATAATAATCATATAATAAATAAACCACCCTGAACGTCAGTGGATGGAGTCATTAACCAGCTCTTGTAATGTCTGTCTCCTACCGTCTTCGATGGCGTTTTTGACGGCTCGGAGTCCATCTCTCACAGCGTCTTTGATCTGAGTCAGAGTGTGTTTGTTGGGTCCTTTCACCAGCAGCGTCACAGAACGAGGGTTACTGCACTTCTCGATGAATGTGTATTTCTCCTCTCCCTATTGCAAAAGACCAAATGAATGACAGTGTACTAACCTTCAGATGTTTTTGAGAGTTCAGAGTAAAAGCCCAGTGCTCACCAGTGTGTGTTCATACACCAGCCCCGCGAGTCCCAAACACTCAGGCGTCAGATCATCCACGGAGTTCATAGCTACACCGCCGCAGGCCAGAGTCAGCCTCAGGGAAAACAACATTTTCAAAAGAAAGTGAATATTTTGTTTTACAGTTTGAGCCATTTTGTACATACAGTTAAAAAAAAAAAACAAACAAATAAAATAAACAAAAAAGAAAAAATGTTGCAAGCTCTTCATTGAGTAATATCCTGATCCGTTACATCACTACCTAATTGGGCAGACTATATACACATTAACTCTTTCCTGCCATTTCCAGAATTCTCCAGGTTTCTGTGTTTTCAATATTATATGGTAGGAGGCACTATTACACATCTTCTGAAAGAGTATTGAATCTCTGGATCAAAACACAGTGAAGAAGCAGAAACAAGAGATTGTGTATGTAAGCAGATGCATATGTAAAAGAATGCAATCAACACATTAAAACACATGGTTCTTACAACTTTTCCAAAGTAAAATTCAAGCACTTTCAAGGTGCATTTTCAAGCTTTTTCCAGCACTTTACAACTGTGGTAAAATACATGTTTACTTCACGTTCTTCACTTTAAATCAGATATTGTTGTGCTATTCAAAACCACCTGTCTGGAATGCATTGCCTAATATAAGTAGCCAACATACAGAATATAAGTTACAAGATTTAAAAAAAAAAAAAAGAAAGAATTTACAGGGTATCTGCAGAATTTTTAAAATAAAATTTAAGGCTTTTTAATATGTGCGCAAATAAAATGAATAATTTAAAACACGCCTACACACATACACCTTACTTTGTTAATCGTTTGGATTTTTGAAGGCATCTTTTATTTATGAACAAAAACAGCAAATTGCCAGCAGGTGGCGCTTTTGGAACAGGACAAATACAACGGTTTCCCTGGTAACGACGGCATATAAAGCAGCACTGCGCTCATTAACGCTACATTATATGTAGGCTAGATGAAATTAAAATGCCATCAAAACTTTTCTGAGGGCAGGCGGTTCCCTTCAGAGATACTTTCTTATCAAACACCAGCGCTGCGTTTTGACTTTGTTTTGTTTGTTTATTCAATGAAATCATAACTTATGAAGTTACATTAAGCCATATCATGATTGTCTTTCCGTCTTCAAGTTTCAGACCTCTTGAAATTATAATAGTCTTTTTCTTCTACCGTTTAAGGCATTTAACCTGCTGTAAATTTTACACAAGTTGATGTGACAATTAGGGCTGCAACGATTAGTCGACATTATTGACAATAAAAAATTGTCGACAAATATTTTTGTTGTCGAGTAGTCGTTTGATCTCATATGACCTAATGTAAGAGCCTGCAGTAATGCGGTTTGACCAGTGTGGCGCTGTAATTCAGCTCTCCTGGATGCAATTCAAGAAGACGACACACAGCACTTCTGAGAAAGTGCATCCGAACGGCGTTTGGATGAATATGTAAATATATGCTGCGCGCTTTCCTCTCAGTAACAAAATAAACAGCAAAAACTGACAGCAATGTGAAAGCAGCAGTTAAAAATGCATCTGATTACAACGATGTGGATGTTTGTATGAGCTCTGCAGTTCAGTAACTTACTCCAATAAAGTCCGGTCACATCATGTTTTCTTATATAGTACTTTATGCAGTAATTTATATAGTATATTTATTTATATAGTCGATTAATCGTTCTAATAATCATCAGATTAATCGATTATCAAAATAATCGTTTGCTGCAGCCCTAGTGACAATGACGATTAATGTCAATTAAGTTTTTTTGTGTGGGGGAAACCACACAAAGATTTATTTGTGAAATGGCATCCATGCACTCAACACAAACGTTCGTGATTTGTTATAACACTGGGGAAAAACGCTTTGATTTATTTGTGATTTATTATTTATAAATCTAAACACGTTTCATTCATTTTCATATTTCACTTTAATCATGACAGTCTTAAAAGATTTAGTTTAACTGAGAAGGGGCATTTTTGTTTACCTTTTAGATGGCTCGAAAGCGCACTCTTCCATGGGAAAAAAAAAAAAAAAAAAAAAAAAAAAAAAAACACTTTACAGGAGGCTACTCAAGAATTTAGTTCTCGTCTTAATTCATAATTTGTATTTGTCATTTTCAAGCATGTTTTTATCTCCCGCGTCAATACACTACAGCCACACACGTGCAGACTCGAGCGGAGCTGTTACGCTTATTTTATGTAAAAAAATAAATAAAAATAAAATAAAAAATAAGAACTATTCATTAAGAAAGCGAATTATAATGAAACCAAGGCAACTGCATTTTCAAGCACTTTGACCAAAATCCAAGCACTTTTCACACCTTGAAAACACTACATTAAAATTCAAGCATTTTCAAGGAATTCAAGCACCTGTATGAACCCTGAACATAAAACAGCATATAAACAAATCAAATCTGCCTAATGTTACTGAATGCAATGTTGACACAGGAAGTATTATAGGACTGTGAAGCTTTGGGGTCCATTTATGTTTTGATCATCGATCTGAATACAATCCAGATGTAGTCTTTGACAAAAACGCCATTTTATCAGCTTTTTGTTCAAAATGAAACTTGCCCACATTCAGTGTTAATAAAAAAAAAATAAATAAATAAAAATAAAAAAAAATAAAAAAAATTGCATGAAGCTAGAATAAAACAGTTTGTTTTATTTAAAAGCAGAGGCTCTGTTCTTTGTTTTGACATATTGCACATTTGGATAATCATACAATAAAATATTCTGCAGGCCATGAAAATTTTGTGAAATTGATCAAAAATGCTGGCGGTTTCTGGCAACTTATATATATATATATATATATATATATATATATATATAAATAAAAAAAATAAAAAAAAAAAATAAGGAAAATGCTGGCAGGGAAAGAGTGAAAATACGACATTTGTAACTGTTTTTACAATTATTTTGTAATATGTCAAAATATTTAAACAAACTTGACAAGATTTAGATTGATTACATAATTTAAACAAACAAAATACTAACATTTTGGTTGCTTTTTGAAAGTGTAAGTATACTTAATAGTATAAGGAATATTTAATGTTACACTATAATTATTTGTTTTTCTTTTTCTCTTTATTTGTAATCAATTAGTATAGTTAGCAATTTGCTTACAAGCAATCTCAATCAAAAAAAAAAATTCAACTTTGGTTTTAGAATCAATCAGGTTTCACCTGAGATTAGTCTCTTACCTCTCCATGTTTCGTCTCTTTGCTCGACGCAGTGCCACAATGCCCTCTTTAGCCAGTGCATCCAGAGAGAATGGATCAATACCCTGAACAGAAGAAATAATTCAGCTTCAGGTAAGTGATTTAGCAAGCTGTGCAGGTTAAGAGTTAAAAGACAAGAACTGTACTGCTCTGATGAATACACGCAGAAGGAACAGAAGGTGGAGGGTCAATTTTGTGATTCCGTTTAATGGTGCCCTATTTTAAATGCATAAACAACTACTAACAGTGATGCTTGCCTTAGAAAATATCACCAAATCGGGTGCGAGTGAAAATTTATTCTAAAAATTGTATTGATTACCTTCTGGTTGATGACCACAAAGCCGTTCTTATTATCTGCACACACTTTATTCTTCAGCTCGATTATTTTCATCACCCGATCTTCGATGAACTTCCTCTCAGCCTTCACCAGCTTGTCTCTCTCGTCTGCGCTCTTGTAGAAGAACCCAGAGTTCACTTCTCTGTGAAAACACACAGCGAGTATGATTACAGATTTATTAATTCACAGAAACACTCAGTAATCTACTGTAAATAAATATGCACATTAGTAAAAAGCCTACGTTTTCTCGTATTCCAAGGAAACGTTGCAAGTGAGAATAAAAGCGTCCTCCACCCTCTTCTTCATGTCTGGATGTCTGGCTCCATGATCCAACACCAACCCTCTGATCAGTCTATGCGTTAAAAACAAAATTACTTTAACATATGACTGCAGAAGTAAACGTTACAATTTTCCTTTGCACCAAGGAAACCAGCCAACTTACCAATTTTGAAACAACTCACCATTTTTCATGTAATTATAATGGTTTAATTTCAGGGTGAACTATTCCTAAGATATCCATAAAATATATAAATGAAGTCTAATGTCCACATAAGAGAAGCGAGGAAGATCTTACTGTGTATCGCTGTCAGTTTTGTGCTTCATCTCCATGATCTCCACCATGTAGAGGTCAATGGGCTCGTTGGGTTTCCTAATGGCCAGAACAGCGTCCACCACAGCCTGAGGAAAACAAAGCATGTCAATGTGTTATAGGCAAACCAAAAGAGAACATAGTGATGAACCATCCACTTAACAGCAATCATAATGAAGGTGAAGACTAGTCAAATAAACAATCCTGCTGCTGCTAGTCAACATCAGACATACTGGTCATTTACATTATTATTATTATTTTTTTTTGCACATTTATGTTTTGATTTATATTTTACCAAGATAATTAAATCTTTTCATTTTACTTCAGACATTGCAAGCATTCGTTTTTTTTTTTTTTGTGTCACTTGCAGAGGGCTGAAGAGAAATGTCCACTAAAACCTTAGTTCACAAAACCTTTCCGTTTGTCCTGTCAAACTGGCATTTAACAAATAAGCTTGTTATGCAACATCGGTATTCAAACCAGTTTATAGGGGAAAGAGTATGAATAAAACTTACTTGACACTATAGCGATATTCCAATAAATAGAAAGTCCCTCAAACCTGCATACTGATGTACACTCTAGTAATCATTCACCATTAATCAAGTTAAATATTATTAAAGCGTGAGAATTAACCTGTGCTCATCAACATATGTGCATTGACATGCATAGACTTGGTGACTATTTTCCAGCACCATTCAAGATTTCAGGATTCGACTGTTTGGTTCATAGACTAAGTAGGCCATTTCAAATCACTTAAGACTGTTTGTTGAGGTCAGTTACAAAAATAAAACGTTAATGAAAATAGTCATTGCTCACATCCCTACTTTTAGGTATGAAACATGTTTTTATTGTAGAGTAAGCGGTGTGTAAATATCATTTTTTCCATTTCATGACCCCTTTAAAGACAACACCAAGGATTTATTGCTCATGACTGCATCACATCACACCTGTTAGAAGTTAAACGTTGTTTCTCACCTCTGTTAGTAAATCGGCCAACTCCACATGGACCTTGGTTCTGAGGGAGGTCCGGGCAACGTTGATGAGAGTCTCTCTGTCCATCTCCTTCATCACCTTCACCTCCTCCAGCACCTCGAGAGCCTTGTCCTTCGCGGCCTCGAAGCCCTCTGCAATCACCCTGGGGTGAAGACCCTGAAGACAGGAAAGAGACCGGTTTAACAGGCGCACAACTCATCACTTAAGAAAATAAAGTCACACTGAAAGTAGGGGGTGTTGAAATTAATCTTTGCATCGCGATGCGGACGATTCTGCATCGATGCAGTAATAGATCATAAACGATTATAGTCTACTGGCGTCATTCGCATACACGCTTGTCACACGAGTATTAAAAAAAATGCACCCACTATTTTTAAATCTGGGATCTGGCCACATTTTGGAAAAATCAAGCTTAATGCAGGAAAAAAACATGCTCATATGGCACTTGTGCACGCTAGAGACAATCGCGGCAGGCTTCACTGCACAGAATATTCGCTGCGAGACGCGTGTGCATTGCTTCAACTTGCCATTATTTCAGTCTTTTACTTTAGATATGCTTTCATTCATGCCGTTTGGAGAGCAGTTCGTATTAGATGCATGAAACTCACGCACTGACAGACTTTCACGTGTGCTTTGTGTTTGTCCTGAAGCTCAATCGCAGCGGTGGTTAAATGCACTTGCATCTCTGAATACATTTATGATAAGAAATTGATGTAAACACAGTCAGTTATGTTTTCAGAACAGGACAAAACATCTGATACGTGGAAACAGATCTGTGCATTACTGTGAACACAGTCGATTAAAGCGGTCACTGTCTATGATCTCATCAGCAATAATCAAACAAAGGAAAAAACAAAAACCCATAACTATGATTGTCTGTAAACTTTCGGATACTTAAAGCACTCACAGATACTGAAAGTACTTTTTGTTTATCACTTGTAATTGTCTTATTTTATATTTGCTTGTATGTTTTGAAGCTATATTTTTCTGGTTAAATTCTTAATATTATTAATTTAATTATTTGAAAAAGTAGTTTGCTTATATAATTGAATAAAAAATGCACAAAATAAATTTGATATAATGCTGATGCATCGTGATATCGAATCAAATCGTTGACATGACAATCGTAATCGAATCGTGAAACCAGTGCCGATTCACACCCCTAGTTGAAAGTTTGAAATATAAGGAGCGTATGTAAACCTCAGAGACGTAGAGGTCTGCCTGCTTGAGGAGCTCTCCGATGATCAGCACATTGGATGTGGTGCCGTCTCCGGTGATGTCATCCTGGGCCGTGGCCACCTTAGCAATCAATGAAGCAGTGGGATGCTGGATTTGCTGAAAACAGATCAGAATATCAATGAAGGCGTGCCGTTTCAGAGAGTGGCTAAAACAGGGGCGCAACTAGGGCTGTTGCTTATTGATAACGAGTCAAATTTCATGTGTGAACAAACAGCTGGGAGAAAATCAGATGCATTAGATCTGTGCATTAGGTCTTAAAGTGACAGCAGTCTAATAAACCTGCTGCCATCTATCCTGCCAAAGTCAATCAAACAAACAAGAGACAAAGGGCAGAGTATCTGCAGTGTTTTTAAAATCAAACTAAAGGCTTCTTAAGACCTTTTTTAAATGCTACACAAATCAAATAAATACTGTATGAGTGGGGGGTAGGTCAATGTCTATAGTAACATATTAAACCATAAAATGACGTAAAAAAAGAAAAAAAAGAAAAGAAAAAAGAATTACAGTTCAGATACAGGTTTTCACAAAAAAAAAAAAAAAAAAAAAAAAAATCTATAAAATTATAAACTTTACATTTCCACCTTTTTAAATAAAGTCAAAATCAGTTTAATAGTCAAAATGACCAATTATTAAATTAATTTAAAACCTATGAATTCATCTTGGAATCTAAATCGTTTAGATTGTTTAGAGAGGCACATTAGCTTCTTGTCAGTCCACCCTTTCACAGTTTGTGATCCTTGTCTTTCCATCCCCAAACGTAAGACTTCTTGAAATTATAATTAAGACTTCTCTTATTCCATTTAAGACTTTAATAATTTATCACATCTAAATTTAAGACTTTTAAAGGTTCTGCGGAAATCCTGAAGCAAAAAAAAAACTAAACTTCAGAAGCTTTCAAAAGAATCAGTGTATGATTTAACTCATGCAGTTTTATTTTTAGATTTATTCACTTTCTGTATTATTCCCATTTGAATGTTACTGTTAAATAGATCTACTGTACCTGTAAAAACTTAAAACACTGTTTATCAGGGGCCAAACAACCAAGGCGAGTTATTATTGTCTGATTACATGGCTATAACTTTTAAACTGAATGAGACATTTTTGTTTTTGAATTATTAAAAACTCTTCATAGTGGAAAAACGCAATTCTCAGCCAAACATGGTACACAATGAAGATGCTAAATTGTGAATGAAGTTAATAACTTGAACAGTGTTGCCAAAGCAAAGGATTGAATTCCTTGCAAACACACACAAACTCATATCTTCTAAGTGCACTGTGTGATTTGGCATGCTGTGGTTCTCGGCCATAGCCAGCGTTGCCAAGTCTGTGGTTTTCCTGCAGAGCTGGGCTACTTTTATAATGTTGCTGTGGGTTGTTTTTAGTCCATGGGTTGTTTTTAGTCCATGGGTTGAAGTGAATTCTGATAGCCAATGGACCTTTATCGCAGTGGAATTGATTACCGGAAGTGCCCGTCGAAGCAGTGTATTGATTCTTCCGGTTATGTATATTTTCAATATGCTGTAATCACCTAGTTGAATAAAATGAGCATCTGCAGGATGATTTCAAAATCAGAGACAGGCGAAGAGATATTCTGATGATTACTGTCCACAGAACTGTCCAAACTCAACGGATCTTGTAGTTTTAATCCAACGTAACGTTACTGATTTCACCACAGTGTGTCAGTGCTCATTTAACTAGCGACTGTGATGCTGCATTGTGTGCGAGACCTGATGAATAAGATCAGAATCAACATATTTATTAATTTGTATTACATTTTAGTCATTATTCTGTCATTTTTCATTGACAGTCATTTCACTGTATGCGATTCACATATTATACCAAAATTCTTAATATTCAAAGTCATGCTGTCAACACGTTATACTGTTTAAGATTAATTAGTCAAAATGTTTAACATTGTTAAATTTCTTTAAGGCAACGCCCACACATTTATTAATCTATTTTAATACTGCTCTTACGAAAATTAACCATGGTATGTGCAGCAAAACTGTGGAAACCTAATGAAAATCAGTAAAAATAAAATAAAACATGGTAATTACATATTTACTATAGTAAAACATTTCAGTCAAATTCATTTAAAAAATGTAAACAGGTATGAAATATATGATCAGTAAGAGAAAAACATTGTTAATGAGAAGACGAACTTGACTGTAGCAGGTTAATTGGGAAATAAGTTTAATTTTTTCAGACCGCACATTTGGAAGGGAAATATAATAATAGGAACATTTCAGCAGGTGATGTGAGACGCAGGCCTAAATAGTGGCGATACACTGCTTCACTTACTGGATATAGGAAGTGAGATAAAGGTCTGTTTCCCCTGGAACACAATTGGGCTAGTTTTGGCCACGATTGGGCTTCGTTTTGGCCACAATTGGACTTCGTTTTGGGCAGCAGCTGAGCTGGTTTTGTTACTCAAACATGGCAACTTTGGCCATAGGACACATTTTTGGTCAAAGTGTGGCAGGTACAACTGACTTTGACAGTGCTTTTATATTTACTTGCTTTTACTCATCCTCATGTCATCCCAAACCTGTATGACTTTTTAGTTCCCATTGCCTTCTATAATGTTGGTCTATACAATCAATGCCAATGGGAAACAAAACAGTTTGTTTACCAACATTCTTCACAATATCTTCCGTTATGTTCCACAGAGAAACAAAATTAACCAGTTATTAACAAGTTTTAAATGTTTGTTCCAGTTTTCTATTAAGTTTTGGAGAAAAAAAAAATCCTGTTTTTGTATTTCATTCTCTAAACAATATATGATTCCTGATTAAAAGATTCCAAGCAATCCTTGTTGTCATGACAATGTAGAATCTCACTGAGAAAAAAAAAAAAAAAAAAAAAAAAAGATACAAAAATTGTATCTTTTCAGAAGACTTGGAACGGCTCTGTTCATATGCATTCATCTGATAACAACTTTAACCCTTTTGGATCTTCTTTATATGTTTTAATGACAGAAGCTCTCAGGTTTCATTAAACATATCTTCATGTGTGTTTCAAAGAGTAACCAACATTTTATGCGTTTGGAAAGACATGAAGGTGAGCAAATGACAATTTTCATTTTTGGATGAACTCTAAATTAGAATCAGAATGATATTTTGTAACGTGTATGTATAATAAAGGCATCAAAACGTCAGATTGGACACACATCTACTCCAGTTCCACCTACTCTGCTTCTGTATGGATGGCTCACTCCATCATGCTCAGATTTAGATGTCGATTCAACACGGCTGAGCTAAAAGATGTTGATTAACATGACTCTGACACAATGTGAGACACTGATTCTGGGTCAGTTTGATAGCTGAAGAAGCAGCTGCATCACAGCCCTACTGCAATATGAGCTAAATGACACAAGTTTACACTTGGGCAAATAAATGCACGCACTAACATGAAGTACAGCTCTTACCATCTCATGCAGCAGAACGTTCCCATCTTTGGTGAGCTTGATGTCTCCTGCTCCAGACACAAGCCTGTGAGAGGAGCACAACAGCTTGTTTGGGGCTTCATTGACATGAGTAACATTCAGCATGTGTGCTTTATATCCATTCACTTAAAATCCATTTTATAAAAGGTTAGTTCCAGACTTCATGATTTGCTTACACCTGTAACCTTAGCATCAGTTACTGTGCCACTGCATCTCTGTGTTGCTGAGACTGTCGTTTGGCATAAGAATTAATGATAAAAAGACAGATGAAGGCCCAAACCAAAAGAAAGAAAGAAAGAAAGAGGTTTAAACTCTGCCCAAAAGTTATGCACAGAAAAGTGCAAATCATATGTGTGAAACGTTCTGTATACCATTTTCACATTGTATGCAAGAAATATAGAAAACACTTTACAGTAGTTGTATTATTTTTCACATTTACTACAAAAAAAAAAAACTACAACTGCATTTTAAAATTTTTTGTAATGCATAACTTATATATATATATATTAAACATTAGTGCATCAATTCTTTTATGGATGTTAACAGGACACCTGTTTAATTATTGACCAATAAAAAAAATAAATAAAATTAAGTTCCCTTGATGCATTTGTGTAGTATTTTAGTTCATGCATTCTAGAGTTAAAATGACTAGATGCAATTAGACATTTGATGAGATAATAAAAAATGCTAAATAATAATTATTTGTTATTATTATTTTAATAATAATAATAATAATAAAAAACTTCCACTTCCATAACAGCATGTAAATAAATGTAGCTCCAGGACATCTGAATGCAAGTTTATAGCCATGATGAGTCAGTGGATAGCTCTGATGCTAATTACTTGACAACCGGTGAGTCCATAATTATCGCAAACCTACACTTTCATTTAACAAACAGATTTTCTGAGCACTGCTAAACACTGTATTCTGACATTTCTCAAAGACGAGTGAAGCGCTGGAGCACGTTTCCAGGTCTTTACCGGTTAACGTTAGCTAGCTAGCTGAAGAAAAAACACGTGCTAACAAAGCGCTGCTGGACACACTCACATCTTCATGGTTCCTTTGGGCCCCAGGTTACTCCTCAGCACGTCCTGCAGCCCGCGAGCCGCGCTGATGTTGACCGCCAGAGCCGCGTGAGCCCGGGCCACCTCCGCCTTCGGGTTAAGCGCTTTCACCGCCGACATTCTCTGAGAACCGGAGCACAGCTTCACGCGCAGATTAACGGAACAGAGCCTCACGCGCTTCCAGAAGCTTCCTCTGCGCCGCCCAAACACGTGACGCCTGCCTCTGACCGGCCACGCCTATATATATATATAGTGGTATATAATGTTTTTAGACAAGTTAAATGTTTAGGCAAGCCCTCCATAAACAAATAAAAAGCCCTGTAAATGAATAAAGGAAAAGGTTATAAAAACATTCTTCATATTTAATGGTATTTGATGATTTATTAATTGCATTTAATATATTATACTTTTAATAAAAACTTTGAATTGGGTTTGTAAAAGCTGTATTTATGCATGTTTTGGCCTGAGTTTTTGTTGCATTTAAAAAGAGCAATTCAAAACAGTAAATCATTTTGCAAAGCAGATGGTTCACTTGATTTAAAGCTTCGAAAAACACTGTGTACTTTTCATTTTTAAATATCATGGTTATCACTAATACTGGTATATCGCGACACCCCATCTCACATAACTTATTATTATAGGTCAAGGCACCTATTATTATTATTATAGGCATGTTAGTGTTCTTAATGTCAATCTTGAGTCAGCTCATAGAACCGCTTGCGTAAAAATTTTCTGAACCTCAACCATGAGTCTCTAACTCAAACCCTCTAGCGCCACCAACTGTCCAAATTTGCACTCATATTTATGCTATAACATTATGAAATGTAAGGGCTAGAAACAAAACTACTTTTTTGTCTGATTCCTTGTTGGAACACATGGAATTCAATTATTCTAACCATTTTTGAATAACTTGTGAACAAATTCAACATGAAGATTACACCAAAATGGATGTGAGGCTATTATTTGTCTGCAACGCTTTGATGTATTCAGAGCAAACCTGGAGTGTGTTATGACAGCCATGAACTTTGAACCATGAGCAGTTTTAGCACAATGACACCTACTGGCCAAGACATATGAAAAATGTACGTTTCTTGCTTTTAACTTCGAAACTGTGCAGTCAAACTATACCCAATTTTCCTATGGCTGTATGCAATGCTTTGACATACTGACATTAAATTTAATGTGTCATTATTGTCACCTCATAGTGATAACACCACATCAATTTGGTGCCAGCGCCACCTATTGGTCAAAAGTGATAAGGCATTACAGAACATCACAAGTAATAGTATTTATGGGTTATTTTCAACCATTTTGACTAAAATCATCAACAAACACTCTTTATAAAATTTGCAGTTGGTCTGTTGTTATTTCAGCATTATTATTATTATTATTATTATGTGCAGTTGCTTTATCCTGCATATAATAAGCAATGTCTGTGTAGTTATGTCATAGACTACTCAAAAGCATTCTAATGGTTGCAGTATTGTATTAAATGTTACAGAAGCTACATATTTATTACTGCATTACTGAGGACAAGCTCAGTGAAGTTCAGAGTCCACTGATCATCCAGAAGATATGCTGCCTAATCATGCATTACATAAACAGTGAGTCAAGACAATCTGCTCAACTTGTCCCCTTGTATATTAATTTTTAACCTTGATTATGTCTCACCTACCCAAAGACAGTGTGCACTCCACAAGAACTCATTTAACATTTATTTTACTGCCAAGTTCATCCACCATTTGTCCAAAAGATGAAATGTACATTATTAACAATGACTGGTGAGGATACCTATATAAACAAGGAATCTTATTAAAAGACAATTCCAGCAAAGGAAGCGGATTCATAAACTAAAGATACAGGATATATTCTGTAGTTTTGCACACGCATCTGCTTCGGGGGATTTTCTGCATGGCAGTACTTATGATGTTTACAATCTTCAAAAAATTATTTGAAGAGATGTTTGTTTGCACAACAGAAACACTGTGAACTGGAATTTGAATTGTGTGAAACTGAAATGCAAAAAAGGGCAAATTAAAAAATATATTGTTAAAAAAGGCAACTAAATTCTGGAGGACAGGTGCTTGATACTCTAGTCAGGTCTTGGGCATTTGGTTCTGGCCTAGTCCACTGATGTGGCTGAAAACACTGCCTGCATTAGCATTTCATTTATAGTGGATCAGTTATCTTCATCGCTCCCAAAGCCGTCTTCCTCATCCATTTGCAATCCTTGAAACAATCTAGAGCAGAAAATAAAGAAATAAACAGTCAGTCTAGCTATTAATCTTTAGTCATTTGAAATCGATTATACATGACTTTAAGACCAGTGGCCTCATGTACCGAATAAAATCTTGTGTAGATCTTATCTTAAAAGTTTTCAGATATGTTAAACAGTATGTACGCCAGAATCTGTGCCAAATTCCCTTCAGAAATCCTAGTCAGTGAGATAACCATATGTGACTCTGGAGCACAAAAGCAGTCATAAGTAGCACGGGTATGTTTGTAGCAATAGCCAACAATACATTGTATGGGTCAAAATGATAGATTTTTCTTTTATGCCAAAAATCATTAGGATATTAAGATCATGTTCAATGAAGATATTTTGTAAATTTCCTACCGTAAATATATAAAAACTTCATTTTTGATTAGTAATATGCATTGCTAAGAACTTCATTTGATCAACTTTAAAGGTGATTTTCTCAATATTTAGATTTTTTTGCACCCTCAGATTCCAGATTTTCAAATAGTTGTATCTCAGACAAATATTGTCCTATCCTAACAAACCATACATCAATGGAAAGATTATTTATTATTATTTATGATGTATAAATCTCAATTTCAAAAAATTGACCCTTATGACTGGTTTTGTGGTCCAGGGTCACATATATGAAGCTAACACCACTGGTTTCACTATGCATAACATCATCTGCATGTCATTTGCATAAGCACATTCCCACCTGTGTGACATGGATATATGCCATCTGACCGTGTTTGAGGGTACAAGAGTCTAGAAAAAATGACTAACCCCTTACTGTTTACTTCAGATAACAAACTGAATTGAATATGCCACTCATTAATGCAAATCATTACCTGTCAGTCATACAGCACATATAGGCCTATAAGCATAACTTATGGATAAAGATTTCATGTAATTTGAGTACAGATGGCTATGTCTTAACATGTAAGGGCTTGCTGAAGACGGTACTCACCGGTTGTAGCAGGGCGAGTCGGGGTTGTTGTAGTGGCTGTAGGGGTTGACCCTGCTGAGAGCTCCCAGACAGATCCAGCAGAAATACTTCTGACAGGACGAACAGGTCATCTTATTACAGCCGTTCACCTTCTGCAGAAACCAGAGAGTACTTTCAGTCAATGCACAGAATCATTTACTCTCTTTTTTCTGAGAAAATACCGCAAGAGCAGATCTTTGCAGAACACACGAGATCTCAGTTTGCAGAAGGTTCCCACAATTTGTCTTTAAATTATTTTAGAGATATTTCTGGGCAGTTTTTTATTTTTATTTTTGAATGCCAGGTACAAATGGAATTAATAGGTGTATATGATACTATTTACTATTACTATATTGGTGACTACTACTTTTCCACTTATAGGCCTTCATTACTGGAACAAAAACATTCTCAATATACAATTTTGATACTCGTCTTTGTTTAGAAGTTATGTGAAATTAAATATGTTGACCTAAAATTGGATGAGGTGCTGTATCCAGAGGTATTTTTACTTTACTCAGGTAAATTTAAAAAGTATCTGTACTCAATCAGAGTCTTTTCTTTGGAAAACTTTACTTCACTACATTCCAAAGCATAATGTCATACTTTTTACTGCACTACATTTCATAAATAAAAGTTGTAGTTTTTTTTTTTTTTACCTTTAATACTTAAGAACATTAAAAATGTAGTGCTTTCTTGTACTCAAGTAAATCTTTGAATTACTTTTACTTGAGTAAAAGAAAGAAAGTACTAGATTTCTAATGTAATTAAGTATTAAATGATATTTAATATGAAACATAGTGCAGTAAAAGTACAATATTATGCTTTGGAATGTTGTGAAGTAAAGTTTTCTAAAGAAAAACACTCTGATAAAGTACAGACACTTGAAAAGTACTTTTAAAGCAGCAAATACTTCACTACTATCCGCCTCTAGCTATATCTCAGCAACACCATGATCTGTTTTTGCTCAAAACTTTTGAAATGCTTTTCAGAAAATCGTGATGTTTGCATCTACAGATTTCTTGGGTCATGCAGATGATACAATTTTTGCTAGGATTGAACAAACTGCCTGTTTGGCATTTCAGAATTTGTGTTCAAGATAAGATATTTTTAAACACTTTGGTGTACTGCCACAAAATTTGGTAAAGGTCACTGTCAGCTTGTCCTGAAGAAGCCTGAAACGTTTAAAGACAGCTTCACCTAGCATTAAGAAGATATAAAACTTAAAAAAAAAAAAAAAAAAAAACTTTCTTTTTTGGTAGAAGTCTTGGTTTTATTGTGCAATGGGTTGAACTGAAACACCCTAAGCCCTTGTTTACTTGGAATAGAGTTGATTTATTATTTACCATTATCTTCCTTATCAACTTTTATGTTGTTTTATGCACTATTCTATAATACTATAGGCAGTGTTGGGGAAAGTTACTTTTAAAAGTAATGCATTACTCCATAATAGTATTACTAAGTAACTAAAGTAATATGTTACATTTGTACTTTTGTGTAACTCTTTATCACCTGGGCTGGGCTTTTTTTTTTTTTTTTTTTTTTTTAAAATAACAAAAAATGCAAAAGTTATATTTTTGGCAGCTTTAAAGGCCCTTTCACACCAAAAGTGAAATGAATAAGCCTCAGACTGAATACGCCTCACTCCTGATTTCTCTTAACACAGGACAGGAGAGATGATGTCAGTGAATAAATGGGAAAACAAATAACTCAAATATTTCATTGTGAATGTACAAGTAATGCATTACTTTACTAGTTACTTGAAAAAAGTAATCTGATTATGTAACTAGGGTTACTTGTAATGCATTGCTCCAAACACTACCTATAGGTATGCTTTGCTGTTGGAAAAAATATACAAAATCAAACAACAACAAATAAGAATTATTTGGCTCAATCTCAAAGTAACTCATATATGATATGTGGGGGTAGGCTAACTGCAATCTGCTGTGACGTCACAATCGTGTTGCATTTTGGGAAATGGAGCTGCATGAATTATACATCCGAGCACGCTCAAAACATAGTCATTCAGGCTCATAAATTCTGAAAATATGTATTATGCACACATCTTTATTACTGACCTGTATATTAGTGCCACAGCAAGGGCACTGTTTACAGTTATCCTTCACCCACTCTGTGCTAAAAGACTCCTCCACCGCCTTCTGAACGACCCGTCTGCCAAAACGCTTCTCCAGGAACTTCTTCCCCTCTTTGGTCGCAGAAATATACTCATCCCGCAAACTACGAAGCTCATCTGTTAAAGACAGGCACACCTTTTTGAGAAACAAACTAACCAAGTGTCTGTATTTCACATTTTGAATGCTGGTCCCTGCATTTACAATTTAGCTACTAGTGACACCTCAACAGGTGTGAATTAGGCCTGGGCGATAAAACGGTATCGGTATTTATCGATAACGATAGAAAAAATGTTCGATATAGCGCACGAAGTAGGCACGTGCTATGAGTGACACAGACAGCACACACAAACATGAGTGCTGTGTCTGCCTGTGATGAGGAGATTGTGAATAAAAAAATAATATTAGTTGAATTTAAAATAAACATTTGCATTTGAATGCAAAAATGGTGCAATGGAATGTTAGGTGTGCGTCAGCATCAGCAGCGCATGAGATGCAGTGATGATGATGTAAGAGACGTTGTTGCACTTTAATGTTTTGTTAGTCTAGCCCACGAGATGCGCCGCTGCTGCGATATGCATTCAAAATATTAGATAAGTATAGTAACTCACACTAACATGCTGATAAAAAATAAAAAATGTATAGCCTGAATGCACTGTAAGTCGCTTTGGATAAAAGCGTCTGCTAAATGCATAAATGTAAATGTAATGTAAATGTAAACTCAATGTGCAGAAGCACCGAGGAACCAAGCCATTCACAAAGAAAGCATATTCAGCACATTTTTATGACTGCTGCACTCGCGTCTCACACAAGAGATGTATACAAAGTCATGCAAAGTTAAAACAGTTCAAACATTTATAAAATACATCGCGAAATTGTGAAGGTTTATTCCATTTCACTGCGTCTCATGTTTTTAAATGCAATCTGTGTGATCGGCGCTTCGACTCTTTGTATTAAGCAATGCATAATGATGCTGTTTTGTTCATAATTGTCTATGCAATTTACGAAATTATATTTGATTTATGTTAATTTAGGCGTTATGCACGTTTTTATAGACAGTTATTTCACTGCATTGACAATTTAATGCGCTGCATTATTTTGCTCATTGTGCCCTCGGAAGACAAGCCAAAAGTTTCCTTGAGACTTATTTAATCTGCATATAAAACATAAGAAAGGAGATATTAAATTTTTATTTTGTTTGACTGTAAAAACAAAACAAAACAAAACAAAACAAAAAAAACTGTTGTTTGTCTCAATAAATTTGGCTAATTTAAAAACACTGGTTAAATTAAAACATTTTTTCTATTGCTCCTTGTTTTAAAAAAGGTTATAAAAAAGTGTCAATAATCATCGATACCGAACGATATGAAACATTATATCGTTGATACATTTTTAGTCATATCGCACAGCCCTAGTGTGAATGTCCTTTATCTTACCAGCAGTCGCTATGCAGTGGGAGAGGCCGTGATAGCTCCGCTTACAGAGCGTACAGAAGGCATATCTGCAGGCGGGACAGATGCCCATAGTAGAGTCAGGCTCCACCATCACAGCCATACAGCAGCTCATGCGGGGGCAATACACCACATCTGCCATCAGGTCCAGACTCGACTGCAGCAGGAGACGATCGTAGCGCGCAAACTCATCTTCGCCCACCAGAAGCTTCACCTATTATATGAGCATACTGACGTCAGTCCTAAAACTTCAATTCCTCAACATTCAGAGTCATAACAGGGCCCAAGGCTGAGGATATTCACTCAAGGTTCAGATATTTACTGGCCCTGCCACAAAAATATAAAATCAATCAAAAATATTGCTTTGTCGTTTTTGACTTACGATTCTAATAAATAAGGTTAAGGCATCTTAACCTTATTTATTAGAAACTTAATCATAAGTTTGTTTCCATTAGGGGTGTACGATATATATATCTCCTACGATAATATCATAATTGTTGTTTTAACGATATGCAAGCTGATATTATTGAGTATGTCACTCACTTTGCAAAAAACAAATAAAAAATGTTGTGAGAAGCATTCACTGTGCGATGAAGCCTATTAGAATTGAATGCAGATAAAATACCCTGATAAATATCTCTTTATGGGTTTTTGTTTTTTTTATGTTTGTAAGATAAGATAAGGAATATCACACAAGCAAAAGTGCTGGTCATTTTCCTGAATATTAGCACATGAGCTTGATTGTGAATGTTGATATTGATTTTAGACAACAGTTATACAAAAAACATGAAGTTAATACTGAGTGAGTTGCATTTCAGATACAATATTGTCTGTTTTTTTCTGTTTCGCCAATGAAAATAGTTACAAACAAATCCAGAGCAGAACATTTGTGCATTTTAGAGCAACACAGCAGTGTTTCATTCCTGAATGAATCTGTTTTTGAATGAATCATTTGAGTCAATGATTCACTCATAAAGACAGCCACTTGCTTTGTTTCCAAATGAATCAGCCATTTGAATAAATCACTTGAATGAATAATTCAATGAATCACTCATTAAGACAGGGACATAATTATCGTTATCAAAAAAAAAAAAAAAAATTGAGATGTAATTTTTTGTCAATTTCGCACACCCCTAATTACCAGTGAAATTTTGCAATTCTCGATTCCAATTTTGACATCACAGGAAAAACTTCTAGCCTAACTGATTTAAAGTTTAAACAATATTAAAGACAAACAGTCAGTCAGTAATAAAGTAAGAACAATTAACAAGCAATAGCACAAATAAATACAATACAAAAAAAATACAAATGAAGTAAACAGTGTTTTTTCAGGGAGGTCTAACAAGAAATACTACAGAAATTGAATAATCAAATATAAAATAACACTAGTCTTCACTGCGTAGATTAAATATAGATTAATGCTTTTAAACTACAAAAGTTATTCAGTCAAGAGCAGTGAGTGATTTTATCTTTTTCATTTGATCGTTAACATTAACGACATAAACAGCAGCATGTATATTACACTGCTGTCACTTTAAGACCTATCGCGCAGATCTAATACATTGACACGCATCAGATTTTCTCCAAGCGGCTTGCGGAGACTCGTCCAGATGGGTAATTTAACATAATTTTGAGTTTATTTTTCTGTTCAAGCTCATTAGCTATGTTTCCATCACCCTGTTTTTATGTGCATTTTGAAGTATCGCATCAGAAATTAGTGATGGAAACGCCAAATTTTGAATAAAAATCCCTTAATTCGCAAAAAAGTTTTTACGCTTGCTTGAGGTGATTTTTTGACTTGTGCGAAAATGGGTTAATGCGAATAATGGAAGATGGAACCACATTTGCCAAATAAATTCCTCCATGCGCATCAAAAAATCACGTGATTTGCACTATGAGACGGCGTAACCTGACTAACCAGCGGAGTGATCTCGTTCCACATCATCTGAAATGTTATGGTCATTCTGAAATGCCCGAGCAAAATCTATCATCAAAGTATTTCTGTATAATTGTCTTACACGACTGCATTCCCAAACAGCAGCATCCGCCTCCGAAAGCAATGACTGCATTTATTGCATTTCGTCTGCTCACTCTGAGGCGCAAGTAATTTATTATATAAGAAAATTATTATATTCAGTGGCTTCTCCTACTTTTCATAGTGATATTTAGTGAGAGTTTATCAGGAAGTTATGATTTTGACTCGTTGGATGGAAACAGTGTTTATTTGCAAATGTTTTATGCGATATTCCAATTTTGCGCATAAGTTAAATTCGCAACTTTGGATGGAAACCCGGCTATTGTCAAGCCCTATATAACCTATTCAAACTCACACTAAAGCACAATTATACAAGAGCAGACAGAAGATACCTGTGAAGGAGTGGCCATAGACATACACTTTGGCTCAGGGCAGTTAAGGCACTGGACTTTTCCATCTCTAATCTGGATCTCAAAGTACTCCTTCATGCAGGCCTTGCAGTACACATGCTGACACTCTTTGAAGAGCAAAGAGTCGGATCCGAGCTTCTCAGAGTAACAGATGCCGCAGCAGAAGACCTTCCCGTCAAACACCTTCTGCTGCTGAGCTTCGTCAAAATCCAGCAGCTGAGTCAGTATATCTGTGCGAGCGTCGACTTCTTGAACGGCTCTTGGATCTAAATCTTGCACTTTACTTTTTTCTCCAGAAACGTCTGCTGCTTGTTTTTGGCCAGATTCACTCGCAATTCTTTGGATTTCCAGCGGTGACTGGATTCCCAGGAATTCCAGAGTCTCTTCCTTAAGGAACTGCATCCAGGTAAAAAGAACCACGTTGCCTTGGTTCTCCTCCCAAAGCTCGTCCAGTCTCCTGCAAAGTGCAGTGATCTGATGGAGTGAGAGCGGAAGATTATCGTAATGCCACATATCAACAAATGAATAAATAAATAGCCCCAAACTAACAGCATTCAGCAATGTCCATTTGACCCCCATCCACTTTTTGGGAAAAAAAAAACTTCTCCTTTTGTGATCCAATGAAAAACGTAATGCAGGTTTGCAATGACAATAATGGTGGGAAAATTGACATATTTATTGTTTTGGTAAAGTACTCTTCTAAAAAATGCTGCCTTATATCAGTGTTTACACTAAATCAGATGTCGATGGCTGTTTAAATAAAAGGAAAGTTACATTTGTGTGAGTTTAACTGATTGTCTTGCTTGTAACATTAGAAAATCACATGGGACAGATTTAAATTATGATAACATATAATCTTTGCACCTTTAAGTCTGCATCAAATGGTAATGTAGTAAAAAGTATTATTTTTGTCAATATAAATGCAATTGTACAAGTATTCAGTTTTAACTAGGGGTGGGAATCTTTTGGAACGATAAAACTGATTTGCTAAAAAAAATGCTTGCAAATCTCTTTTAATGCTAAATTATCACCAAATATCAGATTAAATCTTTTTGTCAACTTGTTTTCTTTCAGTTAGGACAGGTTTTGTAAACTGATCTGAGTCTCAATGATCTGATGATGAAGTTCATGAAAAAGAAAAGCCTGTAATACTCAAAATAGTTTGTTTGTATACATATACATGTGTGCGAGCTTGAGTTTGCATGTATCCACTCATGCACAGGTCCAAAACCTTTATGTTTGCAAGCGTATGTTTGTGAACATGAACATGCTCCTGTTTTTTCAATCTCTCCCTTTCATTTTCAGTGCATGGTCATTGAGGTCAATGAGGCCTATGATAAATCAGTTTCAAAAATAAAAACAAAACCTGTGCTAACTGAAAGAAAACAAGTTAGCAAAAAGATTGAATCCAGTATTTGGTCATAATATTGCATTACGGGAGATTTATGAGCTATTTTTGACTGAGAATACAACAAGTGTGACTATGTAATTTTGTACAAGACAAAAGCATTTCAAAACAATCTCCCTGGTTAAACATTAAAGCACACTAGTGTGATAAACAATGCATTTTTTCATATTTTACTTAATATTGACAAAACTATCCTCAAATAGTGCTTTTCTCACTCAAAAACTGAGGTGCATAAGCTCAGATGAATGAGGTCTACGATCAATCAGCTCCAAAGAGAAAAACTAAACCTGACTTAATTGAAAGAAAACAATTTGACAAAAAGATCGAATCCAATATACATGTCAGCAGAAACATGTGAGCATATCCAGCAAGTTATGACATTTTGATTTAATACTACAAATTAAAAAGAATGAATTAGAAAAATAAAAGAGCAAATTATAATAATAAAATGACACACCTTTCAAGATATTATTTAACAGGCCTCACCTGGGCTCTTGTGAGCCATTTGGAGCTTATAGTAAAAACTGGAGCCGATGCTGAAGGGTAGTCAGCCGGGAATTCAAAACTCAGAACCAGTGGAGGTAGAAATGATATATTATGCTCTGTGGGATTCTGTCCTGTAAATAAAAAGAAATCATTACAGACATACACTATATTGCCAAAAGTATTGGGTCACCCCCTTCTAATGAACAGGTTTGACTACTTTAGTAATTTCCATGAGTACAAACCTTAATGTTTAAGCATATAATCATATTCTAGGGAATTGTGTGCTTCTAATTTTAAAGCAACAGTTTGGACAGGACCCTTTTCTATTCTAACATGACAATGCCTCTGTGTATAAGGCAAGGTTCAAAAAGAAATGATTGATTTAGTCAGTGTGGAAGAACTTGACTGGTCTGCAGAAAGCCAAGTCCTAATCCAAGCTGAACACCTCTGGTGTGACTTTAAATGCAGACCTTGAGCCAAAAACTCATCACCAAACACCAATGACTCGACAGACACCCTAGAATATGATTATATGCTTAAACATTATGATTTGTACTCATGGAAATGACTAAAGTAGTCAAAGCTGTTCATTAGAAGGGGGTGTCCCAATACTTTTGGCAATATAGTGTATATGTGACCTTGGACCACAAAACCAGTCATAAGGGTCAATTTTTTGAAACTGAAACTGAATAAATCATCTGAATAAATAAGTTTTCCATTGATGTATGGTTTGTTAGGACAATATTTGGCTGAGATACAACTATTTGAAAATCTGGAATCTGAGGGTGCAAAAAAAAAAGCAAAATATTGAGAAAATCGCCTTTAAAGTTGTCCAAATGAAGTTCTTAGCAATGCATATTACTAATCAAAAATTAAGTTTTGATATATTTACGGTAGGAAATTTACAAAATATCTTCATGGAACATGATCTTTACTTTATATCCTAATGATTTTTGGCATAAAAGAAAAATCGATCATTTTGACCCATACAATGTATTTTTGGCTATTGCTACAAACATACCCGTGCTACTTAAGACTGCTTTTGTGCTCCAGGCTCACATATATGTCTATGCTAGAACAAGGTTTGAACAGCTGCTGATAAAGTCTCACCCTTGACTAGCAGTTTGAAGTTAGGAGGAAGCTCCAGACACAGATGAATCTCGCCCTCCTTTCCTGATTCAGCCCTGCCAAACTCCTCTTCATCATATATGCTCGCTAGAGCAAGCAGTTCATCCTCTTGTGCTTCCTGGTCGGCTGACATTTGAACATTCCTGAGATTAATATGAAACCAAGCAACATTTACATTTATGTTTAGTAAAGGCCCTTAAGCAATGGAAATACTCTAAATAAACTAAAAAAAAACATGTATGTAGAATACACAGCTTTTTCTACGCCACTGATACGTGGATTCTTAATGTCATTTGAGTTAGCATACATCACGACTAGGTTACTATTAATTTTAAGTGTAAAACATACTCAGTGCACCCTTAATATGCAACAAATGTATCATTTACAGACGGAGCTGGGTACATTACTCATTTTAGGTAATGTATTCTGACTACTTTTTAGATTTTTTATTTTATTTTTTTATATAACTTGTTTTAAACTTACAATTAATCATACCATATTGATATAAAAAAGCAAAGAGAAAATATATTAAATTTTATTTATATCAACATCATGAAATGCATTAAACTTTACATCAGGGTTTCCCAAACTAGGCTTAATGTAAGAAATGCAGTGGGTTTGCAAGTTGATAAAAAGCTAATAACTAATTCAGTCATAAAAATGTAAAATAAATTATTTAAACACTTGAACACTAAAAACAGAAACTTGTTCGCCTGGATGTCAATGTGACCATTAAGCGACACTGAACTGTAAACATGCGAATGTGTTGTTAAATTAGTGAAATATTATCTTCCTCTGAAATATTTCAAGGAAATATTTAATGTCAACTGGGTTTGGCTGACAAAACGTTTGGGAATCCCTGCATTACATGAACAAACATGAAAACATGAATGACATTACATGCCCAGAGTCGTCCAGTTTTGAAAAACTTTTGTCCAGAATCAAGAGTTCTGATATGATGAAGATATGATGGTGTTTCACAGCTGTACATCACCAGTGTTTAGTAACTTACATAATTATTTGTTTCATACATGGACTAACTGCTTGAGAGGTGCTTTTTTAACCCAAATTCAGATGCATGGTTTGCAAATATATTTACATGACATTTAGAGCTGCAAAACGATTAGTCACGATTAAAAGTTTATGTTTACTGTGTATATTTATTATGTATATATAAGTACATATGCATACATGTACATATTAATGAAAAATAAGTAAGATTTATATGTAAAATATTTATATGTAATATTAATTATATACAAGTGTTTACATACAAATACCTACAATACATACAAATATATATATATATATATATATATATATTTAAATATATACTTAGATGTGTGTGTATTTATATATACATAATAAATATATACAGTGTAAAAAAAAAACTTATGTTTAATCGATTAATCGCGACTAATCGTTTTGCAGCCCTAATGACATTCAATATTGTGAATACAGTCAAAGTTAAATGGAAAATGATACACTGTAGGATTTTTAGAAAGGAAAAAAAAGAAGAATTAGGGAGAATCAATAAATTCTGAATGATTTACTGCCATTGTGTTAATAACATGCAATCATGTAATCCATTAAAAAAAGTAACTTTAATCTGATTATGAGCATCAACAAATGTAATATAGGCCTACTCTGTGTCTTAAGAACTAGTTTGACTAACTAGCAGTTAACCAAGTGGTTATCAGACTTGCTTTTCAAATTCAAATTAGATCAATCTACGTTTTTATGTAACTGCCTTTAAAAAGTTATGGTCAGTCTTGGAGATAAAAATGAATGTGCATCAGGTGAAATGTTTCAGTGTTACATGTGCTCTTTCAAACACAGCCAAGAAACACAATGTATCACAGCAAAGATATTTTCAAATAAATCCGATAGTTTATGGATACTTTTAGGGCAGAGTAGATGAACTGTAGAGAGAACAGCAACATTGTATTCAGCGTGTTTCACACAGACACGCCCCTTCTGACGTCACAACTCAACAACTTGTCTATGATCTAAAATTCCGAGTTTTCTACTTGTAAATACGACTTAGTTTGGGCATACTTGTGTTCGGAACTTATAAATACTATATTTCCGACTAAATTTGAAGGACCACACGTTGCCAAATATGATATACTTACCTAAATTAATGTTAGCAGCTACTGTCAAACAGCGTTAATATCACGTTATTCGCGGTATATTTGCTTTCTCCTTATATTCTAGAAAGATGACAGTCTTGCAAAGATATCAGTACCGAAGTAAGTTTACATAATATTCAACTATTTTATACGAACATACTCAAATCTGCTTCTTATAGCTGCATATTTACACTCAAAAATGCTATCATAGCGCTTGGTGCGTAAGGGACCATCTCAAAAATCCAATCACTATGATAAAACGTCGCTGTCCTGGGGAGAGTTCAAAGAAGAAAAAAAAAAGAAAAGAAAAGTCATCCTTTAGTCACCCTCATGTCATTCCAATCCCATAAGACTTTCGTTCATCTTCAGGACATATATTTTTAATATCCCCTTATCCTTTCATTGCATCTATTTGAAGTCCAAGCAACCAAAACCTGCAACCAAAAATCTATTTTAAGTGTACACATTGCATTTGTTTACATGTAGAGGGCAGGGTTTATGATCTATACCGCAGCAAATGTTGTGGAAAAGTTTTTATTTTTGTTTTTGTTTTTTGGTGACATCCTAAAAAGAGCCTATACAGAATGTTCTGTAATTGTTATATGTAGTCTTTTTTTTGTAACCATAAACTAACTTTCATAGAGCTTTGACATGTTTTTGATCATTTTGTTATAGATCCAAGTTTATATATTCTGTGCATGTTAATAAGCATGAACATTTGAACCTCTGTTTACCATATTTTATGTGCAATGATTAGTGTTTATATGTGAATTAAAACCTGGGGGGGGGATCACTATAATTCACCTATATGTTATATAATTGTTGTACTAGGCTCCTACTAATCACACTATTTTCTTACATGAAAATTGTGCCAGTACCTCTCCTTATACAAATATAGTATCCAACTGCTTTACAAAAAAGGTGAAATATTTATTATTATAATCTGCATAACAATTATAAAAGAATAAATAAATATAATTCATCTAAATGTTATTTTCACTATCCAATTGTTGCACTAGGCTCATACTAACCACACGGTCTTCCTACAGGGGAATCTTGCCAACATCTCCTTTAAAACAAAATTAGCACTCCATTTAAAAAAAGTTAAATATTTATTATTATAATTAATATGATTAACAATTATTTCAGAAAAAAAACAAAAACAAAAACTAAAATTCACCAAAATGTTCATTTGCCAGTTGTTGTACTGGCCAAAACTATAACCACAGTCTTCTTACAGGGGAAATCTTGCCAAAAGAATAATAATTCCTTTATACAAATACAGTATAGGCGGAAAAAAAACTATATTTCACCTAGATATTATTTTCTCATTTAAAAGTTGTAAGTTTAAATTTTTGCAGTGCTTAATAAAACGTGTCCCAATTCAGAGGTACTGAATTACGGATTGGACAAGGCTTACGTTTTGTACCGTGAGTGGAATTTTCAGACGATCCCTTAGTACAATATCCAGCGAATATGAAACTAATAACTTTACCGTGCGGTGTTACCCTATGACTACGGTCCAAACGGTTGTTTAGTTCAGTTCTTTCCTTTTTTTAATTACCTGAATGGCGACCTATTAAGATATTAACTTATAAAACACATACCTTGTTCTATTCCCAAAGCAGCTCTACAGTACTCAACTGCGATCCCAGCAGCCCGAATGGGAGGAGCTTCTGTTTGACTGACAGGCTGCTGCTTCTGCTTCTAAGATTTTATTGGATGTTGGCAAATAAGCTCAGGTGCACTGCTGCCACTAACTGGAGAGGAGTGAAATAATGAAAAATAATAATAGAAACCTAAATCCTGTTGATAATAATATAATAATAGAAACCTACAAGCCTGGCAATCTTAGATAACACATAATAATACTCTCAGTTTGTGGTATTGCAGTCATATTCTCATGACAAACATGAAAAACAGTCCCATGTTCCTGCGGTTTAAGTTAAGGTTAGTTGTTGGGGCGAGGCTGCTGAAAAAACAAAAAAACAAAAAAACAAAAAAACAATACGACACCATCACAAAATTGTAATGGTTTTAATGGTTATAATGTATTGGTTTTAATGGAAACTGTACTGGACCCTGTTGGTCTCTAATGTTAACTGATCACCTTCTATTGGTGCCTTTTTATGGGATTATGTGTTTCATTTTTATGAGAAACAGTTTATCATGTGGGAGTACAAAGAGATATACAAAGAAAAAAATAAAATAAGACTGAAATGAAGAGTATAATTAAACAACGAATGGGGAACATATGGCTAAAGCAACAGAAAGAGGACGGAACAGATAGATAGTTTTATTACGTCCATTGAAAGGAAGGGTTAGGTAGAATAATATGAAGAAATAGAAGAGAAAAAAAATAATCGTCAGACTGGTTTGGACATACAGCTCTTAATAATACGCTGTGCAGAATATGGAAATATGTGACTGTGGAAGAGAAATTAGAACATGATGATAATCTCTCACAAATATTTTAACGAAAGGAAGGAACTGATTTCTAAACGTCATGCAATTTAGTCTGCAAACATTTTGAAAATGAATTCATCTGAAAGCAACAGAGTTAGATAAGAGAATATAGGTTAGTTTAAAGTTCGGTGTTTAGTTTGAAGACAATTTAAAAAAAGCCAAAAAACAAACAAACAAAAACATTAATATATCCTGATCCACAGTCCTTATGCACTTTAAGCTGTATGCCAACCATATCAGAAAACATAAAAAAAAAAACCTTACTTAATACTTGTTTATTTGCATTTATTAATGCCATTGTAAATGTATATTTTGTTCAATAGGTTCATTTGAAAGAAAAAAAGGACTCTCTTGAGACACAGGACCCTGGGAATTAGTGGAGGAGTCATTTGAATCGGTTCACCAAAAAGAGTCGTTCAGTTTGGTTCACTGATTCGTTCAGTGATGTTCCATATTAATGGCAGGCAGTGGTGACAAATGAGTGTTTTTATGTGTTTTGACAGAGTCACTGAAACAAGCCTATTACCTTTTATTACAATCCGTGACTTTGATCAAGCTATACAAAACAGAGACAATCATTGTCTAAAATACATTTCAGTAGTGTCTTTATCATTATCTGTTGTCAGTATCATCAGTCACATTTATACAATTATTCTGTCCTTGTGAAAAAAAGAGAGATTTTTAGTTAAGCGATCAGTCAAATGAGATTCCTGATTCATTTATTTCATTTACATTATAGATAAATATGTAGAACTTGAAGCACCACAAATGTTTTCCTTACAAATGTCAGCAAACAGCATGTGAGCTGGTCTTAAACAAATGCTGAACGAACAAATGACTTGCCGTCTCTCACTCGGTTTTTAGTTTTAAGTTCCTTTACTGGCACGACCAATATTTTTACATTTGTATTGCTATTGCCAAAGCATTCAGGCATTGCCAAGTCAATCAGCAGAACGAGATGACTGATTCACTGAAGCATGGCTTATTCGTTCACAGCCCACATTCAGTACTCCTGCTTTGTGTTATAGCTGGTCTTTACAGACAGAAGACAACTGAAGGATCACACGCTTCAAAATAGAGCGGAGGGGCTTCAGTGAACAAGAAATATGAATCAGTGTGTGAAAATGAACAAGAATGATTTGTTCAATTAAAAGATTCATTCAGAAACACTGATTTGTTCACAAACTATGACCCTAGAATATGAGAACATAAAACCTCTGGAGATTTTTAATGTTTTTTAAAGAAGTGTCTTCTGCTCACCAAACCTGCATTTATTTGATCCAAAGTACTGCAAAAAAAGTAACATTTTGAAATATTTTTACTATTTAAAATAACTGTTTTCTATTTCAATATATTTTAAGATGTAATTTATTCCTGTGATTTCAAAGCTGAATTTTCAGCATCATTACTCCAGTCTTCAGAAATCATTCTAATATGCTGATTTGTTGTTCAAGAAGCATTTATTATTGTTGTTATTATTATTATTAGCAATATTTAAAACAGTTGAGTACATTTTTTTTTTCAGGATTATTAGAAAGATTCAAAGATCAGCATTTATCTGAAATAAAAAGCTTTTGTAACGTTATACTCTATACCATTCAGCTTGGAATCAGTATAATTTTGTTTTTTGTTTGTTTGTTTTTGTTTTTTTGGGGAGAGAAATTATTGAAATGAATACTTTTATTTAGCAAGGATGCTTTAAATTGATCAAAAGTGGTGATAAAGACATTTCTGATGTTACAAAAGATTTCTATTTCAGATAAATGTTGTTCTTCTGAGCTTTCTATTCATCAAATAAACCTGAAAAAATTCTACTCAACTGTTTTCAACATAATAATAATAATAATAATAAATAATAATAATAATAATAATAATAATAAATGTTTTTTGAGCAGCAAATCAGAATATTAGAATGATTTCTGAAGGATCATGTGACTGGAATAATGATGCTAAAAATTCAGCTTTGAAATCTCAGGAATAAATTACATTTTAACATATATTCACATAGAAAACAGTTATTTTAAAAAGTAAAAATATTTCAAAATGTTACTGTTTTTTTTCTGTACTTTAGATCAAATAAATGCAGGCTTGGTGACCAAAAGAGACTTCTTTAAAAACAATAAAAATCTTACTGTTCCAAAACTTTTGACTGGTAGTGTAGAATGACAGAATTCATGCAGTCAAGATTCATTTAGACACCACAAACAAGAAAGGTCTTTTGGTTTATTGCTTTTGAGATTAAAACATAAAATCAATACATAACCATAAGCCACTAAGAATGCATTAACTCTGAATCCCTCTAGCCTGTGTGAGGTTATAGATCGAGGTATTTGACGAGCACAGGATAGGTGGTGCCGATGTGCTTCTGGTTGTAGTGATGACAGACGATCTCCACCTCATAGACGCTGAAGGAGACTTTGACTCGCTCGTTCGGAGACGTGAGGAAACACAGAGTGTACAGAGCAAACTCAAACTCAGGGCTCACGCCGATGAAGATGCTTCCTTTGGGCTTGATTCCATTCTTCCAGCTGAACTGCAGAGCCAAAATATGCTTGTTCTCATCTGGCTGGGAATGAGATTGAAAGTAAAGGAAATTAGAAAAAACAAAACAAAACAATGAATATCAGAATCAGAATCAGAATTAGCTTTATTCGCCACGTGTGCGCAAACACACGAGGAATTTGTTGTGTTTTTTTTAATATGCATTAAAAAGAGATTCATACAGACAGACAGATATTAGAATATTAGATAGATTAACTGATATTACATGAAAATATTTTCTCAACAGATTGCAGCTAGTTAGTATAATATACTATTTTAACTCCACAAGAACATAAGTGTACTGTACATAAAGTATGCCATTTAGGACAGGGCTGCAAGTCATGTGAGGGTGAATACCTACTTTAATTTTGCTGTTTATCATAGTTATTTACTGCTTCAGAAGATTTGGCATTGCATAAAAGTTGTAACAAAAAAAAAAAAAAAAAAAAAAAAAAAAAAACAAAGCTTTTGGATACAATTGACTATTATTATGGGCATTGTATGTTCATCTTTGTTTTGCACAAGAAAGAAAATCATATGACTTTGGAACGACATGGATGTGAGTAAACGATGACAAAGTTTTCATGTTTTGGTATTCCTTTAATGCTTATAAGTAAGCTATATTATTGATTATTTTATTATTATTTTTTTTATTAATATTAATTTATTTTTGTTTATTTTTTTCTTTTCTTTACGTTCTTTCTATTTTATTTTTATTTACCTCTGTTTTATTCTGTATTATTATTATTATTAATAATAATAATAAGTATTTTATTATTTATTTATTTATTTATTTTTGTGCATATTCTGTTTATTTGTAGCTATTTTCCCCTTCTTTTTCTATATAATTTTCCTCCATTTTTGTGATTCCTCATAATTTTGTTTTGTTTTTTGTTTGTTTTGTATTTACAGGGTCTTCTACCTATATTCTATCTCATTATGTACTGCTCTAGAAACAAATAAAAACAAACACAGAAAGAAAAAGCACTAGGGCAGCTAATGAATGGAGCTGCTCTCTTACGTCACACTCATACCTGTGGCGAGTTGGCTTTCACACTATATCCTCTGTAGTCGATGTGTCCTAGTTTCTCTTGTAAGTACAGCTGAATCCAGTTATGAAAGCCAATGACAGTACGACCTCCTCTCGTCTCTCCTACAAAGACATGCTCGAAACCAGATGAGTCCGGTCTTGTGTGGAGAGAGAGAGAAACAAAATATAGCTTTCAAAAATCACTTGGATATTACTTGGATACCTGAAAATCTTTACTCAGTATTATTAATGAAGCTCAAAATGGGGAAACTGCTTTAGAAGAACTCAAGAGTATGTAAAAGTTATTTGTCTGTGTGACCAAGGTCTGGATTCACGAAACTTTCTTAAGAAAAAAATCCATCTTAATGTGATTGTCAGGCTTGTGTTTGTTGTGTCTTGTGTTTTTCTGTCCATGTGCTCCCCAGGACCTTGTTTTCCCTCATGTATGCCCATATATGTTTTTTTCCTGTTCCTGTTCTCGTTTAGCCTGCCGGCCACTCCGAAGTCAAGCCTGTTGGCCGCTCCGAAGTCAAGCTCGCCGGCCGCTCCGAAGTCAAGCCTGTTGGACGCTCCGAAGTCAAACCCACTGGCCGCTCCGAAGTCAAGCCTGTTGGCCGCTCCGAAGTCAAGCCCGCCGGCCGCTCCGAAGTCAAGCCCGCCGGCCGCTCCGAAGTCAAGCCCGCCGGCCGCTCCGAAGTTAAGCCCGCCGGCCGCTCCGAAGTCAAGCCCGCCGGCCGCTCCGAAGTCAAGCCCGCCGGCCGCTCTGAAGTCAAGCCTGTTGGCTGCTCCGAAGTCAAGCCCGCCGGCCGCTCCGAAGTCAAGCCCGCCGGCCGCTCCGAAGTCAAGCCTGCCGGCCGCTCCAAAGTCAAGCCTGTTGGCCATTCCGAAGTCAATCCTGTTGGCCGCTACGAAGTCAAGCCCACCGGCTGCTGCTCCTCCAAGCCCGCCGGCCACTCTGAAGCCAGTGCCCACTCCTTGAAAGTATCCTCGAGTGCTCGTTCGTCCATAGTTCACTCCAGTGTCTGCTCTAGCCCCTGACCAGAGTTGAGAGATGGCTCTAGCCCCTGACCAGAGTCAAGAAATGTCCCCTGAAGTATTATCCACAGGAACAATTCTAGTCGGTCTTGTCTTGTCTGTTGGGGTTCTTTGAGAGCAGGCTGCTTCTCCTGTCATGGCCACAGAGGCCATTCCCAAACCACTAGCTTCTCTTGGTGCCTCCATGGAAGCGGTTCCTTAGTTCACCCCTGAGAGGGCCCCTGTCACCACGTTCAGCCCAAGGAGGGCTGTTGGTCTCATGTCCGGCCCAAAGAGGGCCTCAGATTCCGAGCCTAGACCAGAGAGGGCTCCTGTTTCTGAATTTAGCCCACGGAGGGCCTCTAGTTTGTTGTGTCTTGTGTTTTTCTGTTGTAGCATTTGGACCAATCAGGCACACATTTGTTCATCAGATTTAACAAATCAAATTAGTTATTAGATTAACAAATAATCACAGACCCCTGACCCAACACACGTTCTGGGTGCCGTATGTCTGTGGATGACTCCAGGCCCCCCGGTTCCATAGCAACCAACCTGATAACACTAGTTTTATTGTTCTAAGGAATGCGGGCCGAGCAACACTCACCTCATTTTCCTTTAGGAAAGAGACATTAAGGCACATAAGAATGGACTCTTCTCTAATTAATTCATTGAAAAACCTTTCTTTGAATGAACACACACTTCCTCAGGTCATTGTGTATATTGTTACCGTTCTTGTATATTGTCTTTTGTACTGTATCCTGTTTCATGCATGCTTATGATAGATCACTAGTTAATATTACCTCACTTATATCATGTTTGATCTCTATCAATTCGTCTTCAGATGATCTAATTAAGAGTGTATATTATATGTTGCTACCTATGCAACATATAAGTGTTCTAAGAATCTTTAATACTTTGTATATCAACTATTAATCCAACCCCTTGCAAATTACCATGCTCAGAGACAAAGAGTGGTAAAACCTTCCCTCCAAAGAGACTGGAGCCCATTGGCTCTTTGACTCCCCAGAGGTGTGACCTCTATACCAGATAAAGCTCTCACACACAGGTCCGGCTCTCTCTTCTAAAAAAACCTCTCTTCTGCAAAAACTTCTTCTGCAAAAAAAGCTCTTCTGCTATCTTCTGACGGAGAGCCCGAACCGGTGCAGGTGTGCCCGGCGGGCCCCCAACATAGAGCTGTGGGTGATCTCCCCAGCCTGGGAGATGACTCTTGACCACAAAGACCCAGTCTGCGGTTCTGTTAGACCCTAAGAGTATGAGGAAGATGTGAGCTAGAGCTCTTCTGGACCCTTAAGTTATTGTGCCAGGCTTTGTGGCCTTGTCTTTCCATTCAAACAAAGATTCTTGGATCTTAGCTGATGTCTCTTAACTCTTCTTCACTTTTCACCTGGGAAGAAACTCCCAATCACCATCGAGTCAAAAGATCTTTGGAATTCATCACTCTTCAAACCAGGAAGAACGTGATTGCAAGTCCAAAACCTTGAAACCATCAAGACTTTCATCCGAGACTGCATTCTGGACACTTATCAAGATCAAGGCAGTGCAAATATAGTACATTTAACTTAACAAAACTGAGGTTTAGTATAAGTTATAGACCCCGTTATAAATGGCGTTGATGGTTTTACTCAGGTGGTTAACTGACTCTTTCCATAACTGCATTCTCTGTTTTCTCTAATGGCTTCATTCATCCACTTTAGCTCCACTTTGTATGTATGCATGAGTGTATGTTATTCGTTTGTTTGTTTAGATCAGTTATGTGTGTTAGTGTTTAGTTAATAAAACTCTTGTGCACAAATTACATGAGTTGCTGATTCTGCCTTGCAAATAATTGTCCCTTTACGATTTTGACCCTTGCTACATGCTCTAATGCATTAAAAGGAAGGTATTTTCTGTGGCCACGGAAATATCCTTTCTTATAGTTGATATGAATTTACACTGAATGTTCGCTGGACGAACAGATCAGCTGATGACAATTTAACTCTGCTACAGTTATTACTGTCAGCTGATATAAATAATTGTAATTAATCATAATTAATTGTAATTATTTATATACAATTCCCTTTTAAGCTAATTTGCTACACTGTCCATGTGCTTCCCAGTACCTTGTTTTCCCTCATGTATGCCTATATATGGTTTTTCCTGTTCCTGTTCTTGTTTAGTTCCTATTATGTTCCTTTGATTCAGCTGTGTTTAATTAATTACCTAGTGTTCTTTAGCCCTGTGTTTCCCTGAGTCTAGCGTCTGGTATTAACATCGATGTGGTGTTCCTGTGTGTCTCTGCCTATAAGACTTTAGTTTGAGTTTATTTTAACGTCTTCTGGTTCTTTGTTTGACACAGAAGGCTACCGTGACAGTGATATAACAGAAATAGCGACAGATCTTTTCTTCTGTAGTGAAACGAATTATCGAAGAAGAAAAACAGGCTGGGTTCTGTCCACTGGTTGTTGATTGGATGGAGGCAGATCTGAATGCGAGCTTGCAGTGCCAATGATTTCTAATTAATGTTATTTAACATATTTAATATATGCATATTTAATTATGTTAACATATTTAATGTAGTTTTGCTATCTGTGCCAAGCTATAAATGAAAAAAATGGCATATCTTTTCAAACTCATGTTACTTTCATAGGAGAGAAGTAGAATTCTTTTCTAATGGTATATGATCTGCATGTCTTCTCATTTCTTATAGCCAACCTTGACCAAAAATAACCTTATTTCGATTTACACTCCTTGTTAGTCTACAAATTCATGATTAAAAAGATGTTTTGATGATGTGGCATTGAGAGAGGCTCTGAATGTTGAACTTCGTCTGTGCTCTTGCTATGATAATTACAGTAATCTGAAGACAAAGAAAGGTTTTGAGGTGTTTTTTTTTTTTTTTGCTCAGCGAGTCAGAGAACACCAAAGCCTGTCACTTTTTTTTTTTCATAAAAAATGGTCTTAGGAAAATATTTGATAACTTCTTAAGAATGTTTAAATAATTGTGATTGTAATTGGAATAGTTGTAACATTCTTTTTAGAATTCACCAAAAAAAAAAATTTTTTTACATTTCATGGGGGAAAAAATGTTTGGAGTGACTTTGGTGAGCCAATTAGGATAGAATGTTCATTTCGGGGTGAATCTCTTTAACAAATTTTGCGCATCTGGCCCCAAATAATCTCCTGGAAGCTGTTCTGAATCCTCTGTACTTACTTACTGGATCCTCTCCTGGCATACAGCTCAAACCAAATGTGATAGAGCTGCTTCTTGAAGTCTGTGCTGTCCTCTGGAGAGAGATGCTTCCGCACTAGATATCTGTGGGCGATCTAATATTAGGAAATATACAATAGTTCCTCATTACTATTCAGTACACCATTTCTTACAGAAATGGTAAGGGATCATAGATTCATTTCTCTTTTCAGATTTACTTTTATGCATAGCACTTGACAAGAAATATAACAAATATCTAAAACAGTGCCTTATGAAAAACAGAATACAGCTGAATCATTGCTGATCAGTAATTAATAATTTTCTTTGCCCATTTATTACCTTCATGGTGGGGGTCTTTATGATTGAATCCAGGAACTTGTGATTTTCCAGCTCTTCCTCTGGTGTGACAATCTCCGGTTCACCAGTGTCACTTTCATAGTTGTCCAGAAGTGAGATAAAAGCTGAAATGACACAATATCATTGTACTATATGCAAAATATCTTAATTAGTACCAATACGTGTTTAGATTCATATTATTTCCAATCCTATCATGACATATTAATTGTATTGAGCACACTGCACATTTTGAAATGGTCTAATTCAGTTTTAAAAATCTGTAGTTGCTTCTTCAGTTTATCATGTTTGCTTTACTTCTTAGAGAAGAAATAACCATCAAGCAACATTATGAAATAGTCTCTTTTGTTACTGATTCTTAAAGCAACACTGTGGAATTCTGTGCCCACTACTGACATCTAGTTGAAACAAAATGAAGTGACATGCAGAGGAAGGTTTTTTTTAAATGTATGTTTTGCATCAGGTGTGTTTTTGCACTGCTTTTCTATGTGGATGAATCTGATGGTTTGAGATTACTGTGATTACTATAGGTTCCAAAACTGTTTCAGTGGTTCACTGCTAGGAGGCAATCTTAATAAAACCAGAGCCTAAATGTTTTTTTTTTTTTACCTGATACTAGATCAGGTAAATAGTAGTACTTAGTAGTTAATTGTCTCTTATTGGCCTGATTAGCCAGAACACACAAAACAAACCCTACAAATATAAAGAATGGTGTTTTGAGTGCATCAGAACAGTGAATAATTTTGCAAAGCAATTGGTTCAGCTGATTCAGAGTTCTGAAAAAAGTTTTTTTCTTTGAAAAAAGTTAAACTTCTCTCCCAGACGTCTCAAGCTTTCATTAAAAATGAATAAAATGAGGTCGCTTTGTCATCTGAAGTTGTTGCATATATGTGGAAGGGGCAAGAACACGTTTTTAAACCCAGATTTTCTTTGCACTAGTATTTTTTCAGGAAAGTTTAAAGGGAAAGTCTTCCACGGTGTACCTTTAAATAAACACAGTAATAAATATTAGCTGATTTCTTACCCAAGAATGTCTCCTTTTTGAAAATGTTTTCGTCAACAAATGTGAACAAAGGCAGCCCTGCTCCATCACTGTCATCAGCAAAACCTGCCAGATCACCCGCTTTGCCCTGTGACACAAAGCAAATCTTGAGGAACTTCCAAAAGGTATTTTCAGGGTTTTTTCATGCATGCCTGGCATAACTTTAGACAGGGAGTTAATCACTGGATCAACCTGAATAATAATAATAATATGTATAAACAGAACTGTTCCAGTTGATGGTTAGTATGTAAACACCAGAATAAAGTCTCAACTAGAATATGGACCTTAATCAGAAAATGTTGTGTATGTTAACATAATTAATAAGTACAACTACAGTTAATGAACTTTCATTCTTACTGCAGTCATTTAGTTGTGATTAAATCATATAATTAGTCTATCATTAACAGCCCTAGTAAGCATTCAAGTTTACATTCAGCAGTCATGCCCAAAAGTGTCTGTGTGCATGTTTTTCTAAACACAGCACTGAAGAACAATGCTCATCTCAGTTTGTTTGTGCTCTCTCTGACCTTATGACCTTAGGTCAACAAACATAAAATAGCAAATCGATGTCACTTTATTAGAGCAAAACGTAAAGGATGTAACAGAAAGCAGGTGCCAACTATTATTCAGAGTTACACATTTATTATTCACCTATTTCTAGTGAACCTGTGAAGTTCACGCAGGACAAATGTCAGAATTACCTGCAGAGATATGCGATAATCTACCCCAGGTCTCAGCCGATTGATGTCATTGTCCCAGAGCTCCTGAATCATAGCTGAAAGTTCTCGATCACCTTCAATCATTCTTTTCTTTTTTAATTCCTAAGGATTCACTACAGGTGTTAAAATACACTTTACTCAAAATACAGTGACAATATTTCATTAAAGAAAGCTGTTTAATAATAATTTGGTAGGTGACAACTTATTTAGGGGAAAATAAATTAAAATTAAATAAATTCTAAAATAAAAAACATTTGTTGTAGTTGGATAATTTTTGTTCAGTTTTTTAGACTAAATACATTTCTAAACATCACGTTCTGAACTGAAACCAAAAAACTATTAAATATATATAAAAACTAGATGTATCCACTGACCTGGTTCCTCTCAGCGATATGGGTTAGCCGTATATTTTGTGTTGTTTTCTAAATAGCAGTGAGGGCAGGTAGGCCACAGTGGTTTATGGCAGTGGTGTTGCTGCACATGGACTGCTGGGTAAGATGCACAGCATGAGAGAGGCCTATTCTAAAGGGTTAGCCAGTGTCAGCAACTCTAGCCAAAGGGATTAGAGCAGGTCGTGGTGCTTTTCAGTGTGCTTCTACAGTGCAGACAAGTGCTTTGTGTTTGTTTTCGTGAGGTATTGTCTCATTACCTGATGCTGTGTACTTTCTTCTAAAGCCAGAGCCAACCCCCAAAACACTCAGACTGGACAGACATTCATACTTCATTTCATTTTAGATGCAAGCGGTTGTCTAGCAGTCTTACTGGGTTGATATTTACCTTTTTGTTGATATTAACAGTGACTCAGCTTCAGAATTCCATAGAGTTAGCTTCACTTGTATTATTATTTTATTCTTTTTTCTTCATTCTGGTCATATTTATTACACAAACGTACAGTTATAACAGGAAATATTTGGGAGAACGGGTCAACAGGATGAGGAAACTTTTTAGCCCTACAAACTCGCAGCAATCTTGTAGAAAAGGTTCTCTATATAATTAAAGTAATAAGGTATGAGAGGGGCCAGGGCAACCGTCTACACACGAAATATGTCTGATGAATTGCTTGGTTAATGAATATTCATAATAGTGTCTGCTTAAACTGATTAGTCCAGCCCGCTAACCGAGGAACTGGTGGTGGCTTCTGCTTGTTCTGCTTATAATTCCAATCAAACTCAGTCATTTTGACAATGATAATATAATTTATATGTAAGCATGTCAATTCTGTGTTAGTCTGTCACTTTCTCTCACTAGAGTTTATAGTCCATATAATTTCACAATATGCAAATGAATAATTGTAATAAAATAATCTTAAATGCATTAAATAATACAAGCACCTGTTGCAGAAAGCAGCCCAATCACTATAAAAACCAGCACATGAAACGGAGCAAAAAACTAACAAGAATATTACCATAAAAGTCCAACACAAGACAGAGAACATATGACGTTTATCATACAAACATGCTTTACACTATTGTAAATGATGTTAATGAGGTTCAGCTATTCCACAATAAAATGATCACCTGCCTGGCACGTCACTCAATGAAATTCACAAACCAATCAGGCCTAGGACATTTCTTTGAACTGTACTCACTAGTGTTTTCTTATATTCTCTGTCCAGTGCTGTTGACCGCTAGCTCTTTAATAATCACCTTCAGTGTTGGGGGTAATGGATTACAAGTAATGGTAGTTTCATAATCAGATTAGTTTTTCAAGTAACTAGTAAAGTACTTGAAAAAGTAATCTGATTCAATAACTTTCTTAAGCCTGAGGCTTATTAATTTCACTTGTGGCGTGAAAGGGCCTTTTACAGTTGCCAAAAATATAACTTTTGTGTTATTAAAAAGCAAACAAGCAAGCCCAGCCCAGGTGAAAAAAGTAACATAATGCATTACTTTCCATAAAAAGTAACTAAATAATGCATTTAGTTACTTTTTTAATGGAGTGATGCAATATTGTAATGCATTACTTTTTACAGTAACTTTCCCCAACACTGGTCACCTTTTGAAGTGCAAGAAGAAAATTGATTGGAGCAGAATCTTGCTGCTTTAGACAAACCAAGAATATCTGTGTTAGACCAAACAACACGAGCAGGTTTATTTTGTCATGTATTTTGCATTGTCTTGTCATTTGGTGAGAGATTTAGTAGAGCAGTGTGAGACGGAGCCTGAAAGTGTGTCTCACACCAAAGACGTGAGAGCTGGTTACCCTGATTTAATGGTAAATTACAATAGCTTGAACTGCAACCGGTGACAAGAACAATACAGTGAAATAATCAAATAACTACAAACAGTTATAAAACTTTACTTAAAGGGATAGTTCACCATAAAAATGAAAATTCTGTCATCATTTACTCACCCTGTTTCAAACCTGTATGACTTTTTTTTTTTTTTTTTTAACTCTGTTGAACAAAAAAGAAGAAGATATTGTGAAGTATTTGGGGAACTAAACAGTTTCTGGTCAGTTTCTGATCATAGCAGAACTGGTACAGGATTATGAAGTTAAGAAAGTTAACCTTGTTAAGAAATGACAGAATGGTTACATTAATATCAGATGGTTCTTTCAGGTCAGGTCTAAAAATTGTAAGAAATGTGGGTTTCTTTCTTTCTTTCTTTCTTTCTTTCTTTCTTTCTTTCTTTCTTTCTTTCTTTCTTTCTTTCACTTGTGTGAATATGCAAGTGTGTGTGTTTATGTGTTTAAATATATCTGAATAATTCATGAAAGTCTCATTTACATTTAAAGAGAAGTGTCTTGTGCTTTGTGTTCGCAAGTTCATGTCTTAAAGCAGGACTAGAGCGCCATCTAGTGATGATATTTTATTCTGTAGTGCACAAATAACACTAAAAAATGTATTTTATGTATGTTTATATGTATGTATATTTTATGTTTATCTTTCATGTGGCATTCATGCCAACATAAGCCAATATCAGTAAGTATAAAAAAATAAAATAGAGAGATAGACACACATTCCTTGTTATAGTTCAAGATTGTTCATAGGCTGTGGAGTCTCATGCACTGCTTATCACACCTTTTAAGTCATTTAACAGCAAACATGCTTTTTTAGAAGATATCAACTCATCACATTTAACAAATATTCCTGAACAGGGGAAGGTGTGGACAACAGTGAAGTATTTTTACTTTACTCAAGTAAATTTAAAAAGTATCTGTACTTTATCAGAGTGTTTATTATTATTATTATTATTATTTTTTAACTTTAATATTAAGAAGTAAGAAAGTACTAGATTTCTAATGTAATTAAGTATTAAATGATATTTAATATGAAACGTAATGCAGTAAAAGTACAATATTATGCTTTGGAATGTTGTGAAGTAAAGTTTTCTAAAGAAAAACACTCTGATAAAATACAGACACTTGAAAAGTACGTTTAAAGCAGAGTAAAAATGCTTCACTACTGTCCTCCTCTGTAAAATACAGAGATAGACACACTTACCTTGCAGGCTGTGGAGTCTCATGCAATGCTTATCACACTTTTTAAGTCATTTAACAGCAAACATGCTTTTTTTTTTTTAGAAGATATCAACTCAACAATCAAATTTAGCAAATTTTCATCAACATGAGAAGTTGTTACTGAACAGGTGTGTTATGGTCACATTGCTGAAAAATGTAAAGTTAGCAGCACTACTACTTTCATCCACTTGGTGGAGCAAATCTGCTGCACATTATTATTAGCTTGAGAAATGTAGTTGGTTTTTCAGCTGTAGTTTCCAATACTGTTGAATGACAGAGCAATGGATGATAGCTGTCCAGAAGAGGACACTGATTAATGTGATAGAATTATGGTCAAACTTCAGCAGAATTCACGTTGTCATGTTGTCTTTCATAAATCATCATTTTCTGACTGAATGAAACAAAAACCATGACAACATTTAATCAAATTATTACTGGTACTGTTTTTTTTGGAGCAGGCGAAGGGCAGAGTTTTTATTTATTCTCATATTTGTCTTGCAGCAAGCGTGTTCAGTTCAGTTGTGTTCCTGCAGAGAGCAGTAAGAGGAAGGATATTTGTACCTTTCCTTGTCGTCTGATCCTGCTCCATTAGCCACTGCTGACCGTCAGATCCACAGAATATGGAAGAGGTGTTTTAAAATTCTTCTCAAGTCAACAGCCAGTGGGCCAAAAAATGTTGCAAGTCGAGTGATAATCACTCAAGGTCACGGGCGTTTTGGATGAATTATAGAACAGGCTGTAAAAATGGGAAACTGTTTAACATGGATGAGGAACACTACATTCAGATGAGGGTTAGAGCTGGAATCTCTTGTGGATATTATCAAATCAGATACTGCTGTGTTAACATGATTTATAGTGATATATAGGATTGGTCATGGTCGTCAGAATACTCCTTAGGACTGCATTTTGGATTTGGAGTAGGTGATTTAAAATGAACAGGCCTATTGCATTTAAATTATTATTTATTTTTTTTTATGTTGTGCATCAGAGTACAAGTGAATAATTGCAGTATACACTACCAGTCAAAAGTTGTTGAACAGTAAGATATCATCTTTATCATCACTTTTGATCAATTTAAAACATCCTTGCTAAATAAAAGTATTAATTTCTTTAACACCCCCCCCCCCCCCCCCCCCCAAAAAAAAACCAAACAAAAAAAAAAAAAAAAGAAACAAAAAAAAAAAACTGACTCCAAGCTTTTGAATGGTATAGTGTATAATTTTACAAAAGCTTTTTTATTTCAGATTGGATCTTTCTATTCATCAAAGAATCCTGAAGAAAATGTACTCAACTGTTTTCAATAGTGACAATAATCAGAAATGGCAATATATAGTAAAAATATATCAGAATGTTACTGTTTTTGCTGTACTTTGGATCAAATAAATGCAGGCTTGGTGAGCAGAAGAGACATCTTTAAAAAACATTAAATATCTGCTCAATTTTCTTTTATATGACTAGAGACAAACACGACATGAAATTCTGACAATAATTTCACTGGAAACAGCAGGTCTTTATGCACAACCTTCTCTCTGCCAGTCAGGGCACTCTTAAAGGGATAGTTCACCCAAAAATTAACATTTGCTGCAACTCTCTTCACGCCTCTCTCTTCACGGTTGGCCATTAAAACTCTATTTCCCACTGAAGGTTGCTAAAGCTGAACCTCTGACCCTCCGGTTATAGAGTTTGGCTTCTTTGAGACTGTGTTTCTGGGCAATTTCTGCAGTTGTGCTCAGCAGTCATGGTTTCTGACCACTCAATCATCTCATAGGACATGCTGAAACATGATGTCTATTGGCAGCCTCGGGATACGCTTGATCATGAGGGGCGAATCCAGTCATTTCATGTACAGTAACTGAAGGTCACAACTGCATGTCTTTAGAAGCTGTGGCCACCTCACATTGTGCTGTATGTTCCCGAGTGTCCTATTGAATCATTTCTAAAACACTGCTAAAACATTAAAGCTGGTGCTGTAGTGTGTGATTTTTGAAGGCCAGTGATCTCAAGTAAGTTCTTAGTGATTTTGCCTTCAAAGTTTGCACCTGACTTTGAGTGTTTTAAGATTGAAGTCATTTTAAAAGCTTAAAGTCTGAAGGTTTTCAGGCCATGCAGAGCCGCCCAGTTAATCGTTAAAAGATTGCGATCTTGATTCAAACACCCACACAATCTTATTTCTAAATGACAGCATTTCATCAATCATTCATATTATCACAGAAATACTGGGATAAAAGTTTATAGTTCGGATATAAACACTGATGTCTATGGTATCCATCAAAATGGAGCAAATCACCTTGTGAAAGTAATTGGTGCTTGAAATAATATTTGTGTTGATAAGTGACTGTAAAAATAAGTATTTGTCAATGAATCATTCATTCAAGAGATTCGTACAAAACCGCCGATTCATCCAGTAATGAAACAAGTGGAGTATTTATGAGTGAGTCATTGAATCATTCATTCATTTTTAAAAATCATTCATTCAGATGAATTAAACATGTTTAAATAGACTGCAGCAATTAATATTTTGTCACAGCCTCTAGTAAATTAGCAAACTCACTTCAAAATTAACATTAGCCTCACAGGGAAGTCTCAAATAAAACTCAACACCTAACCACTCACAAGATGTAGTCAGTACTGTGCAGATCTGTGATATATCTGAGATATGATATAGTCCATTATAAATGAAATAGATTTAATATGGTGTTTATTGTGTGTTATAAATAATCATAATCTTAAAAGCTATAACCACAAATATGTAAGTATTATAATGTATTTATAATTGTTGTTAAGATTATTTATAAGATGATATAACATATTACATGTTTTATTTATTTATTTATTTATTTATTTTTTTAATATAATGCATTATGCATTCATTATAACACATTAAGAATTATAAATATGGGCTTCATAGAAAGTGTTACCATTTATGCCAAACTAGTACAAACTATTTAAACATATGTAGCATCCAAAACAAATAAACAAACAACCAAAAAAAAAAAGTACTTAATCTGTAATCTAACAGATTAAGTCACTGACTAGAGTTTTTTTCAGTAACGGCAAGCAATTCAGTAATTTACCCAGCACCGTATTTATTTAAACACAAATGATCTGACTACAATCAACTGCTGCCATGATCACTTCAAGAATTTCATTTAATTTTCATTTAATTTTACTGCCTGTTGCATGTTAAATATGTCAGAAAAAAATAATGTTGACATTTGTCAATCTTGTGCATTCCATAACATCTTTTATTTACATAGAAAATGCTGTTTTGTCTCTAAACCTTGACCCAGTATGTGAATAAGACAACAGGATTTGAAATACCACACGTCAAATACTGTTTTGGTAATTTGCCCCACTGCATTTGTTATGAATACTGTAGTGGCATATCATCACAATAGTCTCTGATACTTCTTTTCTCAAATAAGAAATATATCCATACACCTTATAAATGCAATATTTTATTGAAAAATTCCACAGCTCTGTGCTTTTCCTTTATGAAAAGGATTTCAGTACATATAATTATATAATGCAAACCCTTACATGAAATCATCAGTGTCCTTTTAGTACACTACTCAATAAATATATAGATATGCTGAACAACTGAGAGCTTATTTTCAATCTTTTTGCTTTGCAGCTTGTCATTACTGCTGTAGAAGCATGGTAAATGATTTAGTGTTTCCCACAGGCAATAAAGTATGTAACAATATTTATTATTTACATGTGCTCTTCACAAATGTTATATTTGTTACTAAAACACTTTCAGTTTGTGAGATTTATCGATTTATACATCTGATTATATTTGTGCAATCATGTAAGAAAAGAAATCAAAATATCATGGAGGATGGGACATCACCCTGCAGGGGCGAACAACTTTAGACTTTGCTTTATCCATACGAATATGTTTTTGTGCAAACCCAAACAATCAACTGCCACTTAAGTGAAATTATACAATATAAAACCTTTGAACAATTTAGATGAATTTTGGAAGATACAATTAGTAATAAAGCTCACATATTTTTACAGTTATTGTACTAAACAAGATAAAAGAAAAAAAAAAAAAAGAAAAGAAACCACATTAGATCAGATTTCACATTGAGAAAAAAAAAAAAAAAAAAAAACTCAATTTAAAACAATTTTTCCCCCTTGTTTTAAGCATAAATATTACAATCTCCATTCAGGTTTATACAAGGAAGAAAGGGTTAAAGTCAAGATATATTCTCCGAAACAAGTCTTCATATCTTACAGAATTTTCTTCTCAAATAAATGCATCTTTTTTCCCTGAAAACAAAACTACAATTCTGATCAAGAAAAGGAGTCATGTCAGTAATGTCAGTAAGCAACCAAATGGAGAAAAGGTTTCATTAAAACACACACACACACACACACACACACACACACACACACACACACACACACACACACACACAATTGGCAGTAAGTGCAAAAGATGTAAAGTCTTAAGACATGATTTGTGATGTTCTTTCCTGATACAATCTTTAAACCTTCAACAAGCGTTTATTTTAATGTGACTCTAAGCTGGCAAAGCTTAAGACTGTTTGATCTGAACTAAAATCAAGCCTGTTCGCATTTTCATCATAACGTTTGTAGTAAATAATTATTCATTATTATTCATTTTCCTAAACAAGCTCTCCTTGACACAAGTTGATATTGTGATATGATATTGTAAAACAAGTTTTTATTTATGTCAGAAAATAATACTCTTACATTAAAAACAAAATCCTCAAAACAGCATAACAACAAAGAAATAGTGAGAACAGAACAAAAGCGCTGGTTAGCTCTATGAAAATCTCTAGCAATGTACTGTTGTGGGATGATGGCAGTTTTTATGGTGAGACTTTATTTCTGGCATTAAACTATAGCATTTTGACATTAATAGTACTGATTACATGTATTAAAACAAAGGTTTTACAACAAAATTAGTCTTGATTCATGAACAGAATTTCAATACAATGCAGATAAAAGGGTTTTTAACTTCACTTAAGATTGCACTTGACATGGAACCGGTAATTCTGTATTACATTAGCAGTATGTCCAGTTTTCGATAACTGTATCCATTTTCTGTATTTCATAAAAAAAATTAAATGGATAAAGCATTTCCATTGGGTGTAAAAACAGGAAGCTTGCTGAAATAAGCTATTTAGATCGATGGTAGAATGCAAAATGGTTCAGAGTTTGGCACTAAAACGATCCACATTCACACAGTTTCTATTGCTACCACATCCATGTGTCCTACAGTAAATAATAAACAGTATATTAGCTAGGTGATATCTCTGGGGTGTGGCTGTTGATTTTCAGGACCAACATCCAGAATAACTACTCAGAAAAGAAACAAATCAAGCTTCGCTCCACAAATGTGATTATTATAGTGTAGGTGGCACACAAACAGCAAACTGATTCTACAAAGGGCTGAGAGTAGAGTTGATATTTCTCAAAAGAGGATTTTCAGAAGACTCCTATGACATTTAATTTTAATACAAGTATAGACGAATCAAAAATTAACCATGCTCACGTGTATGATGCAAAGATATCAAGATGCATACATAGTCACAAAATGCAAAACCGTACCGTATGCTGGTTTGTTCGGCTGGAAAGTTAATGCATAGGGATTGGAAATCAAACTGTATACAGGTCTAGATTATGTATTACTGAAGCAACCAGAAACATTTTGCTTATCTGTCATTTTTGCTACCAGACAGTTGCACTTGTTGATTTTTTGTAAGAAAAAAAAAAAAGCATTGATTTTAACTGCAGCAGTGGAGAACAAAACGATCTATACGTCTGATTATACCCTCACACTTTGGCACGTCTCAGATTTTTGTCCACAGTGTTTTAGTTGCATTTGTTTTGGTGTTTTTTACTTGGTATTTTTTTCGTGTGATAACACTTGAGCAGCGGCACCCAACACTAAACATAATTAAATACTCACAGGCATAGTTACTAACCTGGGGTGAGATTTATAAAGTTGATGGTTCATTAAAATATAAAGTTGGTTGTGCTTGCATATGTTACATTTTATTAATGAAAGTTTGTAATTTGTTTCCCATGTATGCATTGTTATTGTTCTAAAGATAATAGTTACTACATGCATGCATGTCATTTGCTAAATGCAACAAAACTGAAGCTGAGTAACACATACATTAACATAAGCATCTACAGATTATTTACTAAATTCACTGAAGTAAGTGCAGAGTTTTTGTCAACTGAAATGTATAGCATAGAGTGCAATGGTGACCCTCCTCCTACGTTTGAGCCCAGTTTATTATTACAACATAAATGAACACATGAACCAAAAATAAAAATGCATATAGACATTTTGGTTGACAACATTCTGTTACATGTTTCTGGAAAACCTAAGACGGTGCTGGTAAACAAAAACTTTTGATAGTCTGAAACCATCTTAGTTCTAACAAAATAAAATAATAGCTAAACAAAACAAATCATAATAAAATAGGGCAAAATATGACTGAATAGAGTATGTATTATCAGAATACTCACCCCAGCAACTTGTTAAAACTGAAAGATGAGCAGGACTAACTTCTGGTTACTACTTATTCTGTGGGTGTATATCCAAGAATGGAAAGGAGGCTCATACTGACGCCCAAAATGAGACGAAAAATCAAATACAGTACTTATTTATACATGTAACAATATCATTGTGCATTTACTGTATAAATGACTGACATCTAGTAGTGGCAAGAAATGATGTAAAATATAGCCTGAACTGTTCCAGTTAAGCTTTCCTGACCTTTTTTGCCTTTTATTAATCAATGACAATTGAAGACTTTTGCTATTTTTTGGCCTAAAAGATGCATGCAGTATGATGTATATCACTACATTATACAGTATTCATCTATTTACAACATTTGTACAGGTGACCGTACATTTTACCAGCCGTGACCGCACATGAAAAACTGCAGGGTTACAAATGGCATAGAAAACACTTCAGTTTTACATTTGCGCTTTAGAATGCACAAATAATAAGAGCAAATAAGAGCATGTACAAATAAATTCTCTGACACATTTGTTAATGTTTGATTGATTGCTTTTACCTCACATAGGCTTGACAGCCATGCATTTGAAGAAAGTTCCCAAAATCTCTTTAGTGCTTACTCTTTTGGGGCTAATGTAGGACATGTAAGCATGCAGTTCTCAGATCTTCTGCTGTTTGCTCTACACAATTCTGGAAATTTCAGGAATAATCTTACAGATGCAGGTTTTCACTGACTGCCCCTTCTGCGCTTTTTTTGTCTTTTTTGCTACAACTTTTGCTTTATACACAAGATATACTTTCTAGAAAAAGATGTAAACCAACAATTCACATATTACGTAAATGCACAAAAAAAAAAAAACAAAAAAAAAAAAAACAACAACAACAACATAAAATAGACTGGAAAAACAACAACAACACAATGCAACTTAAAAGTTTTCAGTGGGTTCACGTTTCCAAGAAAGGGTCTTGCTGGAATTTGTAACATAAAATAAGGCCAGCCTGTTTTTTTTTTATTTTTTATTATTTTAAAGATAGAGATAGGAAAACCAGTAAACTACGTTGAATAGACCAAATGCAGTAGGAAAGAAAATGCGGGCGTAAGAGTCTATCTTAGTGACACGGATGTGCAAACGGCCGTGCCGCCACGCTCCTGAGCGACAGTCCTCAAAGCAGCAGAAGAAGCTGGTGCAGTCCTTCCCATCCAGACACTCATATCCGTACTCCTCGTCTCGCTCCTGCATGTGGGTGGCATTGTTCATCTGGATGGCGGTGGCTGAGCGTGGGCGAATATCCACAGTGGGGGCCTGCTTTTGGAAGAGAACACAAAATCAGCAAGCGTCCCATCAGATAGACAGGACATCTCGACCAGCTGTCAGGGGCTGCGTTCAAACGTCTGTCAGTGGGCACTTTGCACCTAATATTGCAGGTAGAATGATGTGCAGCTGCAATAGTTGGCTGTAAAACAAGCTTCTTGCTTTTTCTTTCTTTTTTTACTTAAATGAATACTAATACATACACTGCTGTTCAAAAGTTTGGAATCAGTAAGATTTTTCAAGTTTTTTTAATGGAGTCTCTTATGCTCATCAAGGCTGTATTTATTTGATCAAAAATACAGAAAAACAGTAAAATTGTGAAATATTATTTCAATTTCTAATATTGGTTTTCTGTTTTAATATACTTTAAAATATCATTTATTTCTGTGATGCAAAGCTGAATTTTCAGCATCATTACTCCAGTCTTCAGTGTCACATGATTCTTCAGAAATAATTCTAATATGCTGATTTATTATCAGTGTTGGACACAGTTGTGCTGCTTAACAATTTTTTATAACCTGTGATACTTTTTTCAGGATTCTTTGATGAATAAAAAGTTTTAAAATAGGAATATTTTCTAACAATGTAAGTCTTTACTATCACTTTTTATCCATTTAACACATTCTTGCTGAATAAAAGTATTCACTACTTTCAAAAAAAAGAAGAAGAAAAAAATGTACTGACCCCAAACTTTTGAACAGTAGTGTATATTGTAACACAAGATTTCTATTTTGAATAAATGCTGTTCTTTTAAATTTTTTATTCATAAAAGAATCCTGAAAAAAGTATCACAATTTCTAAAAAAATGTTTCCAACATTGATAAAAAAAAAAAACAAAAGATGATGATTTCTGAAGGACACTGAAGACTGGAGTAATGATGCTGAAAATTCAGATTTGCTTCACAGGAATAAATTATATTAAAATATAAACTGTTATTTTAAATTGTAATAATATTTCACAAAATTACATTTTTTCACTGTATTTTTAATCAAATAAATACAGCCTTGTTGAGCATAAGAAACTTCATTAAAAACATTAAAAAATCTGACTGATCCCAAACCTTTGAACAGTATAGTGTACATATTATGGCTGTTCATTGCACATTTATCTGTCTGTGTTTTATATTATTGTGCAATGATTATATTACACTAGTATATGTATCATGCACTTCAAGTATAACTGCATCATTTGCTTACTAGAATGTCATCAGAATGACAAAGTCACTAAAGCAGCGTTTCCCATGTGAGACCACATGGCTCTGTCTAACATGGTACTATGTGTCCGCATAGAACAGCTAAATAATTAGGTATTAATGTACTTTCAGTCTTGTATCTTGGCCAGTAACAGTAGTTTAAATATGCACTTGAAATAAACAAATGTTACAAGACCTGCATTTAAATATTTCCCATCAAAACCAACAGAAATAGGATCATTGGGACATATCCACATTTCTGGATTCACAATCATTTTGCCCAGCACTGGAAGAGTGCTTCAAATCCCTTTGAAAAACGAAGCACGACCAGCTGTTCACGCTGGCTTCTCCGGGTGCACATTATGTAGCATTTAGGACAGAGCCACCTGAGGCTGTGCGGAAACGGGTCATGTGACTCGCTTCTCAAAGGGTTTCGCAGAAGCGTTTGGAAAGCACAAGAGCACAAATAGCCTGCCATGTGGAAAGAAACAAATACAGTGGAATTCGCAGCTTTAACTGGATGAAATATGACAACCTTCAAAGAGAAAGTGTCTCTCCTGTCTTACATTATTTATCTACATTTATGATTTTATTTTGAATTTTAACTGTGGTTCTCAACTGGTGGGCTTTGCGACAAAAATAGGTTGTACATATGAAAGGATCGCAGCGGGAAAACAAAACGCATATTAATATGTAATATGAAAAAATCGCTCACTTAGAATAGCCTACTAGAAATTCATACTTAGAACAAGGTTAAGAACACATTTATGTGCATACTCACATGTTGTGAATTTGGCTAAATTTTACATGTCATTTGTGTAAAAATATAAATAATTTGCCAAATGATTAAAAATCAAGGTCTGAAGCAAAACTAGTCAAGAACCACTGGTATAGTCTGGTATGCTAAATTTCAGATTGATCTAATTCGCTCTTTTCCAAATTCTTGAGAACTATCTTTTAATCCTTAATAGAAGCTAAATGTAGACCTGTGCCTTTATGCACATTGACTTTTAAAAGATAACTACAGCTAAATCTGCCAAAGCCATCAGGCTCATGCTCTTTAATTGGGATTAAGCTAATTAGTGCGGTTGTCTATTTCAAGCTGTTAAGGCTCTGCTGACTATTTCTGTCAGGTTTAAAGCCTCAAACACGCAGAGAAGGAGGAAGGCGGACACTTTTTAATTAAAAGAATGATGCAAGTATTTCAGCCATTGCTGTTGTTTTATTGCATTAAAATAAAAGAGAGTAAAATAAGAGTCTGTGTGCCCCACTGCCTTTCACAGCACAGCAGGTTCAGTGCTAAACTTACTAGATGTTAGTGCAGTGAATCTAAAGATCAGACACAAGAGCAGTGTGGTTGCGCAGAATGCAGAAACATGCATGATTAGTGAACTTTACATGAGCAATATACCTTTGAAGAAAAGAGCCGCAGGAGCTTTTGTCCACACAGGAAACAAAAAAAAAAATTAGAAATTGATTGAACAAACAAATACAAACAAACCAACAACAACATAAAACATAAAACAGACATACAGTATAATGCAAAAAAAAAAAAGACTCTGAAAGTGGAAAGAGAACAAATTACTGCAACCTCGCACATATACATACAGTAGACACAGAGGAAGGTTTGCAAGGCAGCATATATTAACAGGTTCACTGCATGTCGTAAAATACAGACTGCTCATTCCTAAGGAGAACACATCTGCAAAGTGCATTCATTTCAAATATGATCAAAAATACATTTGCATACAGTATAAACTCATCCTGGCTCATTCTGTCAGAATTTAGAGCTTGGAAAAATCAGGTCTGTAATCATATAAGGGCAAACAATCATTACCAAAGAACAAAAGACGAGCATAATCATCTAAGGAGGAGACTGGTACTCTTCAACTCTGCAGAGATCAAAACGCTTCTTCAGCAAAAGTTTGTTGTCGTTTCATTTGAAGAGTTTTACTTCAGAGCATGCCTTTGACTGGGAAGAAAACTGTCGAATGTGGTTTGAAAATCATTACTCATTAATCTGCCTGACATTCTAAACCCCCAAATCAAATAAGACATTTCTGGCACCCCTTTAATCATCTGAAAGTGGAACGACCCCATTTGCTGAGCTCAGCCCTCCTCATGCTACGGATATGAGCGCCCTGCTGAGATGAAAATCTAAGGCTGCACTTCAAACCTGCTGCTGAAATGATTCAGATTAAGGACATCACTGCTCAGTGACACTGTTGAAAGAGTTGGTCCACGTTGGCAAATCTGACCACTTGTGAAGGAAGTTCAGAGAAAAAGGTTCTAGCATGCATACTATGTTCCAAATCTTAGTGAGCTGTCTCACACAGGCATAATGGAAACTCATTAGTGACTGATTAGAAACGCTCTTCATAGACAACAACTAACGATCACACTTAGCTGCATCACAAATAGCTTTCCTCACATGAAGCACTCAAAGTGGATTCCTACAGAGTTAACAATAAAGACTTAATTGCTAAGCTAACAACACAAAACTGTAGTAAGCACACATAATTCATGCCTGCTGGACACTTTCTGGCTGCTTTTTGGCAAGTTTATTTCCCTACAAAACTAATTTTTTGCATTTAAACAGACTTTTACATAAGAGTCTTTTTTAGTTTTTACTGGTTCATTTATAAATATATACACTACCTTTTTTCTGGGATTGTCTTATCTGGAAGTGATGCTGCCTTAGAATTTCACCAAAGCGAGGTATCATCTTCACACTGGGAGCACACTCATTCTAGAAATGCGGCCTAGGTAGCTTGCTAACTTGGGTAACACTTTATTTTAAGGTCTCCTTGTTACAAGTCACATGTAATTACTATTTTAATAACAATTAATTATGCATAATTACATGCAAGTAACCCTAAACCAAGCCCTAATCCTAACCCTAACCAAATAACAAGTACATGTAGTTAATTAATATTACTCAGTACTTATATGTATAATTACACTGTAACAAGGAAACCTTAAAATAAAGTGTAACCCTAACTTGTGGAAGACTGCTATTATACTCAACTTTGGATAGATTTAAAAGTTAGCAGCTAATCCCCACTACTAATCTCCAATAAAACACACACACACACACACACACAAAAAACCCCCCCTAGAAATTGCAGTTCTCAAATAGGCTAATCTTAGAATTAGAAATACTAATAGTAAATTAAAATACTAGTAGTTAATACACTTTATAATGTTGTATGTGAATTGTTTTAGGAAGTGTACTCACAGGATTTTTCCTCTTCTTGTCTTTGTTTTTGCTGGGCTTGCGGTTGCTCACAAAGTAGTGGAGCGTTCCGTATTCAATCAGAGCGGCGAAAACAAAGATGAAGCACACTGATACGAAGAGGTCCATAGCCGTGACGTATGACACTTTGGGTAAGGACTTCCTAGCAATGGTACTCAAAGTGGTCATGGTAAGCACAGTTGTGATTCCTGGGGAACAAAGTAAATAATACTGAAATAAGAACATGGAGATTTTGCATTGCATATGGATTACTGAGGTTATATCTGTTATTTATCTTTACATAGCTTTGTTTGTGGTTTGGTTTTTAATTCCCATTGTAAAAAGACAAGGCCAAATGCAATAATCACTTAAGAGTCAGAATAGGGCCAAAACCAAAGCCTCCATATCTTCGGCTGAGGATGCCAAAACCTGCTTTGGGCCAGAAAAAAGCAGATATTTCCTGAAGGGAACTTCCCAAAGAAGTTCCTCCAGAATTGACACAAGATCAAAGAACCAGACTTGAGATGGCCAAAACAGAGCCACCGGTACGAGGCACACCTTATCCTGCTGGACTCTTCGAAAGGCTTCTGGGTGGAAGCTCACCAGCATAAAGACATACAACTTGGCCTTGTGTGACTCCTGTGTTAGGGCAATTAAGCCCAGCAGTGCTGAATGAGAAAACCAAACGGGACACTGACCCTGTTGAGAAAACCAGCATATGCTGGTTAGGTATGTTTTGAAGCATGGGTGCTGGTCCTAAGCTGGTCCTAAGCAACTAGCTCCTGCTCAGGACCAGCTTAGGACCAGCTAATGACCAGCTCAAACCAGCAGCCATGCTTCGAAACATACCTAACCAGCATATGCTGTTTTTTTCAACAGGGGAGTCATCTTGAGTGAACAGATCCAAACAGATTCAAGTCTGATTTGCTGAACTTCTGCCATTGTAGAATGTCAGGCTCACAATCTGAGGACGAAGCCTCCACTCCCTGGGCCTCAGACCTTCTCCTTCTCACAACTCCAAACTTGCTACAGTGGTGTTGAAACCCGGGAGGAAAAGTTCTTTGTCCTTGCCCCTTGCTGAGATGGACAATTCACTAGCCAGACTCTACCAAACCCAACATCAGGCCCTCTGTGTCTGGAAAGGAGGATTGGCAGATGTTATGGAGCATGATGAGCCATGGAAGCAGGGCTGTGGACAAAGAGTCCATTAGGTGCTTTTGCGCCACATAGTTCTTGTAACTCAGTTCTAGGAACTAGCCAGAAGGGTCATTCCTACAGAACCAATTTCTCCCTCGGGCAGACCATGGCGTCTATATTTGCGGCATTTCCAAACATCAACAATCAATAAATGGAGGATGCCATGATCGGAGCAGTTTTGTTGTGTGTCGTGGGTTTATGATTAACAGAGATGGAATATAAACCCACAATTTACACGATTGAAAGAGCATGAAAATCTGACTAAATCTCCTATGAAAAGAACACAACGCTGCAGACAACAGGTAAATGCCATTATCACTGTTTTTCATGTTCGTGGAGGAAATGTTTTTACATGGCTTTTTAAAAATGCCAGGTAGCCGGTGTTTCGTATGTGTCTGGCCAATCAACGTACATTTACATCACTGATAGTTCCTATAGAACTGTTTTAGACTCTACTCTGAAGTAGGAGCTAATTTAGTTCCCCCAAATGGAGTTCCTAGAACTAAACACATTCCTAGTTCCTGCGGTGCGAACATGCCAAAAAGCGAGAACTTCCGCCAATAGTTCTAGGAACCATGAATAGGTTTCTCTTTGTGCCTCTCTCCAAAAAGGGTCCACAGGATAAACCGGAGACATTCGTGGATTTGTCTGAGAAGACAGCAGAGGCATGTGGGTGTCTGGAGAAGCCTAAATAGCATCTCAACAGCTACCTGTGCGAAACGTCCTGGATCAGAAACCTCAAGCAGGTCATCCTGTGTGGTCCACACCCTAGAGCAACAGCAGCAGTGCTTCCGGTCCACTGAGCTGGGAAAAAACAATCATCCATTTGTGATGATCCAGCAGGTCTGTGACACTTGCCAATCTGGTGGTCCTAGAGCAGTTCATTGCTCAGCTTCCAAAAGATGTAGTCAAGTGGGTCCTTCTCTCTCTTTTTTTCTCTCCAGCCCTTCCCCTACTCCCTCTCTCTTCTCAACCTGTCCCTCTTTCCAGGTTGCAGGGCGAGGCCTGACAACTTCCAAGGCTTCTCCAGTGCCCAGAAACACCCTCCGGGGAGGATCAGTGGAATAGCGGCTTCCAGCTCTTCTTTTCCAGCTACCCTCTCTCTCTTGGCACCTTCTTGCCACTATGGCAGGTTGGCCTGCCAGCGATGTGCTGACCCAAGTCATTTCCAGGATTGTTGTCCAGTCAAGAAGGTAAAGATGTGTACACAGGGATGTGGTGGACTACCCCCTGGAAGTCTGTTTGTCCGGGGACAAAGGCATAGAGTAAATGTAGTGGTTAGTGCTTTCAGCAAACACTAATTTTGGGAAAGGATTAGCCACAATTATTTGGGGAGTCTATGTGCGGATGCCTCTTGGAAAAAAGTCAGGGAGATGGTAGGTGGTGGCTCAGACGTTTAGTATGTCATGGACCTGCCACACCTGGGGCAGCAGAGAATTTCCTCCATGCACAAGAACGACAAAACTGGCTTTATAATTACTGCTTGTGTTACTCCCACCTTAAGTTCTAAATTCAACATCTGGGAAGGACCCTTGACGTCACATAGTGAACCAGGGATCTCGATTATGAGGTTAGATGAACAGATAGGAGCAGGGCATGTCAAGTGTACCACCTCAACCTCCTTAAACAATGCAAGGAGGAGGTTCTGATGGCACTGATGATGGCAGTAAGTGCAGAGGATGATCTTGAGCCAAAGGTGAATTCAAAGTGCAATAAATGTCCCCAGTAGAGATCACCTCTCACTCTCCTAACTTACTTTGGTCCAAACTGGACCAAGATGAATTTACAGATTTAGGGCCAGATGGACACAGTTATTTTTGGCCTGACCTTATTGAATATGCATTTGTAGGAGTTTCCCTTTCAGACACAAAATTTATGGGAGGAGAGTATTAAAATGAATCATGCAACGCAATTTACTAACATTTGCACTCGTCAAATTACTGATATTTGTGCCACTATTAAATGCCCCCCAAAAAACATGTCTTTAAGCAGGTGGTAATTTGTGCTGCTCGTGGTAGATTGCGCTGGTCATTATGGAAATTATCTGGCTGCATCTGTGTTCTTTAATGTGCGCATTGTCAGTAAATCACACGTAGAATTTTCCCCTCCCAACGGCGATTTTGTGGAATTGCGATCTAACGCTAAATTGTCCTGTTGCCCGTAGTCTCGCCCCTACCCAGTTGTATTAATCTCATACAGCAACAATTTAAAATGAACACTGGAGTGGTGGTGCATCTACTTATTGCCTCTGTCCAAACACCCATTTCTGATGCTTCCTTTTGGGATCTTCAGGGCACCCACACCTACCACCTTGATGTCTCATAGCCAAAATTCTTAGGCCAAACGGCGCATATACCTGTTGGTATCTGGCACTACAGCTCTTTCAGTTCAAGGTGGGCCACAAGATGGGACACAGATGGCAGTAGCAGACTACCTCTCCGGCAATGGGGGGGGGGGGGGGGGGGGGGGGTTCTGCAGGCTGGACGGCTTACTTGAGTATACTTGAGTATATGGCAGAAAGGGTGTGGCTGAGTGAGGTTGGCAACAGGACCTCCCTTAAGAGGCATCAGTGATGCGACACCTAGGTGGGCAGAGCTTGTGCTATCTGCCAATAAATTGGTGTGTAACTGCCCATCATTTTGCATGTCTGGAAGTCTCAAATTACATATTCATTAAATGAAAATTAGAGTTTAGCTCTGATATTTATCTTTTTGTTTCAACATAGCAGAGCATTTAGGATTCTCAATGGTAAAACACTGAGGTCAGGTGTCACTGCAGGAAAGATAAACTGCTGAAAGTGGTGTTTATAGGTAAGACAATAAACAATTTGCTATTTGAGTAAGAAATGGATGTTTAGATTTACTGTACAGGTATATAAAAAAGACAGAAAAAATGTTTAAGACAATAGGGATAGTGTCACAACACAAAGTTTTTTATCATGTAGAATGTAAACAGAAGGTCTTACCCAAAGAAGTTCTGGCTGGCACTGCATCCTTGTTGATCCAGAATGAAACCCAGGACAGAACAACGATCAATGTACAGGGGATATATGTCTGGATGGTGAAATAACCCATTCTTCTGCTTAAGTCAAAGAAGACGGTCAGAACCACATAATCTCCTGGGGACAAAACAAAATTTCATAATATGAACAAATGCGCACCTACTCACTTATAATTTTAGTTTTCATGAAAAACATCCTTCAAAACTTTCTTTAGTAACCATCTACTCTGTCTATAGATCACAGCTCAGCACAGTCTGGGAATTCTGTTAACCGAGGTGTATCCTGATGCTGATCAACAGTACTGAGTCACCATGTTTTCCTTTAAAGATTTTAAGATCACAAGAAACAAATTCAGGGCCCCAATGCACAAAAGACTGTGGGACACAGGGGCTGCTGTTAACATCAATTCCAAGCACCAGCCTTTCCACCATAAATCACAGGGCTCTTCCGCTGTCAGGTTGTTTTGGGTCAGGGAATCACAGACTGGATGTTAAAGGACAATTTAAAGGTGAATTAAGCATACAGAATAAAACAGGACTAAGCCACTATTTAGTCTTCTCACAATAGACACCCTCACACTCACACAGATACAGTGCATTCCACACAGAAACACAACAGGAGGACATCTAATCACTAAGGTGTAAGTGTAGCTGAAATGCATGGAGGACATGGGGGTGATTTCCAATGTGACTCAACCCACCCTGTGGTGCATCAGCATGGTTGTAGTGCCTAAGGCTCAAGACAAGATCAAACTGTGCACTGATCTGACTCGTCTAAATAAGTGGGTGTTGCAAGAAAGACATATCCTCCTAGTTGCAGAACAGGCACTCACAATCTTTGCAACAGCCAAGGTATTCACAAAACTAGATGCTACCTCAGTTTTCTGGCAAATTCCATTGTCAGAGGAAAGCTGATGTTCATTACCCTATTTGGTAGATATGAATTCAACAATCCACCTTTTGGGATTTAGTTGACTTCAGCTTCCCATGACACTGATTTTGATGTGAAGATGAGGGTTTGACAATAAACAATAAACTGGATATGTGTGTGTGTGTGTGTTTGTGCATATATGTCTGTGTGTGTGTGTACATACACAGTTGTTTTTGGTGTTTGGCTTAGTGTTATGCTAGAATCATTATTATATTCTTATACCTTTTGTTCTCTTAATATTTTGAATTGTTTGTAGCTTTATTTTGTTTTCATTTAAATAAGTTTAGAAATTTTGTCATATGCATTTCTCATTTTTATTTAATTAATTTTTTTAATGTTTGTGTATATATACTATTTATAAAGTTTTAGCTTTTAGTTTTGGATCAGTTTTAGTTGTTTTAATACTACAATTGATTGTTTCTGTTGTCCTCATTTGTAAGTCGCTTTGGATAAAAGCGTCTGCTAAATGACTAAAAGTAAAGTAAAGTAAAAGTAAACAAGTAATGTGTGTATGCTTTGGACAACATTATGTTTATGGGGCACTGCATCACAGCAGACAGGGTTGCACCAGATCCATGAAAAGTCAGGGAGATTATGAAGATGCCTGAATCAGCTGGAGTGAAAGGTGTGAAGAGAGTGATGGGAATAGCTAACGTCTTTTTTAGCTAAGTTTTTACTCCACCTTGCATCTTATACTCAGCCACTCAAATATCTGCTTTGTGAGAAAAATCTGCTCTGTGATGGTGCTGGGGAACACCACAAAAAGAGATGTTCAAGAAGGAGGCCCTAGCAGACATAGAAATGTGAACGTCTGTCAATTTACCTCCTCTGTCTCAAGTATAATCTAGAGATGGATCACAAGCCACTGCTGAGCACCAAAACACTAGATGAGCTCCCACGACAAAAACTGTGGCTTCGACTGAATCTATTAAAATTCACTTTCGACATTGTGCATGTGTTGGGTGCGCAATTCAAACACAATATCAAGAGCTCATGTGAAGCACGTATTCATAGAAGCAGAAAAGGATAATAAGACAGGGGCATTTCCTGCGAGGAGGCAAGGGAGGCAGTGCCTCCTCAAAAATTGTATGAGAAAAAAATATTAATCATATTAATCATAATACAAAAATAAAACAACGTAAATATTATAAAATATGACATAAAAAAGTGTATCAAGCATGCGGTGACTTTGGTGAGGGTAACTGAGAATGAATGAGAGAAAATCACATGAGAGGAGGCATGCCTCCATTGTGTTATGATTGGCTATGATTGGTTCATATGATAAATCCCACCTCTTGTGTTCATATAATGCCGTTAATGGGAAGACTAATAAAAAAGTAAGTAAACAACACACACTTTTATATAACCACTTTGTCAAGTCAAAATCAAACTTCAAATGGCCTGAAAACATGATCTGTGGGTTTTTGGTGAGCAATCAGCTTGTTGAAATTAAAGGTACATCTCTGTGTCTGTGACCAGTGTTTACTGAGCTCTGATGACTGATGATCCAAAAATAAGTTTATTATTAAAAAGAACAGCTGAACACTTTTTAAAAGTACGGGTGCACACACATTACCAGCAGTCTGAGATAGGTGGAGAGCAGGCACGTGCACACATAAACATGAAAGGGGGCTTGAGCTCCTGCCCTTTTTTTTTCTTGAGAGAAAGTGGCATTTTTTTTCTGGGGAGTTTTTTTATTTTTATTTTATTTTTTTTATAAATGAATATATATATATATATATATATGTGTGTGTGTGTGTGTGTGTGTGTGCATGTGTGTTTCTGTTTGTGCATAGCTTTCCCTGTCAAACAAATAAAAAATCTAAATATCAGGTTGGGTAGGGAAATGTTGAGACTTTCTCCCCTCCGTGTCTCCGCTGAACAGCAGTGTAGCACGATCTGCACATCACGATCACAGACAGGCAGAGAGCTGCAGAACTGAAGCCCTCCCTCCCTGTCCAGTTGTGTTTGTCTTGGTGTGGAGGTGAGTGGTGATGAGCAAAAGACTAAGCTACCTGTGCCTCAAATTTACAGCTAATTATCCAAAAGACAAAAGGCAATTATAGTTAATTTGTCTTGCTAACATCCATGACTCATGAGAGCTAGCATGTAAGTTAGTCAAAGTTTATCTAAAGCAATAGGAAGTTTAGTAGGTTAGACCAGTGTGAGTTCCTTCTACTGCGTGATTCAGTTTATTAAAATGTGTTTAGATTAAGAATGATCACAAAATTCAAGATATGGGGGCAGAAATGTATATATTTATATCATTCCATATAGTATCATGTGAAGACTGATGTTTTTTTCCACCAAAAAGCAACATGATTACAAATGTGATATTGATTTTATACAGCAGTTCAATAAACAAGAATTTAATATTAACACACTTACGTTTTAGACACAATATTGAGTGTTTTTGCTCTATTTCGCCAACAAATATCATTTCAATTTGCGTCTCTGAACAACAGCTGTTTTGTTCCTGAATGAATCAACTCTTAAATGATTCGGTTCAGTCGCAATGACTCACTTATTAACAGTGACTTGCTGCCACCTGCTGGCAGCTTTAATTTCACATTTAAACTATCTTTTCATTTTTTTAAATAATTTCAAATATCAGTACTCAACATTTTATGTTTAAAATATCAAAAGAGTATTAATGAATTTGTAACTGCAGGTTAAATGCATTCATGTCCTGCATTAAACAGTGTGTAAATGCATCTAAATGCCACTTCTAATGCAGCTTCTGTGTTTTCTCTACATTGCAAAGATTAATTTTGTCAATACTGATTTAATGTGCTTGGTAACAGCTTAAATGACTTATTCTAATTGACTGATTCTATTTAAGAATTTGACTGAAAATATGATGCATAAATACTCATGCAGGGCTTTATAAAGGAAAAAATGCCCATAAAAGGTAAAAAAAAAAATCAATTTAAACTTATTGGAAAATATTACATTTTTATCACTGCTGTGAACTGATCACCACACAGAATATGCAGGATATCAAAAACTTTAGGAGTCAGCTGTCCACAGTAATCCTTAAGATATCAGCACAAAAACACACTCAGCAAAATATTGTCTAATTATTGTTATCGATAAAATCCCAGAAAATATTGATATATATTTTTTTTGTCAGTATCGCACACCCCTAATATATTTAACGTTTTGTTAAGAAAAAATTAATTAAATAAATATGAGAAGTGTCCTTTTTTCCACTTGAGCCTCTGCCCCTCAAAATGTCTGTGCACGTCCCTGGCGGAGAGCGCTGTGTGAAAGGATTCTGGAAAGAGGGAGGGAAGAAAAAATCTTTCTCCTCACGAACATCAAAGGATTCAGTAGTCAGAAATACAAGTACAATCTGCATGTCCCTTACCAACACTGCAGTCTGGGCAAAGCATGTAGCTTCTGAGAGAGGAATCACAAAGCAAAAACACCCAGTTCTTACATCATACACATTACTGAAAGACTGGTCCAGACTGCACACATGCACACAGCTGACCTGACTCAATATCTCAAACCTGTTGTATCAACTAACACTAGCATGACTGGATTTTTAGAAAAAAAAAAAAAAATACTAAAAAAAATTATGCACACCTATTTGTCTAGCTAATGCAATAGTTGTGGCACAGGCTTGTCTGTAGCTTTTCCTTATTGACTGCAGAATTTCTGCAGTTTTTCTGTTTTGACAATGATCTTACATAGTGCACCTTTAAAGACCTCCTCCCTTTTTAAAAAGTTAATGATGAGAGTGAGGTAACCTTCTTGCACCTTTCTGATAAAACACTTCCTTCCTTATTTCTCGCTTACTGATGGCATCATTAGGGGTACCTACACCTGCAGTGCTTCATAAATACTGCGCTATTCTTTCTACTGACAGGGCACTTTTCTGATGGACTACTCCTGAATTATGCTTACCGTGGTCCACCATTTCAATTTGTATTCATTACGACCTGCATTAGATGGAGCGCCTAAGCAACATTCTGTCTTTTTTCTGCAGCAAATTGCTGTAAAAACACTCTAATTTAACATAGTCAGCAAAGTCAAAGTCAAGGACCATTACTGTCTGTGTTTACTAATAAGGCATCACCCTAACGGCTCCCATGACTTGCTTATATAAATATAGCTTAATTAAATAATTAAATAAATTGCAATAATGTGTTTATAATGCACATTTGCACACAAAAAAGGCAGGAAGCACAGGAATCCGATACAGTTGTTGCTTGATAAAGGGTGACTAATAGGCCAACTACCACACAATATAATCTCACTGTCATAATTCTATGCCTATGTCATAATGCAATGCATTATGATGCATCACATTGTCATTGTTTTAAAAATATGCAAAAGACCCAATGTATTCATAAATAGCATACACCCAGCATGAGACTGAAGATCAGCTGGTTTCACCAGGATTGCTTCACTTTTGTTGGGTACAGGGCTTCATAGAAGCACCTCTGTCCATTTTCACAGTTTTCTATTATTTAAACCAGTGGTTCTTTACAGTAACCAAAAATAGCTTGCAGGTCTGTTACGGGTTGTGGACAAATGATACATGTATTCTGTAACTGGAAAAACTGGAAACACTCTGTAACGTTGAGGAGCAAGTAAAGCCAGGTGGGGATATGTAACAACTTTCTCTTTTTTAAACTGTAACCACTTAATAATGAATATATATGAAGTAAATAGAAGGATCTCTCAATGTGATAATGTGAGAAATAGAATTGTGATATATGATTGGTACAGCTGCAATTTCTGAAATATATGAATATAAATTAATAATATAACAATAACCTCTGCAAAACAACGTTACATAAAATCAGAATAATTATTCACAACCATCAACACGAGCATGTTCTGTATCGTCTATACTGCAGTAAATTGCAAAGTAATCAAGGAGGGTAATATATGAATTAAGGAGGAGATAATTTTGAAATATGATGAATTTTTTAGCCCTTACGCATAACTGATCACTGACATCAAAGCTGCAGAAGCAGAATGTGTTTTTGAACTAAAATGATTTCTTCCTGTTGCTGTTTTTTCCAAATGAAACCCAGATGAAGGTACAGGGCAGTGTATCAGATGCTGTGAATGTTTGACTGAAGTAGCTGCGTCATCTCCATTGCATTTATTTCATTCTCAGCTCACGGACTTCAAAGCAGCCCAGTGCTTAGATTGTCCCTAATGAGAGCACAGCGCAGCACCTCAAAGGCTGAATCTGCCAGGAGATCTCACCTGACAGTCTGCTTGCCTGTAATGGAACAAATGGTGCACGAATAAAAAAAAAGATGATATGAGATGTCTGTTTGCCTTTTATCTCTACACAGTGGGAATATTCCCAGACTTCTCTTTGAGGGCAGCATTTTTTATATCCCTCTTTTCCTTCGGTCTCTTTCATGCATTGTTGAGACCTATATGCAAATCACAAGCAACCATGAACAGAAAGAACACTTGCCAAAAGACGGTTAAAATAGCTTCAGCACAGGCCAGGGACCTCTATGTACAAATGTTGCCTATGCACAAAATGACCACTGAAATGTGTGCAATTTTGCATTTAGATGACTAAACTGAATGATTTAGCAATGTAATAGCTCAAATAGCACTTGCAGTCCATATCTCATATTTTCCTAATGTCTTGTAGGGTAGTGATTCCCAACCCTATTCCTGGAGCCCCCCAACATTGCACATTTTGTATGTCTCCCTAATGAAATGCACCTGAATTGTTTTAATCCTTGTCCCTAACATTTAGAAAAGAACATAATAATGATTAAGCATTGCTGTAAAATTGCTTGCATTTTAAGGGCCTTTTTTATAGGAATTTGGTTGACCTTCAAATGTAGAAAAACCTTATTTTTCCTCAGTATTACATCTAAGCTCCATGACAGTTACATAACTAGCTCTGTCAAGCTGTGTTGCAAACCCATCCAGACACCAAAGATCCTTTTTGTTCTCCCCTTTTTAACTGGTTTAAAAGAGGCTTATCTTCACAGAACAATCAGGGCGCTGATGAACAAACTAATCCTGGATATGCTGTGGGAGAGAAAAATAATAATAATGTGCATTTCAAACAGATGTGATCTAATTAGTGGAAAGCAAAAGAGCTGCAGCTTTAGTCAGTGATAAACTACATCTGGTCTTATTCACAGAATATGTTACTGTGACATGCTCTGTGAATCTTATATACAGTCTAAAAGAAAAAAAAAAAAATTTGTAGTTTATGCACCTTCATGTCGTTCCAAAACGTTATGCTGTTGTTTTTTTTTACATAAATATTTTCTTGGACAATATTTATTTGTCTGTCAATTTAAGCTGTTATCAACTAACAATCTCCTTCTCCGCTGAAAAAAAGAGAGGGGTAAAGTTTAGATATATCTGGCACAAAGAAGTCAATGTCTGCAGTGTTTCTTCAATATTCCATTACAGAAGAAAAAAATCTCACAGTTAAAAAGGCGTTAATGACGTCAGATGAGATTCACTGCTGACTGAACTGAGAGAAGCGAGAATGCAGGCATTGTTGCAGTGATTATCTTATTGCATAAGAAAGCGAGCAAAAAGCAGCGGTTTAGATTCAAATATAAACATTAGATTTTCACTCTGTCAAACAGAAAGCTGGTTTTAAAAACGAGAATCTGAATTCACAAGGGAAAATATTCTGAATAGAAAAATCAGTGATTTAGACATTGGTTTATATTGGCTGTAAAAGTTTTTCACTTGCATAAATGTATATGTTCAAACATTCCTTAATATTAATATATGGAATTCCTTAGGAGCAACTAAATCATCAATTTGGAAAATTCTTAAAAAACTATGAGTGCACTGATGAGCTCAGTGACACTAATAGACCAGGCTGACTACAGAAGAACTGTCTCATTATCAAAGTCCAGAGAAGACTTCATGAAAGTAAATACAAAGGGTTTACTACGAGGTGTAAAGCAGTGGTAAGCATCAAGAACAGGAAGGTCAGATTAGATTTCACCCCAAACACGTCAAAAAGCCTGCCCAGTTCTTGAACAATATTATTTGGACAGATGAAACTAACCATACCAGAATGATTGGAAGAGAAGACAATAAAGAAGGATCATGATCTGAAGAATACCACATGGGCATGTATGCAGGGTGCGAACTACGGGGGAGCTAGGGGGAGCTCGGCTCCCCTTAATAAGACATGGGCTCCCCTGAAAACGTGATTTGTGAAATTTTGGGGGGTCTCAAAAAATGTTGACAATGTGTTATTTTGACGTGCCATTTCAGTTTTGTCTAATGTGATCATCATGTGTAAAATTGAAAAAATATTCATTCATGCATGATGGCGATTTAAACCTAATTCGCTTCAATAAAGATAAGTATACATGCTATTCTTGTCATGAACATCAAGGTGTGGGGGCGCTGCGGTGCAAATTCCACTCATCTTTAGTACGTTAACTCAAAAGATTCGTAGAAAAAGTATAAATGTTGGAGGCTATTGATCTGCGCGCGGAGTCTTTGAAATCCATTCAGGCCTCTGTGGTCGATTCTGTGTTAAGGTAAGGCATGTTATTCGCAATTATGTGTTGTGGCTGGGTTGTTATAGGTCTGTGTGACTCTCGATGTCTTAGGTCTAATTGAACGGAGAAATTATGGTATTCTTCTGTAGCCTGACGAGTAACTTTAACCGTTGTTCGTGTGAACTCAAAGACAGCCTGATGCTTTGTTTATAGACTATTTGTGGGTGGCTGTTTGTTGTTTCACCTATCAATTCGTGTCGATAAAGTATAATAGGGTAAATCCTGTATCTTTATGTATGTATCTTTCTGTTAGCTGTTATGCATTACCAGCTTTTATATCTTAAATCTTCTAGTGAAATCAGGCAATATGAGGACTAGCAAAATATTCCCTTTTATATATATTATATTCAGAGCTATAGCTTAATAATATCATCAATCCTCTTTTTGTCTCCCATACTTAACAAAGAAGAACCACTCATTCAGCCACATGTCTCTTATGCTTTTTGGAAGGAAACAGGTTGGAAAAACAACCAACAAAAAGTGTAGGCTGTGAATAAGTGATTTGATATATATATATATATATATATATATATATATATTTAAATGTAGAAAAAGCACCTCCATCTCACTATAATATTCTGCACTTGAGTAAAAGGTTATAACACTTTTCACCCAATCCACCAGACAAAAGTCATAAGTCCATTTACTGAAAGTAATAGGGATGGATGGGTGGTGCTGATAGTAATTGTATGTGTAGTTCTGTAGTTCTGCAGTGAGATGCTTATAAGTAGGCTGATTACATAAGAGGGGAGAATGGTTTCACGGCTTGCATATTCTTTCATTTGTTTGTCTTTGTATGTATAGTATCACCCATCACCCACTAAAACAATTATTTACCCAGTGTTGTTTAAGTATAGGTTGTAGTCATTTTAAATGAATGCTCAGTTGCAGCTTAATTACCTGTAGGTACAGTTTAGCGAGACACTGCGTCCCATTGCCTGCGAGTGACTTACTTCAGCCAATCAGAATCAGACAATGTTTTGATGATGATCCTGCTAGACAGCCAAAAGTAACATACTGTAGATTTAATTATGATCAATTATAGGTATTTGGATCAAGTAACTGTTTTGGGTCACTGGCAGAATCCGTTTCAGAGATCCAGCCAATACTTGTCCAACAAATGTTTAGTAATAATGTCTATAGACTATAGTAGGATTTATTACTCTCTTGCCACAGACAATAATATCCTAATATTGACCAACACTATTTAAGAGCATGCAGCAACAATCAGCATGATTAGGAAAGTTTAGCAGAATAAAGTAAAGCAGAGTAAAGAATAAAATCATGCACTTTTGGCAATATCTGCAATTCAGCAGATCAACAGCCTGAATGAATCATCGCTGTCCTAATTTTAACACATCTTGTGAAAAGAGATGAGTAATTCTTAATGTATCAAATAATCAGACTAAGCTTGATACTTGCATGTCTCGCCCATCTGAAAGACAGAGTCCTGTGTCAGTTTGTTGAGTTGTTTGATGAGAGAGAGAGAGAACTGGTTTGATGCAGAGGATCTTTCATAAATGAAAAGACAGCAGCCTGGTGAAGTTTAAAGGTCTGTGAGGTATCATCATCATCATCATCATCATCATCATCATCATCATCATCATCATCTTCACATCAGAAATTTAAATTCTCCCCTTTGTGTTCTTGAGACAGTGATCTGCGGTGACTGCAGATCTAAACAAGATGAGATAAAAGCATGTATATCGCTTTCAAACTCTGAAAAGGTTAAAAAGCTCTTAACCTTTGCTAAGAGTTTTAACTGCAAGAAAACAGTTTACCACTGCATTTATCTGCTTAGCATACTTCAAAGCAGAATCAAATACATCCCTTTTTTAGTTTTGTTTGTTTTTTACTCAGGATTTACCATGGTCGAGATACCCAACATTGGATTTATGCTACCTGCTGTAGCTACAGGTCAGAACACAATTGCCTTAGTCTTATTCTCATTAAAATTGAAATCAAAAGTTTAGGGCATCCTAGCTTTCATATCCTACAGACAAGCGGAGATAAGAGCTGAGATAATTGATGTTGCTTTGCCTAAGAGACATATAAGTTTGAGTGTAGCACAGCAATGAAACAATACTCTGTGTTTTATAAAAAAATCAGTATAGAAGAGAATAAAATGGGGACATGAATAGAGCTTTGAGGGACCACACAGGTCAAAACTGATTTAGCTGGGGAAAAAAACACAGACACAGACTGGAAAAGTTCTCTACTTCAGATAGGATTTGAATCAACTGAGGGCAGAGTCTCCTGAATCAACAGATAACAATATATAAGTTAAAACACATAAAAGAGTAGACTCTCTATGGGTTTCTAAACCCAGACCGAAAGATTTCAAACACACTATTATATTTCAAAAAACTTTATATTTGGACAGAGATTGCTTTATCTAAAACTTTGGGCATAAAGGTAAATTAGAAATTGTCCTAGGATGGTTCTTTCAACAGGCTTGTTTATGGTAGATAGAATACATGACCCAATGTCATCAAGAGCCTGGGTTGAAAAGGCTTACTGGAATGAAATCAGATTTAGATTTTGCAATGGCATCTCAACAGTGAAGAGGCACAGGGGGGAATGGTCATGGTCGAAGGAAAGATGAACAAATTGAAAAAAATTCTCAATGAAAACCTGGTCCAAAGCGCTCAGGACCTCAGACTGGGCTAAAGGTTCACCTTCCAATGAGACAATGATCCTAAGCAAACCAAGACAATGCAAGAGTGCCGTATGGACGACTCTGTGAATATTAAACGGCCCAGCCAGAGCCCAGTTTTGAGAAACTCTGGAGAGACCTGAAAATGTCTGTCTACAAGCAGTCCCCATCCAACCTGACAGAGCCTGAAAGAATATGTAGAGAAAAATAGCAGAAATTCCCCAGATGATTAAAGCTTGTTGAATCATATCCAAAAAGACTTGAGGCTCTAATCACCGCCAGAGGTGAGTTACTGGTCAGGATTCTTATACAATGTAGTTATTTCAGCCTGGTTTTATAACGGTTTTGACCACTTTTTTTGAGTTGGTGATTGCAGTTTAGGTGTAATTCAGTGTCTGTTCTTTCTTAGGTACAGCACTCTTTTTTAAAACAGATGAATGACCAAACTACTGGAAAATGTTGTTAACGAAATAGCAGACATGTTCACAAGTCCCTAAGGTCCAAGTTCAAGTCAAGTCTAAGTCTTTGAGGTCTAAGTCCAAGTCAATTCTCAAGTCTATTCTATTTTTAGCAATAGCCATGCAATTAGAATATAATAATAATAATTATATATATTTTTTATTAATATTAATATCTGCAATGTAAAATAAATTTAAATTATTTTTTTTTTAATTTTTAAAAACATATAATACGTTTTAAAATAGGAAAACTACAATATTTTTGTCTTAATTTCTTCACTTGCAAGAATTAAACCATCGAGCTGTTATTTTTGTGAAAACCTGCAGTTTCAGTGAAAACAGGTTTACAAATGCTTCTCGTTACAAATCTGGTGAAATACTGTAATAATCTGTGTACAAACAATTTGGAAATTATGCAAATGAGAAAATAATGCGTAACTGGTGCCGGTGGATTCCCATTAAATTCAAAGCAAATGCAGAGATGGAGTTCAGTGCATTGATTTGAACTAAAAACACTGGATCATGAACTGATTGCATATGTGCTTTGATTTGACACACAGAGCAACAGACTATATACAGTACTTATTTAATTATATCGAAGCCTTTTCACGATGTGGTAAGGACACTAAGCCATATCACGCTTTTGATTTTCATTCCTTTGACAGATGCTTTGCCAAAGTAATAACTTCAAAGACAGTGTATGTAAAAATATCTTCCGTTCATTATGAAACTGTGGCGGCCGCCAAAGTAGGTGATTAATGGGAAACACTGGATTGCATTTCAAATTAAATGACACAAAGATTATCACAAGGTAAGCCTATGCTATATTGTTGTGCATTTCCAGTGGGTGATGAACATGCGTGCCTTAGATGTGTCTCAATAATGCAGACTCTGTGTTTAGAGAAGAATTATTGTGATATTTGCTCCTGCAGCACATATTGATAGGGAATGAATGAATGAGGAATGAATATAAAAATATTGTGTTTGATGCTGTTAAAGAGAGAACATAATCAGCAATGATTTGTGTTTTTGACGAGGCTCTGTTCAAGTCAGGTCTCAAGTCAATTTTTAAGTGTAGACTTATATGTGACGTGTCCAAGTCACAGTTTCCAGCTCTGCTTAAAAGTGTTGCTACTTCCAGACACCAGCTTTGTCTTTTTGTCTTTATGTTGTAGCCTGACAAAAGAAAACTAAAGTAGAAAATATTAGTCTGTATGGTTGTTAAAGGGCATTTCATATCTTCTGTCAATCTGGACCAATCAAGAGAGCTGGGAGCCTAAAAATGTTTTTAGACTCGATTGGTCTTGCTCTCAAAAAAGAGGCATGTTCATTCACCACCACTGCCTCCAGATTAGCACCGTCAGAGACTCATCTGCAAACCGTGGGTGTCTGTAAACGCAGAAGGAAGTCGATGTGTCCCAGGGCATTCACGACTCGAACCAAATCACACAGACCGATGCACGCAGACAACAGCGCGACTGCATCACAGCATCAGGTCACTCCGAGAATAGCTCTACTCCAAAAAAGGAAGCGTGTATCTACACTAAGACGTTTCACAATCTTTTTAAAGCCATTCCCATGATGCATTAGGATGGCTGCAAACTGCTGACTGCCTCCACAAGCCAATCACCACGCTCTCACTCATCTGTTATTTTTGTCATAGTCTCTTTCTCACTCCTTCTTTTCATTATCTCGCTCCACCCTGCAATGTTTTCGGGACATCTTAAGCTACACGCTGGTAAATGGGATCACACTTGCTGTCGAGAGATGTGGCTCTGTTTCACCACAGCTGTGATTCAGTCAAAGGCCCCAAGCCCCAGACCAATGCATTGATCTCTATGAAGTGAAGCATTAGATATACCCCAAATGAATTATATCTCATGTTTAACCACTACAGAGACATCAGAGCCTGCGGCAAATGTCAGAAGGACTTGCTGAGTTCTCAGAGGAGTACATGAGAGTCGACTGTCCGGTGATGGTTCTCACAACTCTGAACACACTGGAGCAAATTTTCAGATATAGGTGCTATAGTTATAAATGTAACACAGATTTAAAGTGTAAACAAATATATCATAGGAGGAAATTGCATATGTATATGTAAATTGTTAACCCAGGTGAAAAAAAGTACACTTCCATAATGTACTTAAAGTGCTCTATTTTCGCACACTAATTTTGTACTTAACATACTAAAAATGATTCTTTAGTACTTCTTAAGCTAAACTTAAGATCATCTAAGTGTACTCAATTGTGCTATTTTGGGACACAATTAATATGAACTAAAATGTACTTTTAACATACTATCTCTGTGTTTAAAAAATGTATTTAGTCACCACTTGTAGTAGGGTGAATTCGGGTAATCTGGGACACCTAAGATCCAGTGTGTTTATTTCCTGTTCTAACAAAATGTAATCAACAGGACTTTTACTATAATTTTAGCATGGATGTCATGTGACTGAAATCACATGACTTCATGGGGGTGATTCCACAGAAAGGAGCAGGGCACTTGTCAATCAAGAAGCTCCCCTGAGAATTGCACGATAAGGTCAGTTCTGACTATATTAATGTTAAGGACATAAATCTGTCATAAATAAGACAATGTTCCTAATTGTTGTCAAATTATGTTTGTGATCTATTCAAGCAACAAATTATGTATTAAAGTGTTGAAAATGAGTTTTAGTTGAGTTTTTTTTTTTTTTTTTTTTCAAACATTTTTTTGTTGTCCCACATTGTTAAATATGATTGAGAATGTGGGACAGCATGCTTTGGGTAATCTGGGACAGTCTTCAAATGGGGGAAATATGCAGTTAGGGACTTTATAAGTCTAATGACAAGGGCTAATATATGCCATAATGAGAAATGGGTGTTAATGTTAAGGACATACATCTGTCATAAATAAGACAATGTTCCTAATTGTTGTCAAATTATGTTTGTGATCTATTCAATATTGTTCCCCTAGTAGCCCCAATTTTATAGAATGGAGAACTTGAATAACTGAATGAATAATCCGTTAATCAAATTGTTGCTTGCTGTTGCTTAAATTTTAGTTGATTTTTTTTTAAAAATGTTAATACAATGTTAAACAAATGTTAAACAATTTTAATAGAGTTTTAAATGAATTTAAATGAATTAACACCGTAGATCGTTAATCCTGTGTAGAGACAGAAATGATTTTTCCTGATATTGAAATATATATTTTCTCATTGAGATTTCTATACTTGTCATTTTTTTCATAATGCTTTTTTAAAAACTGGTGATATTGTGTTTGGCATGCAAACGTATGGTGAATATAGGCTTTTTTAGGCCCAATACATACAGGTGCATCTCAATAAATTAGAATGTCGTGGAAAAGTTCATTTATTTCAGTAATTCAACTCAAATTGTGAAACTCGTGTATTAAATAAATTCAATGCACACAGACTGAAGTAGTTTAAGTCTTTGGTTCTTTTAATTGTGATGATTTTGGCTCACATTTAACAAAAACCCACCAATTCACTATCTCAACAAAGTAGAATACTTCATAAGACCAATAAAAAAAAAATAAAAAAATTTTTTTTAGTGAATCGTTGGCCTTCTGGAAAGTATGTTCATTTACTGTATATGTACTCAATACTTGGTAGGGGCTCCTTTTGCTTTAATTACTGCCTCAATTCGGCGTGGCATGGAGGTGATCAGTTTGTGGCACTGCTGAGGTGGTATGGAAGCCCAGGTTTCTTTGACAGTGGCCTTCAGCTCATCTGCATTTTTTGGTCTCTTGTTTCTCATTTTCCTCTTGACAATACCCCATAGATTCTCTATGGGGTTCAGGTCTGGTGAGTTTGCTGGCCAGTCAAGCACACCAACACCATGGTCATTTAACCAACTTTTGGTGCTTTTGGCAGTGTGGGCACGTGCCAAATCCTGCTGGAAAATGAAATCAGCATCTTTAAAAAGCTGGTCAGCAGAAGAAAGCATGAAGTGCTCCAAAATTTCTTGGTAAACGGGTGCAGTGACTTTGGTTTTCAAAAAACACAATGGACCAACACCAGCAGATGACATTGCACCCCAAATCATCACAGACTGTGGAAACTTAACACTGGACTTCAAGCAACTTGGGCTATGAGCTTCTCCACCCTTCCTCCAGACTCTAGGACCTTGGTTTCCAAATGAAATACAAAACTTGCTCTCATCTGAAAAGAGGACTTTGGACCACTGGGCAACAGTCCAGTTCTTCTTCTCCTTAGCCCAGGTAAGACGCCTCTGACGTTGTCTGTGGTTCAGGAGTGGCTTAACAAGAGGAATACGACAACTGTAGCCAAATTCCTTGACACGTCTGTGTGTGGTGGCTCTTGATGCCTTGACCCCAGCCTCAGTCCATTCCTTGTGAAGTTCACCCAAATTCTTGAATGGATTTTGCTTGACAATCCTCATAAGGCTGCGGTTCTCTCGGTTGGTTTTGCATCTTTTTCTTCCACACTTTTTCCTTCCACTGGATTTATTAAATGTGAGCCAAAATCATCACAATTAAAAGAACCAAAGACTTAAACTACTTCGGTCTGTGTTCATTGAATTTATTTAATACACGAGTTTCACAATTTGAGTTGAATTACTGAAATAAATGAACTTTTCCATGGCATTCTAATTTATTGAGATGCACCTGTATGTCCCAGATTACAAAGTGACCTGTCCCAGATTATCAAATTCAAGTAGATTTTTATTTTATTTTTTTTTTTGGCACAAAAACACTAATAGGTGTGGCATGTCTCCTCTGGGTATAATATCTACATTCTTCTGGTGTGGTTAGAAAACATCTTAGGGATTTCAGAATAGTCTAATGTGTTGATCTCATGTGTTAGATAGATATTGAAATAAATCGCAGAGGTCAAAATTGCAAAAAATGTCCCAGATTACCCAAGTTCACCCTACACTTGTGTACTAGTGTATGAAAGATGGGTTCAAGTGTACTACAAGTGGTAACTAAATACTTTTTTTTTTTTTTCTTTTTAAAATACAGAGATAGTGTGTTAAAAGCGCATTTTAGTTCATATTCATGGTTTCCCAAAATAGCACAGTTGAGTACACTTAGATGATCTTAAGTTTATCTTAAGAAGTACTAAAGAATCATTTTTAGTATATTAAGTACAAAATTAGAGCGCAAAAATAGAGCACTTTAAGTATATTATGGAAGTGCACTTTTTTCACATGGGAAGGCACTTTCAGGTAAGTTGCATTCATATATTTCAAATCTCCCAATTTGTTACACAAATAGTTACTGCACTAGATCTCAATCGTTCATTTGGTTAAAAGTTCCAAAAGTATGCTCAGAATTTGGAAAATGTGCTTTTTCCTTTTATGCCCCCTGGGCTTGGAATGACTTGCAAACTGTAGTTAAACTAGAGTCATTGCCATCCCTGGGTACTTTTAAATGTCTTTTGCAAACTGTTTTAAAGGAGTCTTGTAAGTGTTTCACTTGATCCTACTTTCATCAATTGTTTTGTATGAGTATTTTGTTTTGTCGCTGATTTTGTGTGCAACTCTATGTGCTGCTGTCTTGACCTGGTCTCCTAGGAAGAAGAGACTGTGAAGTCTCAATGGGATTCTCCTGGCTAAATAAAGGATAAAAAAAAAAAAAAAATCTTGCCTAAAGCTCTTAAAATTACATTTTGTGACAAACACAGTAGTATTTAAAAAAATATAGTGGGTTTTCTCGCTTGCCATTGCTGCTTGCCGTGAGAAATGCTGGAACCCAGGTACCAACTGCTAAGATGCTTGTTAAAAAAATCTGGACATCACTAACCCAGATACACAAACATCAAGCCCTAGATTTGTAAGCTATTTGATCAGGCGCCCAGGCACACATAGCATAGTGCATTATAAAAAACCTGCTTGCGACAGTTATTGGCCAAATAGGAAAACTTAACAGCTTATGCAGATATTAAAATATATATATATATACTTGTCATCAACTACTTTTGACATATATTCTAGTATACAAATTACCCATTGCTGTTGCTTTAATGACAAATGGTACGAAATACAAAAATGCTGGCCCTTCAGCCCAATTAACCTTGATTTTGCAAACAAGTTTGCAACAAATTATTTTTCAGTAAAAGCTGAAACTGTACCTGACACAGTCCTGACAACCTCTGTGGTATTTCTCAGGCCAACAAAGGAGAACTGGTAAAGACGCCAGGAGCGGATGTCTCCGACCTCCACTGAGCTGCGCTTCCACTTGTATACAATCTCCTCCTTGGGGTAGCCATCTGCAGAAACAAACAATTGGAGTTGGTCCAAAAAGAAAGAACACATAGCTGCATAGTGGCTATTGGAAAGTAAAAAAACTAACAAACAAACAAATCAAACAAACAAAAAAACTTCTCTTCATTTATGTCTAATAAACCTTTTAAACATTGTAAATTACGAATATTGTCGGTTCTTAGACAAACTGCTTTTGTAACTCTTCTGTTAGCCGTTTTGGATAAGTGTCTAAATGCATAAATGTATAGGTAAATGTCATTCAGCTAAGAGAATGAATAATAATAAAAATAATAATAATAAATCTATAATTTCAAACATCAAGATGTGGATATTTTTGTTCAGTATTCTTTTTATGTTCTATAATGTATGTTCCACAGAAAATACCAAAGATAAATGAGACAAGAAATTATTGAAAGTGTAATCATCAGTAAACAATTACATGCTTTTTCCATTGATTGTTTAAGCTTTGCTGATTCTTCTGTGTAAATTATGCAGTTAAGATGAAGAGTATCAGTGGACAGCGTCTCCCAGGGGATACTCCATGCATCGATGAATCATTTTGCTGTGTGTTTTAGGTCATTGTTATACTGTAAAATGATGTGCCTCTATGTGTCTATTTCTGTGTCAAAAAGATGAATACATCACTATGGTTCACAGTAGCAATGGTGTTTAAACATATTTTATATACATCAAAAACAGCCTTACGTTTTTAGTAAGTCAAGGGATAGTTCACCCAAAAATGAAAATTTGCTATTAATTTACTTAATTTACCTTTCAAAATGTACATGACTTTTTTCTTCAGTAAAACAGTAAAGATTTTTAGCTTAATGCATAAAATGCAACTCAATGGCTATTGTCACTTTGAGAGTAAAAAAAGCACATCAAGCAAGACAAAATTACCTTTGGCTCCTGACGATATAATAAGGTCTTATGAAGTTAAACAGTCGGTTTGTGCAAGAAACTGAACATTATTTACAACATTATTACCTGTAATCCAGAGCCTCAGGCAAATGGAATTCTTTTCTGCGAACTGATTCTTTCGGACAGTTCATTTAAACTAACTGGTTCAAACATCCATTTCACTAGTTTGTTTACATAATCATGCAATGATGAAGCATATATGCAATTTTATTTTTTAAAGCACCTAATAATAATGTGAAATGCAGATGTTTTACATGTCTAAAGCATATAAAGAGGATAAACCAGTCTTCATCCGCTCACTTTTTTACATAAACTACGAGAAACCATAAAAACGTTTATTTGGCCCCTTCATTCATGTGTTCGGTTCATATCAGCGGCTCATCTGGCTTCTTTTGATTGAGTCGCAAACGGTTTCAGATAGTCTGATTTGGTTAACTGGTTCATCTAGTTCATCCAGTTCACTAAATACAACCAGTTCAAAAGAATGATTCATTTACAAACTGGACATCACTCCTGACCGTTTCTTATGTATTTCAGGTTATGAGTGATCATTTCGCTTCATAAGACCTCAATATATCATCAGGAGCCACAGGTATTACTTCTATGTCGTCTGATATGCTTTTTTGACTCCCAAAGTGGTGATAGCTGTAGACTTAAATTTTATAAATCACCAAAGACCACTGGGTTCAGGCAAAAATCTTCTTTGCTGTTCTACTGAAGAATAAATAATCTTGAATGGCCTGACGGGGAGTACATTAACAGTAAACTTTCATTTTTTGGTGAACTATCCCTTTAAGCTCTCTAGCAAACTGAAAAGGGCTGAAAATATTGTTGATGTCTGCACGGTTCCTATGATGTCACTGCATCAGTGTTGATTCCCTTTATTAGGTTCACTTGACTCTGTGTCTTCAGCTGACTATGAAGACACCTTCCAGGTGCGTCAACTGTCTGAAGCCCATATAGAATTATGCCAGTTCATTGGCTGATGGTGCTAGTGCTGTCACCAGTGTCTCAAAAGTGCCTACTTCTGGAAGAGGGTTTATCTGCCCATGCTATGAACTCGGGACACCTGTAGCGCAACAGCACTATATGTCAGTGCGGCCATTAGGCTATCGGCACTAACTTTCTTCAGAGTTTTATTGTTATAGTGACTCACTTAAAGTGAGCTCTGTCTTCCCTTACTCTGGAACACAATGCCATTTCATCAGTGTGTGCTTTTGCTTATTATGAGGACACTCACATTAAAGGTGACATATCGTGAAAATCTGACTTAAGTGTGTTTAAGTGCTATAATCAGGTCCCCGGGTGCATCTACCAACCCAGAAAACGTTTCCACCCACGCCGCCACCATTGTGTTTTCACAAGTGACAACGGTGTACCAGTTCTAATACCATGGCGAAATTTGGAGCAAAGCATGCAAACCGTTCTGTCTTTGGCTGCACTGATGAGCACAGAACACTGTTTAGAGTCCCAGCCTCAGAGAGCAGTGGATTTATTGATTTATTTACTGTATATTACGCTGTTTCCGCACAGATCTAATATAAACATGACATTTCTTTCCCAGCGGTTTACCTGCACAGACATTTTGTAACTTATGTTTGTTTTTAACATAAACTTGTGTGTATTTGACAATTTAAGTGCAATAAGACATGAAAGAGAGTTTAATACTCACATGCCATGTGACAGTCGCTTTCTGTTCACGTGCTTCTGATGTGTGCGCTCAGAAGTTTATCAGAAGTTTAAACTAATGTGGCTTTAAAACGCATGATTTCAGCGCGATAGACATGATAATCAAAACCAAACAGATGTTTTTTAGCAGAGTATCTGAGGAAAGAGCTGTCCTATTCTGGAAAAGGGGGCAGGGAGCAGCAGCTCATTTGCATTTAAAGAGACATGCACAAAAACAGCGTGTTTCTGCTTCCACTCAAAATAGTCATTTATAAAAAACTGATATAATAAATGATCTGTGCGGTATTTAGAGCTGAAACTTCACAGACACATTCTGGGGACACCTGAGACTTATTACATATTGTAAAAAGGGGCGTAATAGGTCTCCTTTAATTGGTTTGACTTTCACCATGTGGAAGCCATGCTCTATGGCTTGTCCAACTGCTCACACTGTGATCATTTTAAAATGAAGTGCTTCATTCAAGACTTGTCTTCTTTTAAAAAAATGATGGCCAGTGCCCATCACCAACACATGCTTCTGCAAAAGCGCTGTATACGCCATTGTCCTGGGGCTCTGGTGTTAAGCTTCAGGCTATAGAGAGTGAGCAGATGCATTTCTCTTTTTCTTTTTCACACTCAAAAGTGTGGAGTTGACCTGGAAGCTTGTAATGCGATTTCTTTTGGCTTGTATATATATTTTGGTCTACTGCTGCTTCAAACTCTGAGGAAACCAGGAAGCATGGCCTTCCCTCACTTTGGGATATAAAACGTTTGGCTCATGTGTTTGGTTTCTCCATGACTAATTCTACTCTGTCAGTGCCACGCTTCGGTTGACAACAATTCAACTGCGCAACAACACCCTTTAGAGCTTAGAAGCTGCGCTTCAGTTTACACGACCAAAATGCTCCAACAAGATGTGCCCCCATGGTGCATTCTGGACCCCTCATATTGAGTCAGACTATACATTTCCCATTTTGTGACAGGCTAAATTGAAGAACTGTGTCAGACCTCTGAAGCACATCTGTCTCTTTTAACGATGCCCTCAGAGTGTCTCAGCTCATGGCAGGAAATGTTGAAGAAAGGAGCTTTTCCTCAGCAAGGAAATGAAATTCCAGACATTCAAAACTGTCATGTGGGCATCAGGATGGACAGCATGTGGGTAGTGTAAGGGGGCTTTACATGTGCTGCGGTAAAAAAAAAAAAAAAAAAAAAAAAAAAAAAAAAATATATATATATATATATATATATATATAAATCTACATTTAATCTTCAAATTACTGTAGAAACAACATAAAGAAAGTATATATCTGTTTAATGCCATCTTTTTATGACTGAAGTCAAGTATCACTGATACCAACTGATGTCTCTATGCCTTGCTTTTTTCCTAATATTCAACCATTGAATATAGCCATTCAACAATACAGTATAATTAAGCTATCAATTTAACATTTATTGGACTTAAAAAAATAACTTTTAATTTAAGTTAACTTAAAACAATCTTCACATAAACCCATTATAATAAATGTCAAATGTGCCCTTCAGCAAGAAAATATAGCCTAATTTAATAAAGTTATCAAACACTAAATTCTAAATTAAACTGAGATAAAGCTTAAAACTACAGAAGCTATTTATTTCCTTTTTTTCTTTTGTTCTTTCATTAACAGACATCGCAGCAGCTGGTTATTAGGATATTTTGTCTGGTACTTTAAGAGCTGCCGCTTTTGAACTTGACTGATACTGAACGGATCTGATACTGCACAGTTTTAAGGCAGCTTTAATCGCCTTTTTTGTAAAGTGCTTTAATATAGCCCAATACAGTGCGCGCCAGCACATTTGTGTGTGCAAATGAAGAGCATTTTATATATATATATATATATATATATAAATTAATTTAAAATTGTGAACAGCAGAATGAATGCCACATCTATGTGTGTCACATGAAGACAGCTTTCTGCTGCTCACAAACAGTCTCTTTAGAGGAGCCATTTTTTTCCGCTCTGATTGCACTTGCTCTGCACAATTACACCACACAGGTGTGCAGGTTAAGGCAACCTCACACTACACAATCTTTGGCTGGATTTTGCTGTTACAGACAGATTTCCAAGGTCTGTGACAACATCCCTGGATCGTGACCAAATTGGTACTCATTGTGGTCACCGATGTTCATTAAGTATGAGCAGGTCAGCGACGTGATCTGAGCCTGTGTTCAGCAGTAACAGGCACTGAGATAGTTTCAAACCTGTTTGATCTTATCACCATGTGATCTTGTAGTGCAATGACAAGGTAGAACTAATCCAGCCAGTCACTGCGCACAGGGTACAAACTGAAAAACCTTGTCCAAATGTCTTGTAGTTTGTGCACCTCATGAGCATTGTGTTGTGTAGTATGCATGCTGCCATGACAAGATGATGACAGATGACAAGAAACCTTGTTGTGTAGAGTGAGCACCACAGCAATTCAGGTAGAGCTGGGTAGATTACTTACAAATTGTAGTCTGTTACTGATTCCAAGCTACATGACAAAAATTGTAGTTAGTAACGTAATCCATTACATATTTCAGGTAATATAATCAGACTACTTTTTGATTACTTTTCTAGACTACTTTTGACCTAACTAAAAAAAATTAGGATAATCTTTTACCATATTGATATAAAAATATGAAGGGTAAGAAAATATATTCCATTCATTGTAATTAACAACATCAAGTGCATTAAACATTACATTACATCTAGGTTTCCCAAACTGCGGTTCGTAAAGGAACTGCAGGGGTTCATGTGTTTAATGAAAAGCTAATCATTAATTAGATCATAAAAATGTAAAATGAAAATAAATCATTTTAATATAACATCAATTAAAATAAAACACTTACTAAAAAAATAAAATATTTTATTTATTTACCTGCATGTCTAGTGACCATTAACCAACATCACAGAACCGTGAACATGCAAATGTGATAATTATTAAAATATTTATTTTAAAATCTCAGGGGTACTTCAAGTAAATATATTAGGTGAAAGGGATTCAGATGAGAAAAAAAAGTGTGGGTAGGCCTGCATTACATGTAAATAAGAAATAATGTGTGCCTTTCAATGAGTTTGAAAGACAAAAGCCCTCCAAAGACATAGTAATAAATGGTTAAATAACCTACTGAGTGATAATTCAAATAAAAATGAATGTGTTCATCAGTAGTTGATGCAATGTTGAAACACTTCTTAAACCTGAATCGATTTTTGTAAATCGAGTGGTCAAATGTTCTTTGTGAGAATGTCCACAAAACCTAAAGTCTGAATGAGAGAATGGAGGTTGCACCCTCAGACCATGGATCTGATTTGGCAAAGTTTAGACTGGGCAGAAGTGGATCTGATTCTCTATTCCTTCTCTGAGATGCTCTGGTTCATGCATGGACAATGACTCTCATGAATGCCTTCTCAATAATAAGTCTGCTTCTGGCAGTTCTTCCAAGAATATTGGAAGACAAAGAATGACGACTTCTGCTGGTGGGGCTCTCTGATTACTTCAGGTCTTTTAGCAGAGATTACAAAGACTATTTTGAATGCAAGAGCCACCTCTACTAGGAGGCTCTATGTTTTTTGTTTTTTTTAAGCGGCAGCTGTTTATTTCATTGTGCAGAGAGCACAATCTTGATCCAGTTCATTGCCATGTTGGTTCCATGCTACCATTCCTTCAGGAGTGTTTTTCTGTGGGTGCAGGCCCAGATATACTTAAGGCATGTTGCAGCAATTGGTGGTGTTTCTCTTGGGAGGCATTCACTTGTTCCCTGTTTAATTAGTAGGACGAGTAGGCTGAGCCTTTTCTGTGCTGATTATGCTCCTTCTTGGGACTTAACTATTGTCTTTAATGGGGCCTTCATTTGAGCTACTGGAGTCAGCTTTACATTTACATTTACATTTATGCATTTAGCAGACGCTTTTATCCAAAGCGACTTACATAGCATTCAAGTTACAGTTTTTACATTGTATCAGCTCTTGCTTTCCCTGGGAATCGAACCCATGATCTTGGCGTTGCTAGCGCCATGCTCTACTATTTGAGCTACAGGAAAGCACTGTGAGAGAAGTCTGACACTTTTGTTGTTGGCTATGACATCTTTTAATACAGCTGTTTGTTTTTTGGTTGCTGTAACAAGTGTGTTTCTAAAAATAAAGGATGTTGGTTTGGGTGACAGATGCAATTGGCTTATGAGACACGTGGGTTATCTTCACCTCTTGGAATTTGAGCTCACTCTAATCCTTATCTTAGGGTGCATCTTTGGAGGATATTTGTGTGGTGGCAGGTTGGGCGCTCTTTTATCAGATTTTATTATCTGGATGTTGACGTGACTCATGATTCAAGACCTCAAAGGCCTTGAGTTCCTGACTCCTCCTTCCTGTCTCAACAAACCATTTTAAAAAAGTGCTATGATGTGTAGGCCAAGTATGGTAGTGAACACACACACCTGGAGCAGTGGAAAGCCATTTTTTGCTGCAGCACCCGTGGAGCAATTAAGTTTAGGTGCCTTGCTTAAGGGCATCTCAGTCATGGGTACTGAAGGTGGAAGAGATTGCTGTTCATTCACTTCCCCACATACAATTCCTACCGGTACCGACAATCAAACTCACAACCTTCAGGTTATCTATCATCTGATCCACTGAGTCTGACTCGGTGTAAGAGTCAGTCGTCTATATTTATAAATATAGTGAGGTAACCTGTTATCGAATACTTTAAAAACAATTAATAAAATCTTAAAATAAATTCTATACTGAACTGGCAACCAGTGAAGAGAGGACAGGACTAGAATAATGTTTTAATCTCATCATTTCTTGATGCTAGTCAGTAACCTTGCAGCAGCAATTGGCACAAGCTGCAAACGAGATAAATATCGCTGACAGATTCCTTTATAAAGGCTACAGTAATCCAGGCAATGCATGAACATGAACAACTGTCTCCACATCTTTAAAATTATCTAAGAAGTTTTCATTTCAAAATCATTCTTAGCTGGTAAAAACTATTCTTAACAGCGTAATTAATCTGTTTATCAAATTTAAGAGCTAAGTCAAAGATAAAGTCAAGGTTTCTGAGCAGTGATGTTGAGGATGCATCCTTTTGAGGTACTGGTGACGTGGTTTAATTAGCATGATTGTATATGCACTTCAGAGAGTTGTCACAATTCTGATCCATGATAAATATCCAAAAGCACCTTTTTTCAAGTTTTTCAAGTATTAAAATGTTTGATTAATGCTGTAGGCAATTACTGAAGGAGCCATTTATATTATTTTATGTCTGTTTTTACTTTATATTTGCTCTTAAACTATTTTGAATGTTCACCTTTATTTCCTCCCTTTAAATGAGATGTGTTTCTGAATAAATATGTTTTGGACTACAGGGAATACTAATGTGGGGCTAAGCATATAGTTTCAGGATCTTTCTCTTCTGGCCTTTTTGTGAATTTGTATTTTTTTTTGTTTTTGTTAGAAACTTTACCTCTACACACAGTATCTCTATACACAGAAATGTGTAATGTGGTGAAATGTGCTGAATTTTGATTTATTTGGGATTTGCCACTACATAAAGTTTGAAAACCATGCTGGATTTTCCCCGTTTCAAGGGTCTCTAAAATGGCACCAACAACTTCTTCAAGTGTAAAGGCGGAGACCAGGGAAGAGACATTGCTTGTATGAGAAGAAGCTTTTAGAGAAAAGCATGACTTAGAAATGCAAGAAATGAAACCAAAAGCTCAAAAGGAAGAATGAGAAATGGAAACTGAAAGTGCTGTATCAAACACAAGTTTTTAAAAGTTTGAGTTTAAATTTCAAATTTGAAGTTTGAAATGTTGTTACAAGTATAAACTAAAGTATGTGCAAACACCAAACAATGGCATGAACGGCTGTCAAAGGGTCACCGCAGTGAGTGCTTTCCCAAAACAAATCCCTTCAGCTATACTCCTGTTCTTTCAGCTATGCTCTCATGAACACTTTTCACTGATCCTTTCACATGTCTCCCACAGGCTTTTATTATTCAGGGATTCACATCTCAAATCACTACACAAAGAAAATATTACTAAATTAATGGACCCCTTCCACTATTGTTAGTCAACACATTTTGCATTCTTTCCTCACCAAAAAATAAATAAAATAAATATTATATAACAAGGGCGTAACCATGGTATAGATATTGGGGGGGTCCAAATGTGAGCCCTTCCCCATATATATATATATATATATATATATATATATATTTTTTTTTTTTTTTAAGTGCATTTCCCACAATTCACAGTTTTCATATATTGATAAAGATTTGCTCATCTAGAACATAGTTTTGAGGAATACATTGACCATTTGAATTAACATTGAAAGAACAGTCTGCAATTTCTCTGACATAGCAGCAAATAGGATGATGTAGCACATGTATCACAATTACTCTGTATCCCCTTCACTCACACCACCATCTTTCTGTCCTACAAACACACACACACACACACCATTACTTCTTCATTTATACTTAAAATGACTTAATTCCACACACATACTTACACCATGCCATGGCCCCATCCACACACACACACACTGACACATACACATCACATATTCTCTGCATCCCCTTCAAACACATACACACCATCATCCCTCTCTCCTATAAACACACACACTCTCCCACATATGCACATACATTTTTATATAGTACATATACATTTGATACTTCTCACTTATACTTAGTTTTGCCTACTTTTTCCATACCTTCCTCTATCCCATGTATATACCCCTCCCCTCGTAATATGCACACACATCTCCAGACAATCACACACACACACACACACACACACACACACACACACACACACACACACACACACATATCCATGCACAATAAAGCGGAGCATCCAACCTACGTTTACACAAGTAGCTCTATGTATGTGACAAATAAACATCCTTGTATCCTTGTATCAATAGTTAAGTTTCATATCGAAAATAGTTGATATTGAAAATGGTTGACCTCTTATAATGACATGCACTTTTTTAGTATTTATGAAAAACAAGCAAAAAAGTTTCACTTATTTAATTTGAACTTAACCACTTAAGCCACTTTGTCAGGTAATAGTTAACATAACAATATAGACTTACAATAAAAACAAACAGGCCAGGCCATCAAGGAATGAATAGAGGCTTATCAATGGAGTGGGAAGTGCGGGAGCTCCTTGGTCTGTGACTCCAGCAGTTCATTATTCAGACTGTTTTCAGGGTATCATGCTAGCTACCTAGCTATAATACTGAGCCATTTAAACCTGATATTTTTTCACATTTATTCAAAAAATGCCGCGGTATTTTTGATCATGGCACTACTTTTTAGGTGTCTACTTGCTTACCGTCTGAAAAAAAGGCGAATGTCCGCCTGTTCGTCCTGCTTCTTTCTTTTAGCTCCTACCTTCATTTCATTTAAGCACCAGTGACAGTCGGACTGAGCGGGTTTTTCAAACCATGCCGCAACCCGGCGTTTACGGGCTCAACCAAGCGTACAATCGAGGGGGGGAGGTCACACAGTTTTGTTTCCCTTGTTTTTCCTAAATTTAAAGTAAATAACAACAGATCCACTAGGCTACAACCAGGGTTCATAAAAGGAGGGCATATCATGTGTCACATATTACAATACATATTACAATATAATAGGCCTATTATTGGGGGGGACAGATTGGTATTTTTCCAATATTGGGGGGGACACGTCCCCCCCAAAGTATATGGTGGTTACGCCCATGTTATATAATGACTTCCAAAATCATGTGGCCAACATATGACCCGCTATGCTCCTTACAATCCCCTTCTCTTGATGATCTCAAGGAAACCTGTTAGAATGAGCTCAGATTAGAACTTGATGGAGATCTGTAGATCGACTCTTATTAACTGTATTTATGCTCATATGTATCTTGTCCAATTCAAGGTGATTCACAGAATTCACTACAGCAAAACTGAAGAGACGTAACAGAGACTGACTGTTACGTTAGGTGCTCACTCTCCCTGGCAGACCATACACCATACCAGTCCTTTCTTGTCAGAGGCCCTTAATAAAATACACTGAAACCCTGCCCATTTATTGCAATCTTTGCAGTATCTCCTGTTGAAGGCCTGCACAATAAGCCAAGCTGATTTTATCGCTCTTGCTTCATTAGTAGCCAGAAGACAGATACTGCTTCATTGGAAATCCTCAAGTGCCTCTCCTTATATTTATTGGTTAAATGACCTTTGTACATATGTGAAAAAATAAGCACAGTTTATATACATATAAAACTCAAATTCTATAAAAAAAACAAACAAACAAACAAAAAAAAAAAAAAAACAAAAAAACAAAAAAACAAAGAACAAAACAAAACTCAGGCATGATCTTTAACTAAAGTTGTTTGCAGTGATTAAGACTATAAGGTGGATAGTTCATGTACACAGATGAAATGAATGTAACGTCAGACCTGAAATTGCTGGCATCAAAATGACCATTTAAACACAGATGGCGATTAATTGCATGTGATGGCAACACATATTTGAGGAGAGTAACTCTTACAGATTTTGTGGAGTGGACAAGCAGTCTAGGATAACAACACATCCTGTTTTTGGTGACATTTTGTTGAGCCTTCAAAAGAATATGTAAGGCTTAAAGCAGAGGATTCAACAATGAAACCAAAGTCTGGAAACAAAAGTACTCATAAAGCATTGTAACAGCATTATTAAAACAACAAGTACTAGATGCTGAAATACTTCAAACTGCTCTTTGTGAAACTGAGGCAATACTAAACTGATCACCCCAATGACAAATAATACTGAAGCACCTACTAAACTATGAAACTACAATGCTTCCTGTTGTATTTAATAAAGATGATATGTACGCAAGATGCAGATGGAAAAGGTGGGGTAAAGAATATCTCCATTCATTGCAAGAACATCAGAAATGATCTTAAATGAAATCTCAGCCATAATGACACTCCTAATATTAGATGAAACTGCACCATGGACAGTTGGCAGAGTCATTCAACCTTTGCAGGTCTCTGAATATCTATTTGCATGCTAATGCATGAAAAATAGATCTTAAGAGTAGATTAAATGAAGTTTTGAGGTGATCCTAAAAAAGATGGATTTTGGGGGAACACAAACATGAACTTTGCTGGGTAAACAAACAGAGACTTTGATATGTGATATATGGTATGTGCTTTAAAGTGAATTTTGATATGAATATGATGAATCAATAAAACTTTACTCTCTTTGAAGTAACTTGTGTTATTCTATCTACATGTAACTAATAAAATATTATAACCCCAAATCAGAAAAAGTTTGGACTTTTTGTAAAATGTGATGAAATCAAGAATCTGTGACTTGTTAATTCTCTTAAACTTTTTTTAATTTGACAAAAGTACAAAGAAAAGATCCAAACTTCCAAACTTCCAAAAGTTTTGGAAGTTTGCCTCGGTCCCAACTTCTTTGGAGTGTGTTGCAGCCATCAAAATCAAAATTTGTTTATATTTACAAAAGGCATTTAAGTTGGTCAGTGAAAACACTGGAAAACTTTTCTTTGTACTTTTGTTGATTAAATGAAAGTTTAAGATAATTAACAAATCACAGATTCTTTATTTCATTGCATTTTACAAAATGTCCCAACTTTTTTAGATTTGGGCTTGATTTGGGTTTAATTAAGTTGCATATCATGTAATTAATTCAATTAAAAATTGTAATCACTAGACGACACTAGTTTCTGTAAAAATATGTTTTGGGCTACAGTGGTAGCTTATTTGAGGGTTATACAGGCAGCATTAAACCAATTATAACATAATATAATATAATATAATATAATATAATATAATATAATATAATATAATTTGCGTAGCGACATGGTTGACAGCTGTTAATACACAATTACCATTTTAGATCGACAAACTGTACTATAAGATTTCTATTCAAACTGAAAGCATAAATCTTACTTGCCGAAAATAAAAGCTTATTGATTTTAAGTTTGAAAATGATGAAAATTTATATTAAAAAAGAAGTAAATATTAGCATTTTATCTTTAAGTTTACTATAAAACAATTGTATTTGTATTTAATACTCCCTTTTTATTTTACAATATAATAGTATTATCACACTTTATTATTTTGTTTATTACTTTATTTAAAAAAAATAACTAAATAAAGTGCAATAATATTATCACTATTATTTATTTATTTTTTATATTTATAGTTAATGGGTCACACTATGTGCAGTGTGACGACCAAATCAAATCTCCAGGAGCTTTTATGAGAACCAGGCTGAAAAACTTATGTGCACCCCTGATTATAATATAATATTTTCATCTTCTTTTGCATGTTTTTTTTTTTTTTTGCATCTGTGTGGCCGCATAAGAAGTGCACAGCCATGCATGCATGTAGCTAAGAGTAAACACTGCTGACCAGCACCCATTGCGGGAGGAACTGCATCAGGCAGACTGTTTTCCTCACTCATCTCATGCCATCACATCGACCTTCCTGATGTTGCAGGGTGATTGTGAAGCAAAGACCAATGCCCCATTATAAAAGTGGAAATTGCCAGGCAGTACTAAATACCAGTGAGTGCAGCAGGGGGCATTGGGTAATAGCCGCAAGGTTAGGGTCTGCACAGGGATGTGGCGTACTGACCCCAAGTGACCACCATGATTCAGGAGTCAAAACCTCACTTCAGGCACCTGCTAATTTGGTGGATGAACTGGCCAGCGTTTTCGCAATTATTAGAAAACATGTGTGCGAATGCTTCTCAGGGGACAGAAAACAGAGGCATGAGGGCTGGGAAGGTTGAGCAAGGACTGGGGATTATCCCATTGGAACAATTTGCTGATTAAAATGTTATTTTAAGGTGTCCATAATACAGAGTAATTACCTAGTTAAGTACTTAGTATTAGCCACTGTATTTACATGAAACAAAATGTACTTATCAAGTAACTAAGTTATGGAACAGCCTGTACTCACAGTTTGTAGTTATGTACATGTAATAGGCAGCTACTGTCACACATATATAACAGAGACTGACTGTTTCGTTAGATGCTCACTCTCCCTGGCAGAACATACACCATACTAATTAATGTAATTACATTACAATCACATACTATTACACAAACATAAGCTACTTAAAATAAAGTGTATCAAGATTGTACTTAAGTGTACTTCATGTGTATCTATACTGTACACCTTATCCAGCTGCACCTGTTTGATTTAACCCACCAGTACACAGCTTAAATACATGTAATACATTTCTAATTACATTACAATTACAGAATATTACACAGGCATAAGCTACTTAAAATAAAGTGTATCAAGATTGTACTTAAGTGTACAAGTAGCTGTGTAACAGACTCGGTCTGTTACATATGTGTAACAGTAGCTGCCTATATTACATCTACATAATTATAAACTCTAATTGCAGGCTGTTCCATAACTTAGTTACATGGTAAGTACATTTTGTTTCATGTAAGTACAACAGCTACTACTAAGCACTTAATTAGGTAATTACTCTGTAATATGGCACCTTAAAATAAAGTGTTTAACAGGTCTAAGTAATAGATGGACAATACAAAATACAAAATAAAACACAACCCGGTTATTACTACCACAGAGCCTTCAGAAAGTGTCATTGATGGCAGCACATCATAATCCTATGACGGGATTTTATTTGCCTAGCATTTGCAGTAACGTTCACAGATGGCGTGCCACTTGCCGTGAACAAAAATGCACCATTACCCCAAAAGCTCCATTGTGTCCTTTCCCTTTGATCGAGGTCCCTTTCAAGTGAATTTTTATGGACTTTATCAAGCCATTAGAATGCTCAGCACAGGAGCATCACTCTGCACTAGTAGAAGAAGCAGTAGTGATCTGTACCACTGCAGCAAAAATTGTAGTGAAGGTGTGTGAATATATCTATATCTATATATATGAATACACACAATGTATTTGCCCCATCCTCCTTTCTTTTGTTTTTGTGTATGTTTCATACTAAATAATCTCAAATTAGCGTAGTTGCAAATAAAGAATAAAGAAATAAAGAAGCCACAGTACATTTATAAGAATCGGAGGCAAACAATGAAGAGTTGCAAGAAGTTAGGATAGACCTGGTATTGCGTGACTCCTAGTTGAGGGTTTCAAGTCGTCTTTTATTTCCTGAAGCAAATTAAAAATAACATGGCAATATTTTCGTGTTCTTCTGGCATTCCAGATGAATGAATACATGTGGAAAAAATCCTCTCCTTTCTACCACGCGCTCTCTGTTCTCTGCGGTGCCTCCTCTAGCAACAATAACTGCAGCCATTTCAAGCGCAAAATAGTTTAAGATATGATTTTTTGGGCGTTAAATAATGGCGCAAATACCAGTAATTTGACGAGTGCAAACATTAGTAAATCTCGTTGCGTGATTCATTTGAATACTCTCCTCCCATAAATTTATTTTAATGCCAAAAGACTGTTAGCACTGATGCAAGCTATTAGTAAAACTGGCACTAAGTCTGTAAAAAAAGAAGAAAAAAAAAAGAAAACAAATAATTTTCTATTTTCTATTTTAATATACTTTAAAATATAATTTCCTGTGAAGTTTTTCCTGTGAAGCAAAACTGAATTTTCAGCATCATTCAGAAATCATTTTAATATGCTGATTTATAATCAATGTTGAAAACAGTTGTGCTGCTTAATATTTTCTGGGACCTGTGGTACGTTTCTCAGGATATACTGATACATAAAAAGTAAAAAAGAACAGTGCTTACTCAACATAAAAAAACTGTGTTACAGTACACACTACAATTCAAACGTTTGGGGTCAGTGCATTTTTTTTTTTAAGAAATTAATACTTTTATTCAGCAAGGATGTGTTAAATTGATAAAAGTGATAGTAAAAACTTATATTGTTAGAAAATATTTATTTTTTTGAATAAACACTGTTCTGTTTAACTTTTTATTCATCAAAGAAGAATCAAAGAAAAAAGTATCACAGGTTCCAAAAAATATTAAGCAGCACAACAGTTTCAACACTGATAATAAATCAGCATATTAGAATTATTTCTGAAGGATCATGTGACACTGAAATCTGGAGTAATTATGCTGAAAATTCAGCGCTGCGTCACAGAAATAAATTGTATTTTAAAGTATATTAATATAGGAAACTAATATTAGAAATTGCAATAATATTTCACAATATTACTGTTTTTTTTCTGTATTTTTGATCCAATAAATGAAGCCTTGATGAGCATAAGAGACTCCATCAAAAACATTAAAAATCGTACTGATCCCAAACTTGAACAGCAGTGTGTGTGTGTGTGTGTGTATAACACATTAAACAGCTACAGAACTTCAAGACATCAGGAGGACTGACAGCTTAAGTTCTTTTTTACAAACTCAATCACTAGCTATGTTTCCATCACCCCGTTTTAATGCGGATTTTGAAGTAACGCATCAGAAACGAGTGATGGAAACGGCAAATTTAGAATAAAAATCCCTTAATTCGCAAAAACGTTTTTACGCTTGCTTGAGGTGGTTTTTGACTTGTGTGAAAAAGAGTTAATGCGAATAATGGGAGATGGAAACGCATTTGCTGAATAAATTCCTCCATGCGCATCAAAAAAAAAACATGTGATTTATGCTTTGGGATGGGATAATTTGACTAACCAGCGGACCGATCTTATTCCACAGCATCTGAAATGTTGTTATGGTCATTCTGAAATGCCCGAGCAAAGACTGTTGTCAAAGTATTTCTGTATAATTGTCTTACACAACTGAGTTCCCAAACAGCAGCATTTACTTCTGAAAGCAATGACCACATTTATTGTGTTTCGTCTGCTCGCTCTGAGGTGCAAGTAATTTATTATATATGAAAATGATTATATTCAGTGGCTTCTCATACTTTTCTTAGTGATTTAGTGCCAGTTTATCATGAAGTGACGATTTTGTTCTTTTTGACTTGTTGGATGGAAACGGTGTTTGTTTGCAAATGTTTTACGCCAATTTTCCATAAATTCACAACTTTGGATGGAAACCCGGCTACTGTCAGTCCATGTGAGTTGAGAAAGAAGTGTGGTTTTCAAAGCACAAGGAGACACAAAGCTCACTGGCTACTTCCCACTGATAATCTACATGAACAATTTGCAACTCTGATATAATAACACATTTTCCTTTGTAAGAAAACCATTCTGTTTTTTCATTTCTTCAGAAACTACAGCTGATGCTATCCCATTAGACTGTCCATGGCGCATCTGCTGCTTCATTATTGCCATAATAAACCATTTCCCCAACATCCTCTCCAAAGTCAAAGGACAGGAAGAATTCCACAGCAGTGTTTCTTCATGGCACAGCTTGCTCGTGTGAGCATGTGAAGACACGTCTCTCCAAGTTAGGCCAAATTGTCACTTTCCTCATTATCTGTCCTTCATATTTCAGGATGAAAATAGAAGTGAAATGTCTGTATTAGCATTCTAAAAATGGTTTCTATGCTCTCAGTCGCATCTGAGTGTGGAAGCAGACATGAGGTGTAGAAAACTGGATAGGAAAAGCAATAAAGAATGGAAGAGATGTGGGTGGATTTGCATGTAGGGCGTATGGCCAGACTTACAGCTTGAGAACTCCAGGGGACATGAATGTTCATCCATTGGAAAGTTATTCAGTTTAAGCTGGCACTCTGCATCAATGGTCAACCTACAGACAGAAATTTCCTTAATTAAATTTCCTTTTATAAGCCATTTCATTTGCACACCCCGCATTTACAATTGACGGTGCTAGAATACGCTGATGTACATACAGTAGCACAATAATGAAATGACTGACAAATCAAGTGCTATTAAATGGCAGGCGTGCTTCATAATTGTTATAATTGGATGAATTCTTCCCGAAAGCAAGTAATCAGACTAGAGTTGCATAGTGAATCAATTAAACAAGTCAGAATGAACATCGAACCGTGATCAGCTGTGAATGGTACCCAGCAAAAGCTACCCAGATAGCAAGGCGATGTTGAGTTCTCATTCAAACCGTCATTTTCTTTGAGATTGACATTTCAATGTTTAAAGCATGTTGGATCAGCATTGAAATTCTGATGAAAGAGCACACATGGGTGAAGACAGCGACATGGAACTAGCATTGATTTGTAGACGATGACCAGAAGACCATGTAAATATGTATCTCTGCAGAACTCAGGAGGGCGTTCACAATCAGAGGGTCATCTGCAAAGCATGAAGGGCATTTACTTTAAACTATTTGCTCTAAACCACTGGGGGCTATAACAGGTTTATTTATAGGTGATCTTTCCTATTAATAAGTCTTGTTTGTTGAACCGCCTGACAAACTCACATCTGGCACAACTTCAAACAATGGTGCATCTACTCATTATTCCTCTACTTCTTTCTATTGTTAATGGCTGTAATTAAATACATAAATTAAAAAAAAATATTAAAGTGTTTAAAATAAATCTGTAACACTAGATTAGGGAACACACATTCACCATTAACTAAGAGTTTTAGAGAGTTTAAGAGTTTTCTCTCAATAAACTTTTTGATAGTAAGGTAGTTGTAGTTATGTTTAAGTATAGGGTAGAATTAAGGGATCTAGAATATGTGCATGCATTAATACTGTATAAGCACTAATAGACAGCTAATTAGCAACTAGTTAATAGTGAATAGTGTTCTCTACTAATCTAAAGTGTCATCATTAAATCATATATATTTCTACATACTTAAAGTGCATCTTATTTTAGTAAGATTTATTCGGAATGTCTTAAAGTTCCAGTAACATTTAGCAAATTATATTTATAATTTTGTTTGTGTTCATATTGAGTTTAACACAGTGCTTGATTTGAGTGGCATGCTCCTCATTGAAAAAAAAAAAAAATGACAGAAAGCATCACTTCTGTAAAACCACTGTTCAATTTTAATTAAAAGCATTGTGCATTATGTAAAACGTATCAAGCAAATGAAAATTTAAAATACGTATGATCATTTACGAACGCCAAGTGGACAGTGCAAGGGCATCTTTTGATGTTCTTTAAAAAGAAGAAAACAGAAGGTGATTTTGACAGTGTTTCAGGACATTCCTCTTACGTAACATTACAGCTGACATCAAATACATTGATTCAATGAGGGTTGCATTTAGCTACTGAAAACAAATGCAGTCACCAATGTTACGCAAATGTGTTTATTTACAAAAAAGTCAGGTTTCAGTCCATAAAATGTTGAGCTATTTTCCTATGCCACTGTTTAAGCAATGAGCACAGAAACCACCCCACAGTTAATAGCTCAGCATCTGCACTCAAGGCTCTGTTAATGACTCAAAAGCAGCACCTTTAGCCAAGAATCTGCTGTTTTTATCTAGTTATTTAGAACAGAAAGAATGCTGTACATGTGAGGGACTCAGAGATAACAATCTAAACAACAACAGAGAGAGAGAGAGGATGTGTTCCATTCAGAATCACTAACTGCCTTCGAAGTCTTTACCATCCACTGTGAAAGCTTTTGAGTGCCAGAAAGTGTGGGGCCATCTGGAACTCACTTTTAGAGCTATTTTCTTATTACAAAATGTGTTTAGAATGACGTTAGAGCATGGCAATAATGATTAGACTATATAAACCCTTCAAAGTGCCCTCCGAAGGCAACAATCGATGGGAGTGTGTGTGTGAGAGTGATTCTGGTGCACAGTCAACATTTCAGTGTTCATGCAACATCAACAAGAATCTAGAATCAACATCAGCGACTATTTCTTTTTAACATTGTTTAAACATGATCTGAGAGTGTGAAACCGACACTGATCCAACATGACTTTGTAACTTTAATTCAATGCAATTAGGATTCAACATTGTCTTAGCATTGCTTCAGTGGTTGCTTGCTATCTGGGTACGCTCGGTTTATGCATGAGAATTGTAATTCACAATTAAAAGGTGTATCTACCTTAAAGTGTACAGTATACGCCCGTCGTTCCATATCCGAAGCATGCGATTAGGTGTGGTGATCCAATGGGCGTCTGCCTTCTTAGAATTGCGGAAAAACGTGTCAGGGATCCAGATTTTTCCCACCATGTTGCTGTTGAGACGCAGAACCTTCATGGTGCTGTTGAACTTCAACCGCCTGTCATACCACGTCTGGGCGAAGAAGATGTCAATTGTGTACTCCTAAGGAATGGAAAAGGGCAGACCGTTCAGACATTTGCATAATCAACAAGGCAAAACCAGTGCTTGAATGCACACTCCTTTGTCCCAATTAGAATAAGTATTCAACTTTGAGAAGAGAAGGAAATGGGCTCATGAATTGACTCAAACTTGCACTGGAGGATGTGCACTATTGGCTATTTTAAACAAGTTTGGTGCAAATGAATCAATACATAAACACTGATTTAATGCATGTTAAAGCTTAATCCTGGTGCAAATTCAAACAAACACTGGAGACAACAGCTGTGTCAGTAACAACTGTAGGATAACTCTTGTTATTTGTTTCATGTTTAGGGACTGTAACAGCCCAAACTCATTTTCTTTAAGTAAGATGCATACCATACAGAAATAAAAAAAGAAGCCAGCTACACTTGTGTTTATTTGGAGAACAGCCCACATCTCCAACGCATTTCATGGCAACAGGCCAAGCAGCATTTCTGTCCTTGTTATAGGAAACGGGGACATCAATTTAATATAGGAATTATTGATTACTAACAAATTTCATCATATTCTATAAGTATTTAGAGTCTATGTCAAAATGACCTTTTCATGCCCATAGAAATGTTACTATATATGTACAGGTGCATCTCAATAAATTAGAATGTCTTGGAAAAGTTCATTTATTTCAGTAATTCAACTCAAATTGTGAAACTCGTGTATTAAATAAATTCAATGCACACAGACTGAAGTAGTTGAAGTCTTTGGTTCTTTTAATTGTGATGATTTTGGCTCACATTTAACAAAACCCTAACCAATTCACTATCTCAACCAATTAGAATACTTCATAAGACCAATAAAAAAAAAACATTTTTAGTGAATTGTTGGCCTTCTGGAAAGTATGTTCATTTACTGTATATGTACTCAATACTTGGTAGGGGCTCCTTTTGCTTTAATTACTGCCTCAATTCGGCGTGGCATGGAGGTGATCAGTTTGTGGCACTGCTGAGGTGGTATGGAAGCCCAAGTTTCTTTGACAGTGGCCTTCAGCTCATCTGCATTTTTTGGTCTCTTGTTTCTCATTTTCCTCTTGACAATACCCCATAGATTCTCTATGGGGTTCAGGTCTGGTGAGTTTGCTGGCCAGTCAAGCACACCAACACCATGGTCATTTAACCAACTTTTGGTGCTTTTGGCAGTGTGGGCAGGTGCCAAATCCTGCTGGAAAATGAAATAAGCATCTTTAAAAAGCTGGTCAGCAGAAGGAAGCATGAAGTGCTCCAAAATTTCTTGGTAAACGGGTGCAGTGACTTTGGTTTTCAAAAAACACAATGGACCAACACCAACAGATGACATTGCACCCCAAATCATCACAGACTGTGGAAACTTAACACTGGACTTCAAGCAACTTGGGCTATGAGCTTCTCCACCCTTCCTCCAGACTCTAGGACCTTGGTTTCCAAATGAAATACAAAACTTGCTCTCATCTGAAAAGAGGACTTTGGACCACCGGGCAACAGTCCAGTTCTTCTTCTCCTTAGCCCAGGTAAGACGCCTCTGACGTTGTCTGTGGTTCAGGAGTGGCTTAACAAGAGGAATACGACAACTGTAGCCAAATTCCTTGACACGTCTGTGTGTGGTGGCGCTTGATGCCTTGACCCCAGCCTCAGTCCATTCTTTGTGAAGTTCACCCAAATTCTTGAATGGATTTTGCTTGACAATCCTCATAAGGCTGCGGTTCTCTCGGTTGGTTGTGCATCTTTTTCTTCCACACTTTTTCCTTCCACTCAACTTTCTGTTAACATGCTTGGATACAGCACTCTGTGAACAGCCAGCTTCTTTGGCAATGAATGTTTGTGGCTTACCCTCCTTGTGAAGGGTGTCAATGATTGTCTTATGGACAACTGTCAGATCAGCAGTCTTCCCCATGATTGTGTAGCCTAGTGAACCAAACTGAGAGACCATTTTGAAGGCTCAGGAAACCTTTGCAGGTGTTTTGAGTTGATTAGCTGGTTGGCATATCACCATATTCTAATTTGTTGAGATAGTGAATTTTTGGGTTTTTGTTAAATGTGAGCCAAAATCCTCACAATTAAAAGAACCAAAGACTTAAACTACTTCAGTCTGTGTGCATTGAATTTATTTAATACACGAGTTTCACAATTTGAGTTGAATTACTGAAATAAACGAACTTTTCCACGACATTCTAATTTATTGAGATGCACCTGTATATGCCTTTTGCAACCTCTTATACTCTTACTGTCTTAAACTTAAACTTACAGTCTATAAAGCAGGGCAGGCCTGGAGAAAAAATGTGCTGATCAAAATGAAAAAAATAAATATTAAATATATGAGGGTTGATTAGAATCCTGAACCCCCTTGTTTTCAAATAAAAAATATCACCACTGGATCAACAGGTCAGTCTTATTAGTTTGATCTGTATCTAAAAATTTGATGCATTATAGACACCATTTATATAGTTTAGAAATAGTTTACATTTTGGTTACATTATTTCTGTTTGCTCTTCCTGTGTTTATTTCCTTTTTCTGTGCACTTCCATGGTTCCCTATCGAAAGGTAACTTCCGTTGCATCGTCATTGACGACTGCTTGGGAAACTTCTGTTTACTCTGTTACTGAAGCCCGATTTGTTAACGTTTGTGTAGTTGCACAAACCAATGGCGCTCGAGCCTGCCAGAAGGGGCGGAGCTGACTGCTATATAAGTCGGCCCAGAGCGCCATTTCATCAGAATCTTCTCCTTCAGCGATGAGACCATTTCTTTGCTGACTCTGCAATCAAGAAGCCGAAGAAGGAAGAAGCTCAGCCTGCTGCTCGCCGCCATAGAAGAAGCCTCGGCAGAGGAAGAAGCGAGAAGCCTTCCCCTGCGGCTATCTGGCACTTAAAAGAGCAAATTTCTGAGCAAATTTCCTAGCAACTTTGTTGCAAATGTCATGCTGCGAGTGTGGCTCGTGCAGGGAACCCTGCACGATGCAGAAGGGCAGTGAGTGCGTCGCCTGTCTGGGCAGCATCCACACAGAGCCACGCGCTCACTGAGAGCACGAGTCTTGCTCTCCTCTGCTCGCTTATCACATTCTTAAATGAAGGCAGCCCTGCTCTCCCATTTCTCCTCTCTCAGCCAGCCTCGGAGAGAGAAATGGTGGAGTCATGGAGCTGAGCAACTGGGTTTGAATGATCTCACGCCGGCAAAGAGCCCGCGTGCTCATTCTCCCCCGGCACTTTGATCTGCCGGTGTGTGTTTTACACGTGAGGATCAGCACCCCTCTTACATCGAGTGGCTCAATCCCTCTAAGCGGGTCGGAGTAGAATGCTGTCACCAATGAATCATATCGCTGACAGCTTCGCATTTGTGTGTGCGTCGCTGAGGCTGCGCTCACTGAGATAGGCTGTTTTCACAGACAAAAGCACGAGTTTGTCCCTGCATCGCTTGCGGATCCCCTTCTCCAATGAAGATGGCCCCGCCTCCACTGCTCTTGCGTTTCTCCACTCCCAGTTACCCCAGAGAAAGAAACGGCGAACTTGCGAGTTTGAGCGATCAGGCTTGAGTGATTTTACGCCGGCACAGTTCCCGCGTGTTTCACTCTTACGGCAGCACTTTGATCCGCCAGTGTGTTTTACACGTGAGGATCAGCGCCCCTCGCTTACATCGAGCGGCTCAATCCTTCTAGGCGAATCAGAGTAAAGGCTGTCACCAGTGATTTCACATCGCTGACAGCCTCGGATTTGAGTGCGCCGCTCGCTTGGGCCGCACCCACGCTGAGGCTGTGCTCACTGAGACAGATCGCTCTCGCTATGAGAGTATGTGTCTCGCTCTGCTGTGCTCGTGGTTCGCCTTCTTCAATGAAGGTGGCCCCGCCCCTCCTACTCTCACGTACTCCCCTCCCAGCTGCCTTGGAGGATGAAGCACAAAAGTCACGGGGCTGAGCAACCGGGCTTGAGTGATCACACGCCTGCACAGCTCCCGCGCGCCCCACTCTCCCCGCAGCGCTTTGATCCGCCAGTGTGTTTTACATGTGAGGATTAACCCCTTGTTTGCACGAGCGGTTTTATCCTTTTAGGCGGATGCGCGCAGCACTTTGATCTGCCGGCGTGAGGATCATCAACACCCCTCATCTAACAAGTGGTTTGATCTTTTTAGGTGGACTAAAAGAGAATACTGACAGCTTCAGATTAGACGCATGTTGATCACGCCCACTCTGACATTGCGCTCACAGGGGCTGGCTGCTGACACTGAGAGAGCACTGAGTCTAGCGAAGCAAAATTTTGAGAGGAAAGGGAAAGGATCAGTTCTCGCTGAGGCTGGAATTCCATCGAAGAAAGCTCACGCTCGCTCCCCATCCCTCCGTTCAACACTGAGCGATGGAAATTCTATTCAAGCTGGGTGTGTCCTTCTCATTCAGCACACGCCCAAACAAACTACCACTGTGATAGTGGATCCACAAGAGCAATTCTCCTCTCCTCACACTGTGAATGCCAGTTCCCCGCCCCCGTGCCGTGAACTGCCATTAGTAGGAATGGAACCGCTTGCCACCTGGATTTTGGCTTGGAAAAACATCACCGGCCAGTCAAGCTGGATTCTAAAGACCATGGAACGAGGTTACTCACTCCAGTTCGCTCGCAGGCCACCTTACTACAGAGATATTATTCACACTTTGGTACGGGACAACGCATGTTCTTCGGTCTGAAGTACATACACTGCTTGCAAGGGTGCCGTGGAAATGGTCCCCTTAGCGAACAGTGAGTCAGGTTTTTACAGCCGTTACTTTCTCGTTCCCAAGAAAGATGGTGGGCTCAGACCAATACTCAATCTCAGACATCTGAACTGGGCCCTCATGTGACGGCTTTTCAGAATGTTAACAGATCTTCGCGCAAATATGCCTGGGGACTGGTTCATTCTCTTCTGGGGACTTCTCTTCTCTAAGACAGATGGGAATCCACATATTGAACTACCTCGACGATTGGCTAGTACTAGCCGACTCAGAACGGCAGCTTATTGCTCACAGGTCGTTATTGCTCAACCACCTAGAGCGTCTTGGGATGAAAATCAATCCAGCAAAGAGTTTTCGGATTCCCAGACAGAGAGTTTCCTTTCTGGGATCAGTCATAGAGTCTGTAAAGATGCAAGCTTGGATTAAGCCAGAAGACTCCCTGACTATCCAGCGAGCGGCGGCGTCTTTCAGGCTGGGGACTGCACGTCCCCTGAGGGCATTTCAGAGGATGCTTGGCCTTATGGCGGCTGCCTCCTCAGTTATTCCCCTGGGCCTGCTTCACATGTGGCCCCTTCAACTTTGGCTGAAAGTCCGCGTTCTGTCCCACGCCTGGCGCCTGGGGTGCTTTTATGTCAAGGTAACCCATCGCTGCGTCAATGCTGTGGCTCCTTGGAAAAATTCTCGCCTTTATCAGTCAGGCGTACAGTTGGGAACGACCTCCAGAAGGAAGGTGGTAACGACGGATGCCTCCGGTTCAGGCTGGGGTGGTCTGTACGAGGGCAACCCGGCGTACGGCTCCTGGTCGACCCACGAGCGACGCCTACATATCAACTGCCTCGAAATGATGGCAGTTTGTCTAGCCCTGAAAACCTTCCTGCCTGCCTTAAAGGGGCACCATGTCCTGGTCCAGTCGGACAACACGACAGTGGTGGCCTACATCAACCGCCAAGGCAGGCCTCAGGTCACGTCCCCTTCACAGGATGACTTGACGTCTCGTACTTTGGGCACAGAGAGAACTCCTCTCACTACTAGCGGTTCATGTGCCGGGCAGACTGAACCAGGGAGCAGATATGTTGTCAAGGGACAATGTAGCTCCAGAGGAATGGAGGCTACATCCCCAGACAGTTCAGAAGATCTGGTCAGTTTTCTGCAAGGCAGAGGTCGACCTCTTCGCCTCCAAAGACAACTATCACTGCCCAATCTATTTTTCAAGACAGTGGGATGCTCTGGCCCACAGTTGGCCCAACACCTGCCTGTACGCCTTCCCTCCGACTGCCCTGCTACCCCAGGTTTTCAGGCAAGTCAGGGACACAAAGTGCTCTCTCCTCCTTGTGGCCCCTCTCTGGAGAAACCAAGTCTGGTTCCTGGAGATGATCCGCTTAATGCTTACCCCTCCCTCAGGTGGGGAGAGTTATCTCAAATAGACCTCGGAATGTTCCCGGGTCTCTTTGTGGCTCAGGTTTATGGAGCCCTCGCTGAATGTTCCTGGGCTGAGCTTGCGGAGCAGGCTAAGTTCTGCATCTGCTCATAGCACGGTGCTACTGGATATGTTCCCCAAGCAGTTGTCAATGACAATGCAACGGGAGTTAACTTTCAATAGGGAATGCTCCGGTTACTCACATCACCTCGGTTCCCTGAGATAAGGGAACGAGCGTTGCGTAACTGGCCGTGCTATAGTTGCACGCGAATCGATGGCTGTCGCTTCAGTCGTTGATTCTAATGAAATGGCGCTCTGGGCCGACTTATATAGCAGCTGGCCATTGGTTTGTGTAACTACACAAACGTTAACAAATCAGGCTTCAGTAACAGAGTAAACAGAAGTTTCCCAAGCAGTCGTCAATGACGACGCAAAGCTCGTTCCCTTATCTCAGGGAACCGAGGTTACGTGAGTAACCGGAGCATTTCTGATTATTTTCACCTGTGTCTTGTTTGGTTGCAGTTCATTTTTGTCTCTTATTATTGTCTTTGCTAATTTGTTTAGCTGTTATGTTTAATCAAATACCTCCCAGAATAACCTTTGTTTGGACATATATAAATTGATGTTCAGTTATTGCAGATAGTTTGAATGAGATGCAAAATATTGGCTTATTATGTTTCTTGTTATTCTCTTAAATAAAATTATATGCAAAACTACACAAATCTATGGAAGCCTGTTTCCACCACTGAATAAAAAACTAAAAATGGTAATTGTGACTTTTTTTTCTCTTGAAATTCTAACTTTTTTCTTGCAATTCTGACTCGCAGTTGTGAGTTATAAAGTCAGAATTGTGTGATATAAACTTGGATTAAAGTCACAATTGCAAGAAAAAGTCACAAATGTCAGAAAAAGTCAGAATTATGAGATATAAACTTGCAACTAGAAGAAATTTTTCTTTTCCCCTCAAAACTGGACTTTATAACTCGCAATAGCGATTTTATATCTTAGAATTCTGAGAAAAGAAGTCAGAATTGCTAGATAAAATATTGCAATTACCTTTTTTTCCCCCCTTATTATTCAGTGGCGAAAACAGGCTTTTATACAAATCACTACAGAACCTAAGCATTAAAAAACATTCAAATTAAATACAAAATTCTAGATTTTAGAACAGTTTAGGTAACTAGTAAATTATTTGTTTTAGCTGTCTAGGTTTACTAATCAGTTTATCTTAACATACTTTGTCACTAAAATAGAACATACTAAAATAGACGTCAAATAGCAAAAATATAGACAATCATAAATAAAATATATTGTGCAAAGACTGCTCAGTAAAACCAAATAGCACACTGAAAGCACCTGTTAGAGTAAAACATAATGTTGCATTTTGTAATATCACTCTGATATACAGAATATTTAAGAATATCAGCTTCACAGCTTTCAGTTTCTAAAAAAAAAAACAAAACAAAAAAAAAAAAACACATTCTAATGATAATACAGTATAAAATAAAAAGCATTTCCTGATGGACACACAAATCTTTTAGTGAAAGAAAGAAACACTAAATACTTTTATATTCATAAAAGCATGTATTATAGCATATCTCTTACCATGTTGATGGCATTTACTGGACCAATACTGTTGACAAACATGTCTGTGTGGATCACAGTTGGTTTGACTGTAGAGAGCAGTGGAGAGAAACAAGAAGAATGTAAAATTAGTTCATTTAGCTCAGAATAAATTTAAAGAGGTTTATTAAGATGATGACAATGGAGTAAGTTTGGTCTTGGTCTTGAAGTAAATTACGACAGACTTAGATTCAATGAGATTTTTTGGTGATCTATACACATGCTCCACTAACACTGGCAAACAGAAAATGGCTAGAAAACATTTGTCATCACTAAATCTGTTGTTTTATCATTTAAAACAAACTTCTGTTTGTGAAACATTTTGCTTGATACTTTGTCTTAATGCAATGGAATTCATATGGCCGAGGCATCCAAATATACATATTTGCATGGAGCATGAATAGTACATATTTAGAATGTAATCAACCATTACTTCACACAAAAAGTAAAGTTTGCCAAAATGTTAAAATTTGGAGAAATGTATCATTCCATCACTGGCTCAGCAATGGATCCTCTGCAGTGACTGGGTGCCGTCAGAATGAGAGTCCAAACAGCTGATAAAAACATCACAATAATCCACAAGTAATGTCTAATGTCTCAATAAACAAGCTACAGGTAGTCAAAAATGCAGCAGCTAGAGTCCTTACCAGGTCAAGAAAATATGATCATATTACCCCAATTTTACAGTCTCTGCACTGGCTACCTATTAAGTTCCGCATCAGTTACAAATTATTATTACTTACCTATAAGGCCCTTAATGGTTTAGCTCCTGCGTACCTAACTAGTCTTCTACCACGCTACAATCCATCACGCTCCCTAAGGTCGCAAAACTCTGGACTTTTGGTAGTACCTAGGATAACAAAGTCAACTAAAGGAGGTAGAGCCTTTTCACATTTGGCTCCCAAACTCTGGAATAGCCTCCTGATAACGTTCAGGGTTCAGACACACTCTCTCTGTTTAAATCTAGATTAAAGACACATCTCTTTAGTCAAGCATTCACATAATGCATCTCATAATCTTGTACTGCAGTTATATCTGATCAAACACACATTATTATTTCTTTAGCTTGGATTGAACAAATCATTTTTGCTTGGTTGGAACAGCAGCTACGCTAATTATGTCTCTATTTGTTTCTCTGTTTCTGCCACGGGATTAACATCCCGATCCAGAACACCTGAGAAGAGATGATGCCAACCCCTCAGAGGACCTCAGATGATACCTACCCTCAGACAACATACAGAACTACCAAATTTCTCCATAAGTTAAATATATTAAGTTTCTACAATATATAAATATATTGTAGAAACTTAATTTCCTGTAAAGCTGCTTTGCAACTATTTGTATTGTGAAAAGCGCTATACAAATAAACTTGAATTGAATTGAATTGAATTGAATCTTGTGAAGCAAAAATCTGTGTTTATAAAATATGAGTCCATAATCCATAATAACGCTTCCTCCAGTGAAAAAGTAAATCTCTTGTTGTCTCTCACATCAAAATCCAGCCACACACATATATATATATATATATATATATATATATATATATATATATATATATTTATTTATTTTTTTCACTGGAGGAAGTGTTGTTATGCATTATGGAATATTATGGATATTTTAGCCAGAGACAATGGTTTTGAAGTTAAAAAGGTCTTGATGGATTTGTTTCAGCTTTTGGCTTCTCAAGATGTTAACTGATGGACTGGAGTGGTGTGGATTACTTGTAGATTATTGTAGATAGATGTTTTTATCAGCTGTTTGGACTCTCATTCTGACGTCACCCATTCACTGCAGAGCATCCATTGCTGAGACGCTGATGAAATGCAACATTTCTCCAAATCCGATGAAGAAACAAACTCATCTACACCTTGGATGGCCTGAGGGGGAGTACATTTTTAGCAAACATTAATTTTTGTGTGAACTGTTCCTTTAAAAATTTCTGCTTTTTTTTTTTTTTTTTTTTTTTAAGCTGTTTGCAGAGTTTTGTTTCAGCTACTGATGGCAAGTCATAGCAGACAAGCCCAGAAAACTACAGTTCCTAAATAAATATATAAATCAGCTGTCTCTCACAAAATGGAGCATGATGTTAGCAGTATTTAGACACCACTTCATCATGAACAAGCAGTCACCACCATTCAGCATCACAGCACAGTTTTCACTGACAGTTTTCACAACAAATTCACAAAAATAAAACTAACTTTACTCATGGTTGCCAACTTTGGTTGCCTGGTTGGAGTGAGATTTTAATGACAAGGGCAGAATCAACTAAAAAATATATAATTAAATAAAAATAAATAAATTAATAAAAAAAAAAAGTACAGACTCATTTCTCAAATTCTCTTCTGTTATGTTATATTTTATGTTGTTTAGGCCGTTGTAGCCTAAAAGTTTATATGTTAAATCAAATATTTCTTTCTAAAGTTACTTTCTGTAAAGTTTGTGATGCTTTTCTCATTTTACACAATAATAGCATTAAATTATCATTCGGGGGTAATTTCTCAGCCAAATTTGATGTGCGATTAATTTGTGATTACTTAGTCAAGTCAAGTCGTCAAGTCGAGCTTTATTGTCATTCTGCTACATGTGTGGACATATAGTGGAACGAAATGTCGTGTCTCGCAGGACCACGGTGCTACATACTAGTTAAACATAAGATAAACGTACAACAATGCAAGTATAGGAAAAACAATAGAGCTATACAACAGTTAACTATCTGACTATACATATACTAAAAATACTATAACTGCTATACCTAGTTGTCCACACATACACAAACTGAGACTGTGCAAAAAACTTTACATAAATACTGTACATGAAATTGTGCGAAAGAGATATGTACATGAAATTGTGCAGAAAAAATATATATTTTGTACATTATTGTGCAGATTTTGTGGGAGACAGTGCATAGTGCAAAAAGATTTTGTAGTGCAATGCTCAAGTAAACGTATTATTTTGTAGTGCAATGTTCAAGTAGACATATATTTTCTTAAGAGTCTTTGTGGCAGGGAGTGTTTGTAGAAAGTGTCTAGTGTGCATATAGTGGGATGAGTGCGTTACTACAGGTGGTTTGTATAGCCCACTCACCTGTGTGTAGCACATTCAGGGGTTTGGTCCAGAATTGCACTTAGTAAAATTGTCAACAGTTTTTAATGAGTTGGGGGGTGGGAGGGCTGAGGTGTTCATGGTTTCAGAGGGGGACAGGGGGATTGGAGTTAAGAGCTCTCACAGCCTGGGGAAAAAAGCTGTTGAGCAATCTGACAGAGCGAGCTCTGATGCTCCGGTACCTTCTACCTGATGGCAGGAGCTGGAAGAGGTTGTGAGAGGGGTGGGTGGGGTCCTTCACGATGCTGGTGGCCTTGTTGGAGCATCGTGAAAGGAAAATGTCCAGGATGGAGGGGAGAGGGGCACCGATGATCTTTGCGGCAGTGTTCACTGTCCGTTGTAGGGTCTTGCGGTCAGCAGCACTGCAGTTCCCATACCAGACAGTGATGCAGGTAGTCAGCACACTCTCAATGGTGCCCCTGTAAAAAGTGGTGAGGATGGGTGGAGGGAGACTTGCCCTTTTCAGCCGGCGGAGAAAGTGGAGGCGCTGTTGTCCCTTCTTATTGAGTGACGTGACGTTGGTGGTCCAGGTGAGATCCTCTGTGATGTGCACTCCCAGGAATTTAGTGCTGCCGACTCTCTCCACGGTTGAGCCGTCGATGGTCAGCGGTGGGTGGTCAACAGAGTTTCTCCTGAAGTCCATCACAACCTCTTTCGTCTTACCCACATTGAGGGACAGGTTGTTAGCACCACACCATTCAGCCAGCTGTGCCACTTCCTCTCTGTAGTGCGTTTCATCGTTGTTGCTGATGAGGCCTACCACAGTTGTGTCATCAGCAAACTTGATGATGTGGTTGGAGCTGGACTTGGCAGTGCAGTCGTGGGTCAGCAGCGTGAAGAGCAGCGGGCTGAGCACACAGCCTTGTGGGGCACCTGTGCTCAGTGTGGTAGTGCTGGAGGTGTTGCGGCCGACACGGACTGACTGAGGTCTTGCAGTTAAAAAGTCCAGGATCCAATTACAGAGGGAGGTGTTAAGGCCCAGCAGGTTTAGTTTGTGGATGAGCTGTTGTGGGATTATTGTGTTGAATGCTGAGCTGAAGTCAATGAACAGCATTCTTACATAAGAGTCTTTCTGTTCCAGATGGGTAAGAGCTAGGTGGAGAGTGGTGGATATTGCATCGTCCGTGGAACGGTTTGGACGGTATGCAAACTGGAGTGGGTCCAGCGTGTTTGGAAGACTTGACTTGATGTGCTGCATGACTAACCTCTCAAAGCACTTCATCATGATTGGGGTCAGTGCTATGGGACGATAGTCATTCAGACAGGACACAGGTGACTTCTTTGGTACTGGAATTATGGAGGTGGATTTGAGACACGTGGGGACGACTGCCTGGCTCAGCGAGATGTTGAAGATGTCTGTTAGGACATCCGTCAGCTGTGCAGCACAGTCTTTCAGTACACGTCCAGGTATGTTGTCAGGGCCCGCAGCCTTTCGTGGGTTAATCCTGGATAGGGTCTTCCTTACGTCGACTGGAGAGAGACAGAGTACCTGGTCGTTTGGAGATGTGAGTAGTTTCTGTGCAGGTGTGTCGTTCTGTATCTCAAATCGTGAGTAGAAGTGGTTGAGTGCCTCTGGTAAAGATGTGTCATCATCACTGGCCTGTGGCAGGGGCTTGTAGTCAGTGATGGTCTGAATGGCTTGCCATAGGGTCCGAGTATCTCTGCTGTCTGTGAAGTGATTGTTGATTTTTTTAGCATACTGATGTTTTGCCTTCTTGATGCCATGAGACAGATTGGTTCTTGCTGTTTTGAGGGCTGCTTTATCTCCTGATCTGAATGCTTCATCTCTGGTCTTTAGCAGCCCACGAACCTCTGCTGTCATCCATGGCTTCTGGTTGGCACGTGTGGTGATGGTTTTGGTGACTGTCACATCATCTATGCACTTTTTGATGTAAGCAGTCACAGTTTCGGTGTACTCCTGCAGGTCTGTGTGGTTGTTGTAGGTTGTTGTAGACTAATCGACACATAGTGTAATTAATTAGATTAATATTTTTAACCACTTGATGGCCGTATAATATACACTTATAAGAATTAGGAAATTCACAGCATTTTTTTTTTTTTTTTTGTTATGTGGCATGAGATTTAGTGAGGTAGCATGAGAGTGTGAGACTGAGCCTAAAAGTGTGCATCTCACACCAAATCAGAGGCATCATGCACCTAGAGTGGGCACGATTTGACAACGCATCTCAAATTTTACAAATCAGAGACAGTTTCATGTAGTCTTTCAAAGAAATGTGCCACACCTCAGACACAGGTGCTGTTTTTTTTTTTTTTTTTCGCATTGGTGTAAGGAGCCTTGCACACACATGACATATGGACAAAAATATATTAATTGTGGCCACAAATTAAGAATTTGTTCACTTGTTTTAGTTATATGAATTTTAGTTAAATCATGAAAATGAATTAACATTTTTTAAAATTGTGGCCATGTTTTAATTCACTCCCTAGTTTTGATTAGGATATTAATTAGTATAACTTGTCCATGATTTACAAAAGGGAAAGAATTAAATCATCTAGGCTAGGGGAACACATTTTTAATACCCTCATCCACACGTATGCAAAAACTCTACCGAGGCTATATATATATATATATACATATATATATATATATATTAGTATAACAACTGTGAAATCCAATAAAAAATAACAATTTTGGCCACTATTCATTTTCTATGTCCATTAATCGAATAACAATAATTTTCAAATGTATGCTTTTTAATATTTTGGACACTGCATTGAAAATCCATGTGGCTCAAAAATCTGCGAAGTCACATGCCCCTGTGTTAAATGTTGTAATGCAATGAGCTGGAGATCAGGAGTTTGTGTAATCATATCTCATCTAGGGTTTCTGTAACAGTATATTTTTGCCTGTCCATTATTCTGAGTGCAATGCATGCTGAGTTCAGTACATAAAGTAATTATATTCTCTTCATGCTGAAAATGTAAACCGCAGAAGGCTGTGTACTCAAATCTCATCTCATGTGGTCCAGGAAGGATAACTTTGTTACTTTTTTCTCTTTGTCCTATGTGTGCTTTTGGCTCAAAGTTGCATTATAATTTTACTATTTTACCATGCAAACTAGACAGATAAAGTGTGATGAAGGTTTGATGTTTTTGGCTTATATAACTTTGCCTAAAACTTTTAATTTGGAAAGTTTTATGGTCAGACAGACAGACAGTAAGTTAGATGAAGACAGGAAAATCAATAAACACTATGAACACCACATTAAACCACTTCAGAGCCCATTAAACTTCAACTGACCCCTCGGAAACCACACTAAACCAGTTCAGACCCCAATAAACCTCCTCAAACCCATTAGACCTCATAAGAGCACTAAGAAACCTCAACAGACCAAATAGGCATTGTTAGCAAGTTGCTAAGGGTTAAAATTTATTTGTATGTTTTACACGTTGTATGTTCTTTACACGTCAAATTGGTACACTAGGCATTTTGTTACATTTTTGCTTGATGTCGTTAACATCTGTCAGCACGTTGCATGTTTTTACATGTTGCTAGGCATTCTTAACTTTGCACTGATAACACGTTAGCATGTTGCTTCCATTATTAGCATGCTCCTAAGCATGTCTAACATGTCATTAATGGGTTTTTACATGTTGATAGGTATTGTTAACATATTTCAGCATGTTTAGTGCTTGGCCCCAATATAACTCTTGCAATTCTTGTTTTTATTACGTGCCAAGCACTAAAAGCCCTGTTGTCCCTGCTGTAATTATTCTTTGCCTTTCAGTCGGTCACTACGAGTCACGTCGGACCAACGTATTGGGATCTCGCTTAGAGAGACCAATCCACTTTGAGTGTAAACTAAATGAGTCAATGCACATTGGCATGCGATGACTGCATCCAGCTGCCGCTGATGATGCTGTAATTATTCTTTGCCTTTCAGTCAGTCACTACGAGTCGCATCGGACCGACGAACTGTGATCTCGCTTAGAGAGACCAATCCACTTTGAGTGTAAACTAAACGAGCCAATGCACACTGGCATGCGATGATTGCATCCAGCTGCCACTGATGACAGCACGAGTATAAATAGGCAGCAGGTGCAACGCATACTCAGCTTTTCGCTTTCCGAGCCAAGCGATCACATTGTTTTGCTCCTGACTACTCTAGTGAGAGAAGAAGACTGATTGAGTTCAGTGCGCTCTTTGAGAGCTCTTTGTGTTGGCGATACGGCGCTTCAGCGGTGGTGGTTTTCCCGTGTCGAGTGGGTTGCACACATCAGGCTGCAATACACCCTGTTTGTGTTGCAGACGGCCATCTCCCCTGTCCGCTTCAGCACGCTAAAAGAGCTTTTTCCCTAAAAGAGGATTCACGGGTGCGTCTTTTTAAAGATGACGTTGGGTCTGGCAAACTTGACTTTACGTCTTTGTAAAGATGATGGGGATCTTGCTATAGACAACGTACCACCCGTGCGTTTCTGGATGCGGCCCATTACCTGGCACCGGGTGATGGTCACGATCGCTGCCTCACGTGTCTGGGTATAAAGCACGCTGAGGTGGTGTTCGTGGATGAGTTATCTTCCCATTGCGATAATCATCTTGGAGCTGCAGACCAGTCTCCATTACTTCAAAAGGGGCGAAGCTCCATTGCCTGCTTCGATTTGGCTCTCGTCCTGGCTGCAGCCAGGAGAGGACTACTTCAGGCGATAGTACGGGTGATCTGAGGGTTACAGTGGTGGCAAACCCTCCAGGGAACCAACCCTTGAGGGACCATTGCTCCTCTTGTGCTCTGCAACCAGTTGAGCGGCTGAGGGAACGCGCTGGGCCCTCTCAAAGAGCGTACTAGCGGTATCCTTCGGGGCTCCTCCCGATGACCGGATGTCGATCGCTGCATCGGAGGGTGAGCCGGAGCTTTCTGGAGAGCAAAATTCGGCTGCGCTGGCGCTCTCCAGGCGGCGTCAATGCATGAGTCTGATCCAGAAATGACGGCTATGCTTTCCCGGGCCGCCGATGGGGTAGGGCTCGAGTGAAGACCTCCACAGTGTCCCGAGCCCTTGAGGTTGGACAACTGGCTTCTCGTGGTAGCTTGCATTGGTTCTCAGCACTCTGCTCCGGTGGCTTTCTTCCCGGAGGTGAAAGAAACAGTCAGAAACCGACCTGCTAGCTCCTCCTCCCTCACCACCCTCGGCGGTGGTGCAGCTAGGGGGTATACAGGGGTCCCCCCGGTGGAGCGGTCGGTTGCGATGCAGTTGTATCCTAATACCGCCTTCACCCAGCAGGGCAAACCGTGCCTCCCCTCCCGGGCCTGTAGGTACTCGTTTGGTCTGTCCGGCGATGCTTATGCAGCCTGTAGAGAAGCTGCCTCCGCCTTACATGCTACGGCGTTACTGCAGGTTCTTCAGGCTATAGCACTGAGAGACCTGCACAAGGGTGGTCACAATCCGGAAGTTCTGAAAGAGCTCTGAACCACAACTGACCTCGCGTTCTGAGCGACGAGGGTCACCGCGAGTTCTCTGGGTCGTGCGATGTCCCGTACTACTTGTGGTCCAGGAACATAACCTCTGGCTGTGTCTGGTCGACATGAGGGACATCGACAAAGTTCGGTTCCTCAAGGTCCCTGTGTCCCAGACCGGCCTTGTTGGCGACGCAGTCGAGAACTTGGCCCAGCAGTTCTCGGCTGCACAGGAGCAGACTGAGGTGATCCAACGCGTCCTGCCCCAGCGGGCAGCTGCTGCCATCACCCGTCCGCCGGCTGCAGCGCCCCAGCCTGCTCATCGCCCCTGCTCCCGCGCCGCATCCGCAGCAACCTCCAGTCAACTTCGCGGTGAGCAGAAGAGCAAGAGGTCCCGGGACAGGTGACCCAGAGGGAGAGGGAATTGATCTTCGGGAGATGGTGAATGCACCTCTCCCTCCCCTGGAGGAGGAGCAGGTGGAGAATTTTTTGTTTCCAAAAATCTTGACAAAAGAGCAGTTTTCTCTGTCTCTGGGTCCCAAGAGGGCATGGAGAGTTGCGGATGGACCAACACCGGACCACACTCATCCTCCTCTCTTGCCAGTAGGCAGCAGCAGGCGGTTCGAGAGCATCATCAAAGGCCCTACTCACGCACCCTCTGCCAAACATGGAACCAGGTAAGCGTTGCACCTCACACTCAGACCCCTCTTCAGTCCACCCACGGACTGGGTCCCTGCGTTCCACTTCGCTGCCCCATCGCGGGTATGTCGGTGGTCCCGCTGGTCCAGCTTGTACGGTGTCTGGGTGCCTGGCTACCCAAACCTTCTCGCTGGCTCCTGGACCATCTGACTTGGCTAGCTCAGTCTCAGTTGTGCGAACACAGGGACTTGGTGCTCTCGCACCTCAGTCGGTTGCGCCTTCGGGTCAGCTGGGAAAAGAGCAAACTCTCCTCGGAGAGGATCTCTCTTCTCGGTATGGAGTTGGATTCGGTCGAACAGACAGCACGCCTCACGCAGGAACGTGCTCAGTCAGTGTTGAACTGCCTGAATATGTTCAAGAGCAGGACGGTGGTCCCACTGAAACAGTTTCAGAGGCTCCTGGGGCATATAGCAGCTGCAGCGGTAGTCACGCCACTGGGGCTGCTTCATATGAGACTGCTTCTACACTGGCTTCTTGGCTGAGTCCCGAGGTGGGCGTGGCAACGTGGCACTCACTGGGTTCAAGTCACACCAGCCTGCCCCCAAACCTTCACCCCGTGGTCAGACCTTGCATTTCTCCGGGCAGGAGTGCCCCTGGAACAGGTCTCCAGGCATGCTGTGGTTTACACTGATGCCTCTACCACCAGCTGGGGGGCCACACATGACGGGCATGCAGTGTCAAGGGGGTTTGGATGGGTCCCCAACTGCACTGGCCCATCAACTGCCTAGAGTTGTTAGCAGTACGCCTTGCCTTGAACCGTCTCAAAGGGCGCTTGGACAACACTGCGACCGTTGCATACATCAACCGACAAGGTGGTCTACACTCCCGTGGCATGTCGCAACTCGCCCTCCACCTCCTTCTCTGGAGTCAGAAGCATCTGAGGTCACTTTGTGCCATTCACATTTCTGGTCTGCACAACCAGGCAGCTGACGAGCTGTCCCGAGCTGCGCTCCCGGGAGAATGGAGACTCCATCCCCAGACGCTCCAGCTGATTAGGAGATGTTTTGGAGTCGCTCAGGTAGGTCTGTTTGCTTCTCCAGAGATCTCTCACTGCCAGTTGTTTTTCTCCCTGACCAAGAGAACACTCAGCACGGACGCACTGGCACACAGCTGGATGCGGGGCCTCCGCAAGTATGCGTTTCCCCCAGTGAGCCTTCTCGCACAGACACTGTGCAAGATCAGGGAGGACGAGGAGCAGGTCCTGCTAGTGGCGCCGTACTGGCCCACTCGGACCTGGTTCCCAGAACTGATGCTCCTTGTGACAGCCCCTCCTTGGCAGATTCCTCTGAGGAAGGATCTACTGACTCAGAGACGGGGCACCCTATGGCACCCGCGTCCAGACCTAGAAACTTCATGTCTGGTCCCTGGACAGGACACGGAGGTTCTAGGTGTCCTACCCCAGGAGGTAGATGACACCATCACTTCGGCGAGAGCACTATCTACGAGACACGCTTATGCCTTGAAGTGGAACCTGTTCGTCGAGTGGTGTTCTTCTCATCGAGCAAAGATGCCTGATCAGAGCCGTGCTGTCCTTTTTGCAGTGAGGGTTGGAATGAAGGCTGTCTCCCTCCACCCTTAAAGTTTATGTTGCTGCGATTGCTGCTATCACAACCCCGTGGAAGGGAAGTTGGTAGGGAAGCATGACCTGGTTATCAGGTTCCTTAGGGGGGCAAGAAAGTTAAATCCTCCCCGGCCCCCCTCTATACCTTCTTGGGACCTGTCTCTAGTGCTCGAAGCACTATAGCAGGGCCCATTTGAGCCTTTGCAGTCAGTTGAGCTGAAGTTTCTATCACTGAAAACTCTGCTCCTGCTTGCACTGGCCTCCATCAAGAGGGTAGGGTACTTGCACGCATTTTCGGTCGACGATTCGTGCCTAGAGTTTGGGCCGGCTGAATCCCAGGTAATCCTGAGGCCCCAGCCTGGCTATGTGCCAAGGTTCCCACTACTCCCTTCAGGGATCAGGTGGTGAGCCTGCAAGCGCTGCCCCCGGAGGAGGCAGACCCAGCCCTAGCTTTGCTCTGTCCCGTCCGAGCCTTGAGATGGTACGTAGACCGGACACAAAGCTTCAGGACCTCAGACCAGCTCTTTGTCTGTTACGGAGGCCGGCAGAAGGGGAAGGCCGTCTCTAAGCAGAGGATGGCCCACTGGATAGTGGATGCCATCACCCTGGCTTATCGGGCACAGGGTGTGCCCTGTCCTTTCAGGTTGCGAGCTCACTCTGCTAGAAGTGTTGCATCCTCCTGGGCGCTGGCTTGTGGCGCCTCGCTGACAGATATTTGTAGAGCTGCGGGCTGGGCGACCCCCAACACATTCGCTAGATTCTATAGCCTTCGCGTGAAGCCGGTATCCTCCTGTGTTCTCACCTCAAATGAGTAGAAGCTCTGAGAGGCCCCGGTTTAGTGCTGGCTTGCTAAAACCTTTCCAGAGAGTCCGTACTGTAGACCCTGTAGAGCTCCTCCATTACCTTGGCAGCCAGACGTGGCGGAACGTCCGGTGCCAGGCCCTCACTCGATGAATCCGTGAGAACCAGTAGAGGGCTGGGTTCCATATGTAGAGACCTAAGTGGATCCCATATGTGTAAAGTCCACGGTATAGCCTCAGAGCCCGTGTTTCCCCGGCAGACTCTGTGCCATTTTCCAAGAGGGTTACAATCACCTCTAATCTTCCATATGCACCTAAGCAGTTGTCCATATGTGTAAGTGCTTCTGAAACCTCCTTCGGGAAGGATGGGGCTTCCGCAACATTCCTGTTCCAAGTGGAACAGGTACGTTTTCCCAGTGTTATCCAACATCACTAAGTGGGTAGTGCTACGACAACAGTGATTGGCTTTCTTGTTGCGAGCCCCGGCCTACACCAAAAAGGGAGCACAGGAGGCTCGCACAGGACACTGGAAGGGGCAGCATCCATGGCGTTTTGTTAGGGATCCCAATTCGTCAGTCCGACGTGACGTGTAGTGACCGACTGAAAGGGAACGTCTCGGTTACTATGTAACCCTCTTTCTCTGAAGGAGGGAACGGAGACGTCATGTCGCCATGGCTGCTGTACCACTGCTGAGCGGCCGGGTCACCGGCTTGGCTCCTCAGCGAAAATGCTCGCGCTGTCATCAGTGGCAGCTGGATGCAATCATCACATGTGCATTGGCTCGTTTAGTTTACACTCGAAGTGGATTGGTCTCTCTAAGCGAGATCCCAATTCATTGGTTCGATGTGACGTCTCCGTTCCCTCCTTCAGGGAACGAGGGTTACACACGTAATCGAGACGTTTTCTCCAGCTGTTGTCTATGGCAGCCCTATGAACCATAAGAAGGAAAATAATGAAATTTGGCACACTTATTGGGATGGTCCTCAATAGTAATCTAATTAATTCTGGTGTCTCTAGGACCAAATATATTGCACCACAAGACGTTAAAATATTCACTTTCTTAAAAAGCGGTGAAATTTTGCGATGAGAATCAGATTTGTTTTTTGGAAAGTGATACCAAAATTAAAATAGTATACACAACGCAGCTCAAACACAAGTAAACCTAAATAAAAGCCTAGCTGAAAGAGTAAATCAGAATGATATTCCCACATCATTTGTTATACGTATGGACAGTAAAATACACACTATAACAAACACTGAATCACGGTTTGTAATTGAGAGAGAGTTTGGTGTGTCATTAAAGTTATTAAATCAGAATGTAATGAAGTTAAGAATTCTTCGAGATTAAGCATTTGAGACAGTTGTTAAACAAAATAACACATGTGGAGAACCACGTTCAGTAGCTCAGATCTGAATGTAAAAAAAGAAACAGATCTTACCTCCGATGTCTGGCCGCAGCTTGTTATCGTAGCCATCCAGTAAGCTGTTCAAAATATGTGTGACGTCACTCTCATACACTTTGGGGGTCAGAACCCACGTTTTGTTTGTCACTTCATCATCATCACTTTCCAGCTGGACAGAGCTAATGGGAAACAAACACAAAACAACATGAAAAAAGGTGAATCAAAGTTGCTAATCTGTCACTATGCTCTTCTGCATGTCCTATTTTCAATATTTTAATAAATGCACTGTAGTCTCTAGAAAGTAAGCTAAGATCATGTTGAATTTGTTTTCACAACACAAATGTCCATATGATGTGGTTCTGCTATTATTATATGTGATCTTGTTAATAAGCCATCATGCAAATATACTGCAAACTTTTATTTCCACCTGAAAGCAGACACATTTTGCTGAAATGTCTTCTAAAGAGCCACAATTTTTTTTTTTTTTTAGTCTAAATTACATAGTTTGTGATTATTCTGTGCTCTGCATGCACATATAGCTGAGGAGGCTTCAATGACCACTCAGATGAAGAAGTAAATTATTTTCTTTACTTGAAATGCTTGAGTGCAATCATCTAGTTTCTCCTTGTTAAACTTTCAAACTAAAAATAAAATACAAAAATGCTTAATTTAATGTATATAAACAAAATTAGTAACACATTAACTCTTTCCCACCATTGACATATTTTCAGCTGTTATATGGTAGGAGGCACTATTGCCCATCATCTGAAAGAGTACTGAATCTCTGGATTAAAACATGTCGAAGAAGCAGCAAAAACAAGCAATTGTGTATGTAAGCAGATGCATATGTATAGTATCTTGACCATCAAACATTACATAGCATATAAAGCAAATCCAAATCCAAAAAAGCTTTGGATGTGTTGATAAAGCGATCAAACCCATCTATGTTTTAATGCCATTTTTTTTTTTTAACTAAACTTGCCGACATTCAAGCGTTAATAAAAAAGAATGCACGAAGCTAGAATAAAACAACTTGTTTTGTTTAAAAGCAGAGGCTCTGCTCCTTCTTTTGACATGTTGCATGTTCACATATTCATACATGTGGGCCATGAAAATGTTGTGAAAAATGATCAAAAATGCTGGTGGTGGCTGGCAATTGGCAAAAGGAAAGAGTTAACTAATAAACTACAGCAATTATTTCAAGAAGACGACTGATCTCTGAATCTTTTGCATAGAGCACATGAAGATTTTTACAATCAAAACAGAGAAATCAATTCCATACAAACACAATGTATCTAAAATAGCAATTATAAATGATAAAAATTTACACAACAGGCTTTACACAACAGATGGAAGCAGATTCAATATGCACATGCTCTCAACTCTACTGAACTGAAAATGGCCTCTGTGATTTCCATAACTGGACTTGTGACCATGAAACGCAACAAATAAAGTTTTTTAAAAGGTCATTCAACTAGAACCATAAAAAGGGGCGCCATCTAGAGGAGGACAAAGATAGTGTTCAGTCTTTGCAGTGTGGGTGTGATGGTGGAGGCTGGAGACAGACAGACGTACAATAATAACATTGCATTAGAGGTGGAAATGTGCTCTTTCTCTCTCACTGGCAGTGCTCCTGGAATCAGATTGTGAGGGGAAGGTGCGACAAACGCAAGCCTCTGTTTTGCATCTACAGCATTATATCATGTGTTCTATGAGAATAGGCTATAAATCATTTTAATCACATGCTAATGTGTTTCATAAACTACCTGCTTGGGTTAATAGTACAGTTTATGTTTGCATAGCAGTGCACAGCTGCTATACATTTGATATCTTGAACTCTATCTATCTTTCTGTCTGTCTGTCTGTCTGTCTGTCTATCTATCTATCTATCTATCTATCTATCTATCTATCTATCTATCTATGTATGTATGTATGTATGTATGTATGTATGTATCTGTCTGTCTCTCTGTCTTTCTAACCTATGTAATTGGCTCAAATATTAAAGTATACCAGAGGCAGAGTGAAGCAATCATTCTCAAATGAAAGCTGAGGACCTTGCAAAGCAATCAGACAACAATGGATGGTGTGAAGCAGTAACCATGGAGTCAGTAGAACACAGAAAAGCATATCCTTGAGAAAAACATGTGACTGAGAGCTGCGCTGCTCTGGCAACTTCAGGAACATTTCAGAAAGGCGAGACTGTGACACTTTCAAGGCATTTCACTGTACATTAATATGAGGAGGAATCACCGCATCATGATGGTCTTTTCAACAACAACCTCAAACAGCTTCTGAAGCCGACTTAAAACCTTTCTGCTTTCTATGCATATTCTTTTTAAGCAGTTAACAAAAATGAAGACTTTTGGCATCCCAGAACTATTTAGATAAATTGAACATCAATTAGACCTGTCACAATGATTGCATAATCGTCTCATCATGATGTTAGTGGTTTACTGCAAACAACTCTGATCATTGTGCACTTTACATTTCAATTACACATTGCATTGCATGTGATGGTCTGGCCATCTGTCTAGGCCGTCCCTCGCCTCCGGCCTGAGATGCTATAGACTCCAGCAAACCTAAAAAAAAAAAAAAAAGCGCTTTGGTAGGTGGATGGACACTGCATTCCAAATAAATGTTTTTGTAAGTGAATACTAGAAATGCTTTGACATCTCGAGTTATTTCGAACACAAAGCACTACAGGTTTATTTTACTTTCACAGCTGTAAAATTCCAAAACATTTTGATCTATTGTTACCATGCAAAGATAATGCAACAAAACATGCAACAAAAAAGAAGAGATTTATCATTAAAACAATTATATAAAATATAACATATGCAATAATGGGTAACACTTTATTTTAAGGTGTCTTTGTTACACATGATACATGCACTTCCTATTATAATATGCATAATTACATGCAAGTAACCCTAAGCCAAACCCTAATCCTAACCCTAACCATATAGTACGTACTTGTAGTTAATTAGTATTGCTCAGTACTTAAATGTATAATTACACTGTAACAAGGACATCTTAAAATAAAGTGTAACCCAATAATGTATATGTATATAATTACATTATTATTACAATTGCATTATACTGTATAATAATGTAATATATATTCAAAATTACAGAAAGCCTTCATTCATGTAAAACGAAAGCTTGTGGGTTTCATTAGATCACCTTAAAAATAAATTGCAAGAGAACAATCACTGATCACAACAATTATCATTTAATAACAATTAATTACCTGCAATAATAGTGATAATAGCGTAATAGTGACAGCCCTCATATAAATGAAGTTAATAAATTTCACACATATTTCCAGCAGTTTAACTGCTGCATCTGTAATGTGAAACTTTAAAAATACCAATATCATACAGAGCTGGACTGCACTGAAGCTGCTCTTCTATTGAGAACACTAGAAATGGAGAGTATTACAGTATACTATACTGTATATATTAAGAGTACTTTTTCAGATGCCTGTTCCAGTATGTCAGGATTATAGACCTGTCTGTGTGTGTTTCTACCTCACTTTAATTGTTAATTTGATTCCAGGTGTGTCTCATCTTCCTCCCTCATTACCCTGTCTTTAAAAGCCTGTCTATTCAGTTCATGTTTGTCGATCCTTGTGTTGTCTCCCTGAATGTCTTCCCAGCCTGTGTTGTATGTTTCCATTTGGATTATTAAAGACTCTTATTTCGTGTATTCCTCGTCTCCTCGTTCCTGGCTTCCTTGACTCCCGTGAGCGTGACAGAAGGACCGACCAACACAGTTACTTCCGAGTGTCTACCCTCCGTTTTTGTTTCCCATTTTTTCCTCAGTGTTTTTGTTTCTGTTGTGTGTTTCCATGGACCCCCTCCTTCGTCCGGAATATCTCCTCCTCCTGCTGGAGCAGGGGAAGAAATCGACCGAGGGTCACACCAGACTGTTTCTGGTCCTCGCAAGCCTTACCACCTACCCGGATGACACGCTCTGTGTGTTTTACGACACCAGCTTGAACACCGTGTGCAGAGCGTCGTCGTCCGAGGATGGCCCTCAAGCGAATTTCACCGCCTTTGTGGAGTGGACACTGGCGAGAAACAGATCTCCGTTCCCCACCTGTTCCCAAGAGAATCTCGCCAGTTCCACTCCCGACCCAGTGCCCAGCCCACCATCTCCCCGCTGCGTGGAGCGCATGCCTGAGCCCACCGCTGACGGAGAGCCAGAGCCCGCCGCGACCGACGAGCCATCGCCACACGAAGGCACCGTCCTGTCTCCGCGCTTCCAGAGCGCATCCTAGTCACCGCGTTTCCAGAGTGCCCCCAAGTGTCCGTGCTTCAAGAGCGCCCCCCAGTGCCTGCGCCACGAAGGCGCCTTCCTATCTCCGCGCTTCCAGAGCACCCTCCAGTGCCCACTCCCCGAAAGTGTCCTCCAGGGCCCACGCCTCCAGAGCGCCCTCCAGTGCCTGCTCCTCGAAAGAGCACTCCAGTGATGGCTCCCATTCCTGAGTTCAGCCCGGGTAGCCCGGAGGCTTACAAACGCCTGCCATCCCACCTGCTCCTGCCTCCTCCACCGCTGTCGGCTGGCAGCCCCTCTGCTCGCCCTCAGCCCACCATCAATGCAGTGCAAGCTCCACAGGTCTGCCATCCTCCAGCGTCGCTGGGGCTGGAGTATCCCTCATCTCCGCCTCCAGCCTCCGAGGCCCGGACTCCGCCTCGGCCCGGCAACCCGTCGGCTCCAACATGGCTCCTAACTCCCTCCTCTCCACCGTGACCCATCTGTCCACTGATTCCGCTGGGCTCCCTCGTCTCTCCGGCTCTGCCTTGGTCTGGCGTCGACCATCCTGCACCTCAGGACTCCACTTCTCTGGCTCCGTCAGGCTCCTCCATCCCCTCGGCTCCTCCTCAGTCCTCTGTTGCTCCGGCTCCACCGCGGCCATCTGGATCTCCATCTCCGCCTCGGTCGCCGGCGCCATCTGCTCCACCTTGGGCCACCGGATCCTACCCGTTGCCCTTGCTCTTTGGATCTCCGTCTCCGCCTCGGGCTCCTCCACCACCTGCTCCACCGCCGTGGGTCGGTGGCCATCCCTCCTCCATGGCTCCTCCCTCCGTCGGCTCCACCGTGGGCCGCTGTTATGGCTGTGGCCTGGGTCCTGATGGACTCCTCCTGCTCCGGATCCCTCCTGTCTCTTCCCTGGTCTCTGTCAGCCGGCCCCCTCCCGGGGGTTCGTCCTCCTCCTGAGCCTCCTCCTTAGTTCCCACCCACCCCTCCCCTTTGGATGCTACTACGGTGCGAGGACGCACCTTCCGGGAGCGGGCGTTATGTCAGGATTATGGACCTGTCTGTGAGTGTTTCTACCTCACTTTAATTGTTAATTTGATTCCAGGTGTGTCTCGTCTTCCTCCCTCGTTAACCTGTCTTTAAATTCAGTCTTTAAATTCCACTCAGTTCATGTTTGTCTGTCCTTGCGTTGTCTCCCTGAATGTCTTCCCAGCCTGTGTTCTATGTTTCCATTTGGATTATTAAAGACTCTCATTTCGTGTATTCCTCGTCTCCTCGTTCCTGGCTTCCTTGACTCCCGTGAGCGTGACACAGTAATTGTCATTAGTGATATATTAGAAATAAAAGCCATAAATTTAGCCTCAAATGAGGATTATCAAAGGGCCAAGGACAAATGACTCAAGTAGACGATACAATGATACAATGGCCATGCAAAAAAATAAAAATAAAAAAAATAAAATAAAATAAAATAAAATAAAATAATAAAATCTGTATAGAAGTATTATATTATGTATTATTATAGCACAGCTATACACCTTATTTTTCCCATGACAATGGCTGTGGTCATTTGTAAATTCAGTGTATCTGGCTTCCAGCTACAGTATTTACTGCTTGATATTGCACACCGGTGTTTCTTACCATATTATTTTAATGTTTCGTCTTAATCATGAACACACTGGTTTGCAGCATAACAGTTTTACCATTTACTGCACTTTGTTATTCTTCTCGTTATTTCCCTACAGCAGCTAATGAATCGGAAATCTGACACATTCACAGAAAATGGCTTACTTCTGCTTTAAAATAAAAAAATAAAAAATAAACAAATGTTATGTTTATTTAAAGTCATTTTTGATTATTTGTATAGTCTAGAACTACAGTAACATCATGTTCAAACTACTCCTCTGCACTTACTCCTCATTTCTCTCAACATGGGGACAGGAGAGCTTGTCAGTCAATACATGGGAAACAAAGTAACTGGTGTTACTTATTTGAAAAAGTAACTCAGATATTTTCCTGTAAATTAAAAAGTAATGTGTTACTTTACTAGTTACTTGAAAAAAGTTATCTGATTACATAACTCATGCTACTTGTAATGCTTTACACCCAATACTGTTTAGAATGCAACGTTAAGCTCAAAATCTCTATGTGATATTAAAGGTTTAGTAGAGTTAACCTAACCTTTCTTAAAGACACATTAAGCTGTTGATTTTTCATCTGCTTGAATGTTTTTTTTTAAAGAAGACTAATGGGTCATGAGCTGCCAAGTCCAATGTTAGCAACCACAACATGCATTTTCTAATTTTTTGCAGCCAAAGGTCCTAGAAAGGACCTTCATTTTATTCATGCAAAATATATTGGTACAGTATAATGGTATACAACAATATTCTATGAAAATGCTTCAATTTTGCAATGAACTATCTTATGAGTGAGGAAATAACTTGAACTTGACTGTGTGGCCCAAATGGCTTCTGTGTGGTGGTGAGAGCCATTGCATCAGATTTTCATTTCATCCTTATTGAATATAATGAAATAACATGTCTGCTTATTGCAATTCAATAATCAGACCATGCAGCATTGCAGCAAAACGCTCACCATAACCCTTTTGTGATGATTCTCAGTATAAGACAGCTCATAATGAAAAGGAGATGATATTTCCCTTGATGGGACGCTGATGCCATTTTTGTTTATTGGGCCCAGCTCTTCTGCTGAATTATACCATCTGGTGCATGTAGCCTACTTTTCCATCACTTGTCCAAAATGAGGCTGTGGATGAGCAGAAGAAACCAAATGTCCCCATCTACACTGTCCTGAAGATACAATGCTATTAACAATACATCAGCTGGCCTGTAATGGCCTTAAGTTCCCTAATTCGAAGACCTCCACCCGGAACTTTGAGATCTCCACCCGGAACTGCTTCGCTCCCCTCCACGAAGCGGAACGCGACGCCGTGATCGTCGGAGACTCCATCATCAGGCATGTTCGTGCTACCCTTGCTAAAGGTAAAGTGCGCACTCACTGTTTTCCTGGTGCTCGTGTTCTCGATATTTCTGCGCAGATACCTGCGATCCTGAAGGACGACGAGAGCGTCGGTACGATCGTCCTGCACGCGGATGTGAACGACATCAAGATGCGGCAGAAGGAGGTTCTGAAGAGGGACTTCAGGAGCCTGATCGAGACGGTACGCAGCACATCACCCGCAACGACGATCATTGTGTCAGGACCGCTTCCCACGTATCGACATGGACAAGAAAGGTTCAGTAGATTTTTCTCTTTAAATGAATGGTTATTGTCATGGTGTAAAGAAAAGTAACTGCTCTTTGTTAATAATTGGAATCTTTTTTTGGGAGCGTCCTAGGGTTTTCCGTGTTGATGGCCTGTCGGAGCAGAACTCCTGTCGGACAACATCTCCAGGACACTACGCTCCATATGACTAGTAAGCCAATTCTCACATAACTGCTATGATGACTTTTGTTCTACCCACTTAAATGATAGAAGTGCTTACATTATCCAGTCTATAAAGACTGTGTCTGTTCCCCGAATAGTGAGGTCAAAATATAAATTTAATACAGGATCTAGAAATTAAACCAGAAAAAATGCAAAATAAATAAACAAAAACAATTTTTAAAGCTTGGGCTCCTAAACATAGATCACTCGCACCCAAAGCAGTTATTGTAAATGAAATGATCACAGATAATAGTTTTGATGTACTCTGCTTGACTGAAACCTGGCTCAAACCAAATGACTATATTGGTCTGAATGAGTCTACTTCACCAAGCTACTGTTATAAGCATGAGCCCCATCAGATTGGTCGTGGAGGCGGTGTTGCAACAATATATAGTGATATTCTCAATGTTACCCAGAAAACAGGATACAGGTTTAACTCATTCGAATTACTTCTGCTTAATGTTATACTGTCAGATATGCAAAAGAAATCTCTCCTATCTTTCGCTCTAGATACTGTGTATAGACCGCCAGGGCCATTCCTAAAAGAATTTGCAGATTTCCTCTCAGACCTATTGGTTAATGTTGATAAAGCGCTAATTGTCTGAGATTTTAACATTCACGTCGATAATACAAATGATGCATTAGGACTTGCTTTACTGACCTAATAAACTCTTTTGGAGTCAAGCAAAACATCACCGGGCCCACTCATCGTTTTAATCATACGTTAGATTTAATTATATTGCATGGAATTGATCTTACTGACATAGGTATTGTACCTCAAAGTGATGATGCAACTTACCATTTCCTAGTATCGTGCATACTGAGTATTACTGCTATTAACTATATGGCTCCGCTTTATCGTCTGGGCAGAACTATTGTTCCAGCCACCAAAGACAGACTCACAAATAACCTGCCTGATTTATCTCAACTGCTCTGTGTACCCATAAATACACATGAACTAGATGAAATGACTAGCAACATGGGCACTATCTTCTCTAATACATTAGAAGCTGTTGCCTCCATCAAACTGAAAAAGGTTAGAGAAAAACTTACTGTGTCATGGTATAACAGTAATACCCATTCTCTCAAGAAAGAAACTCGTAATCTTGTGCGCAAATGAAGAAAAACTAACTTGGAAGTTTTTAGAATTGCGTGGAAAAACAGTATGTCCAACTATAGACAGGCTTTAAAAGTTGCCAGGGCAGAGCATATCTGCAAACTCATAGAAAATAACCAAAACAATCCAAGGTTTTTATTTAGCACAGTGGCTAGATTAACAAATAGCCAGACGCCACCCGATCTAAATATTCCTTCACAGTTTAATAGTAATGACTTTATGAATTTCTTCACTGATAAAATAGATAACATCAGAAATACAATAACAAACATAGATTCTACAGCGTCTAGTACTTCAGCTTCATTCATTGCACCCAAATAAAAATTGCAGTGCTTTACAACTATAGGACAGGAAGAGCTAAATAAACTTATCACTGCATCTAAACCAACAACATGCGTATTAGATCCTGTACACACTAAATTACTGAAAGAGTTGTTACCTGTAGCAGAAGAACTGCTTCTTAATATTATTAACTCATCGTTATCTTTAAGTCACGTCCCAAAACCATTCAAGCTGGCGGTTATTATGCCTCTTATTAAGAAACCACAACTAGATCCTAATGAACTAGCAAATTACAGACCCATTTCTAATCTTCCGTTTATGTCTGCTCAATTGTGCTCCTTCGTGCAAAAGGATGATCTTTATGAAGAATTTCAGTCAGGTTTCAGGCCCCACCATAGCACAGAAACTGCACTCGTTAAAATTACAAATGACTTGCTTCTTGCGTCAGACCAAGGCTGCATCTCATTGCTAGTTTTACTTGATCTTAGTGCTGCGTTCAACCCTATAGATCATGACATACTCATAGATCGATTACAAAACTATATGGGTATTCAAGGGCAGACTTTAAGATGGTTTAGATCCTACCTGTCCGATCGCTACCACTTTGTTTATTTTAACAGGGAGTCATCTCAATTATCACCAGTAAAGTATGGAGTACCACTCTGGATCTGTCCTAGGTCCTCTGCTATTTTCAATATACATGTTGCTCCTTGGTAATATTATTAGAAAATACGAGATTAGTTTCCATTGTTATGCTGATGATAGTTAAGTATATATCTCAACAAGACCAAATGAAACTTCAAAATTATCTAAGCTAACAGAGTGTGTTAAAAATGTAAAAGATTGGATGACCAATAATTTTCTCCTATTAAATTCAGATAAGACAGAGATATTACTTATTGGACCAAAAAACAGTACACAGAATCTCTTGGATTATAATTTGCGACTAGACGGATGTACTGTTACTTCTTCTACAGTCAAAAATCTGGGTGTTATCTTAGACAGCAACTTGTCTTTTGAAAATCATATTTCCCATGTTACAAAAACAGCATTCTTCCATCTTAGAAACATTGCCAAGCTATGAAACGTTACCTGTTTCTGATGCAGAAAAGCTAATTCATGCATTCATGACCTCTAGACTGGACTATTGTAATGCACTGCTAGCTGGTTGTCCTGCATCTTCAATAAACAAGCTACAGGTAGTCCAAAATGCAGCGGCTAGAGTCCTTACCAGGTCAGGAAAATATGATCATATTACCCCAATTTTACAGTCTCTGCACTGGCTACCTATCAAGTTCCGTATGAGTTACAAAATATTATTACTTACCTATAAGGCCCTTAATGGTTTACCTCCTGCGTACCTAACTAGTCTTCTACCACTCTACAATCCATCACGCTCCCTAAGGTTGCAAAACTTTGGACTTTTGGTAGTACCTAGGATAACAAAGTCCACTAAAGGAGGTAGAGCTTTTTCACATTTGGCTCCCAAACTCTGGAATAGTCTTCCTGATAACGTTTGGGGTTCAGACACACTCTCACATCCTGTGGTAACTAGGAATTACACAAGCTTCAGTCTGGATCCAACCCTTAAATGATCTGAGATGACCAAACACCTGAGAAGACATGATGCCAACCCCTCAGAGGACCTCAGATAATGCCAACCATCGAACAACATACAGAATTACCAAATTTTGCCATATGTTAAATATATTAAGTTTCTACAATATAGAAATATATATATATTATATTCAAAAATAATTATTTGAAAAAAAACAAAAAAACAAAAAAACTCAGACTTGCAACTGATGATTGCAGCTTTTGTTGACTGGTTTCGCTTCAGGCTTGTTTATTTTGATATCTTACAGTAACTTATGCATGATTATATTTTTGAGCTGCAACTCACCAACTGAGAACCACTAATTTATGAAACTGAACCAACATTGATTTTTTTAAACAAATACTATCACACACACACATATATATATATATATATATATATATATATATATCTATATATATATATATATATATATATATGTGTGTGTGTGTGTATATATATATATATATATATATATATATAACACTATCTCAAGTACAGACAATTTTTTACTACTGCCTTTTCAATTTCTTTTAAGCGAGGAAATCAAAGACATAGCAAACATTTGGGTAGCACTTTATTTTACAGTCCTGTTCCTCATGTACATACTATGTACTTATTATAGTAATTACAATAACTAGGTAATAACTAGGTACTAACCCTAAACCTACCCCTAAACCTAACCCTACCCCATGTAGTTATCTTATATTACCAGTACTTTCCTAGGTAAGTACTCTGTAAGTACACTGTAAGTACATGTACTGTAAAATAAAGTGCAACCAACATTTGTATTTATGTATCAGCAACACATCAGTAAATTGGCTTTTAATGTGTTCTGGATATTTGGTAAGATCAGAGAGTCATTTCTGAATATCATAACGTACATCTGCAACACACCGCATGCATTTGGGAGTCTTGGATCAACTTTAAACCTCTGTGCTTTGGTTCAGAACATCTTACATCATAAGGTTGAGGTGTCACTACAGGCCTTGCTCCTAAACCTGCATGCTGAGTGCTATCAAAGGCAGCAGCAATCTTTTCATCATAGCACTAGTCAGTGTATTAATCCCTGTGGTGCGACTCCAGATGAAAATGTCATATAGTCTTGGGGTGCAGTCGACACGTGCCACCGGTGCCACACTGACAGGCATCTGATGAGCTTTTGATCCCTGTGAATCTGACACTTGGTCTATTCAGAAAAATATGTCCTCATATAATTCAAACAACCTAATGAACAAAGTAATTTAGTTGCAAAATAGTAGAATACCTATAGTCTTTAGTAGATTAGGGAGATAACCCTGAGCGACAGCATTAGCAGCACTGTCAGTGCTATTCCTTCAGTAAGTCATTGTCAATCAGTGATTGCAGCACTGCTGAGAACAATTTCTGCTCCTAGGTTTGCCTGTATTGACAGTTTGAATCCCTCAATAACTGTAGCTACACAAGGTCTAGCTGTCCTTTCCCAATCAATTATCACTAGCCTATAGGTGCCTTTCTAGACGGATGCCCTATGTGAAATTGGCTGGGATGTATGATAGAAACTTGTTATGAGATCAAATCTGTGACTGATAGCAAAAATATTTATTGCATTATCCAGATAATGGAAAGCAAGCATTAAATTACAAAGTACTGGTTAAATATAGGAACATAAGCAGGCTTTTACTAGAATTATAATAGATGCTTTTGTCATTAATCTCCTCGAATGTAGAAAGCCCATGTGACTGATGCAACTATGTGCTCCAGTCTTTAAAAGTTGATGAAATGCACAATGTTTTGATTTAAATTTGTATGCTTGGCGTTCCCCCTCGGTCAGAATAATGCAGCCCCCCAAAAACTAAAAAAAATGTACAACTACAGTACTTTGTGATCAGAAAGTTCAATAATATGTGACCCTGGACCACAAAAGCAGTCATAAGTAGCACAGGTATATTTGTAGCAATAGCCAAAAATATATTGTTTGGGTCAAAATGATCGATTTTTCTTTTATGCCAAAAATCATTAGGATATTGAATAAAGATCATGTTCCATGAAGATATTGTGTAAATTTCCTACCGTAAATATATTAAAACGTAATTAAGGACTTAATTTTGACAACTTTAAAGGCGATTTTCTCAATATTTTGATTTTTTTGCACCCTCAGATTCCAGATTTTCAAATAGTTGTATCTTAGCCAAATATTGTCCTATCATAACAAACCATACATCAATGGAAAGATTACTTATTCAGCTTTCAGAATAAGTAAGGGTCACAAAATTGACCCTTATGGTCCATGGTCACATATGTGTAGGTCTGAGGTGCATACTAAAATAATAGCTTTATTTCAAAATTACTGTTAATTTTACTTTTGAATGCACAACACTGGGATCTCAGGGAACCAAACATAAAGTAAAGCCAATCTCAGCAAAACACTGATAATCATTTTATTTCTTTATTCCAATACTTTAAAATTATTATTTGCCTTTAGCATTTGTGTTACATGTCCACGCTCAGACTGTGTAGTTACAGGCCAGAATTATCCCTGATTCTTCATCAGCAGGTGGAGAGGAGGAGTCAATCTCTGACTTAAATCTTCTTAAACAAACGTCTTGACTGACTGACTGACTGACTATGGCGTCAAGCTTTGAACTTTAGCCCTTGACTGAACACACTAACAAATAGCATGCATAGTTCATTGAGGAAAAAGGCTCATCTATCCTGATTCTGTCCTGAATTTGGTTTAATGGCTGTTTGAATCATGACACACCTCCCGACTGAACACGGTCATTATATAACTAGTATTAGTTATATAATTATTACTGTTATTATAATTGTTATCATTATTATTACGCGGTCTATTCGATAGCTTCTACACCACTGCATTATTCAGGAGCGTATTTGAAGGGTTTTGCCACCAGGAACGTAAAAACAGTTGCAAGCCTCAAATGTCGACAGATATTCATCAGATTTCATCTTCATTCTGTCACATTCGCCGATCTGAAAGCATAAGTCCATTCCTAGACTGAGGGGAACAGATGAGAGGAATCCATGGGAAATAGAGCAGCACCAATCACCGCAGACACTCACAGCCATATACCGTTTGCGAACCACAACACATTAACATGATAAATCCATGCGTTATTCTTACCTCAAAGGAAGATGAGCGATTAGAAAAGCCCACAGACAGAGCTTGAGCGAGATTGCGGGGATGGCCATCGCATTCAAGCATTTAGAGGAAAAATGAAAAGAAGCCATGATCACCATCTTGCTCTCTCTTCACGCATACGGACGCGTCCCCTTTATTTACTGCCTTTCTTCGCTATGACACATAGCAGATCGCGTCGGCTTTCGCGTCTCAGAGCCGCTGCTGCGATGCGACGCGATAAAAGCCGTCAGAAAAACAACACAACGCGCGCGCGCCCAATGAAGGCGAGATCCTTCTCCACCGAAATAATGGCAGAAATAAATGCAAGGCGATCTATCGCGCTCCGGTTTAACTGCTAAATGTGTGAATGCAGATGAAGTGTGTGAAAGCGGATCTGATGCACGTCGCTGCAGCAATACAACACATGCGTGGTAGAGATGCAATCCAAGCTCACATGCTTCTATTAATAAAATCGCTCCATTATATCCAGATAATATTATAACTACCACGCAAACAATGTCTTATATAGAGCATCCGCTCATGCATTATATGGAGTCTGAATTTTTTGTTATTATTATATTGCATTAGTCTCTATTATTATTGCTTTTAAATACAACAGTATTTAATAAAAGGGAATAAACACATCGTAAATGTAGGCTGTTGACGGCTAAGCAACTTAATATAAAATGTGCATGTTTATTGCTTCATTTTAGTGCCGTCGAACGCGACGTATCCAATCAGAATTTAGTTACTGATAGGTTATTTTATTAATATTAATGTATTAGAGGAATTTATTAATATTAAAATTTAAATACACCATTCTTAGACGAATAGGCTGGCTCTCTGCATTTGTTTGTATATATTTTGCTCATATATTGAATTATTTTTATTGAATTATTTTTTCTTGTATTTATTTTTTTCTAGCTAAGGGGTAAATGGATGTGGAGATTTATGCAAGAATTATTTAACATGTCCATAAATGACAAAATTAAAGGTTGTGTGTGATTTGGTGTAAATAGCACTTATGTGTGTTTGGAGAGAGAGAGAGAGAGAGACAGAGAGAGTGTGTGTGTGAGAGAGAGAGAGAGAGAGAGAGAGAGAGAGAGAGAGAGAGAGAGTGAGAGAGAGAGACAGAGAGTGTGTGTGTGTGAGAGAGAGAGAGAGAGAGAGAGAGAGAGAGAGAGAGAGAGAGAGAGAGAGAGACAGAGAGAGTGTGTGTGTGAGAGAGAGAGAGAGAGAGAGAGAGAGAGAGAGAGAGAGAGTGAGAGAGAGAGACAGAGAGTGTGTGTGTGTGAGAGAGAGAGAGAGAGAGAGAGAGAGAGAGAGAGTGAGAGAGAGAGAGAGAGAGAGAGACTTCCTTTCATACTTGGAGAAGATGACAACACAGCTACACTAGCTGCAAAATATGTATTAACCATTCACAACATTAAATGTTAAACATGATTAACTCTAAACTGACTTACATTAGCTTTTTGTTTATTTCGATGGATTTTATTTATTTGTTATCTTTGTTGTTGTTATAGAAATGTTAATGCCTTGGCAACATTGTGTTACACAGTCATGCTAATAAAGCTTAATTGAATTGAACTGAATTGAGAGAGAGAGAGAGAGAGAGAGAGAGAGAGAGAGAGAGAGAGAGAGAGAGAGAGACTGTGAGCACAGGAAGCTGTCATTCCTCACAGCATGAGGAAAAAGAAGAGCATGATAATTCCACGTGATGTAGGCGACCAATCGCTGCGAACAGCTTACAGATGTCACATATGAGTCCAGCTGAGGTAGAGTGACAGGATTTTAGTGACAACAGCTATTTATGAGAAGAAACTCAGTTTCAGCAGCATGTACAAATCTTATAAGCATCAAGTGGAGGAGATTGTGTTCTAGTACCATGGACAGCTCCTTAACTGTCCTCCACTGTCAAATCTCTGGGGAAAAACAGGTGAAACTATATTTAGGGAGGGACAAAATCTATCTTTCTATGTGTTTACTTATTAATTAATTCACCACTGTTTGGAACCTTCCTAAAGATAAAGAGATAAATAGGTCAAATTATTAAATTTAAATTAATGCATCCTCTAGCAATGCAGAAAATATTAGAATATCCCTCATATAACATAATGTGTCTAATGAATTAGCTAATGTTTTTAAGCGAGGCATTGTGGCTGAATGGTCCATCCACTTCTTTTAGCCACTGGGAAGGAATAAAATAGAAAACAGATTATAATTCATGCTCCTGGCCTGTTCTACTTTCCACTGATGTCAGCTTATGCCATGAACGCTCAGTATTAGTGCTCAGCACAAAAGTTAGCCGTGGGACGTTTTGTGCCTGTGGTCATGCTTGGTTTGCTGGCTCATCTCTGAGAACATACAGCACATGCATTCATTTTCCTCTAATCTGGTAGGTTATCAAAAATCATTTAACTCAAATAAATGTCGGCAACTCTTGCCCAAATGTACTGTGCTGTTGGAGAGACCATAGCTTGCATATTAAAATGTTGAAATTTTTTGGGCTTTCATATAATCATCTATCTCGCTTCTGAGTTTCATAATTTCATAGGAGAGGTAAAAGAGAAAGTTTGCACAAAACTGTTTAAATAAAATAATAATAAAAACAGATGGCATACAATATAAAAGAGAACATCCCAGTTTAAGACAGAAATGAGCATCTCTTCTGGAAAGAATTCTGCAGATAAACAAGAAAAAAGCTTGTTAAAATTAACATGCATGGCTGTTTGTTTCCATCAGTTCTTTACCAGGTGTCGAACAAAGGCTTGCAGAACAAAATAACACATTTGTAATGCATTTGTAACTATTAACAGTTGGAATGATACATTTTTTCAGAATTAAGTTCTAAGTTCTATAATTCTGATTTAATGCAATGTACATTCTATGGTTCTGTAATTGTGATTGTTATCAGGTCAATAAGGCCTTTCCTCAACAAAGATGCAAATTCATGCAATGCTACTACGCTCCCCAGCCTGGCACTAGTTATTGCTGGCCTACATATATTTGTTCCCTTTGAATGTACAGACAGTGCAGCTGCTGAAACATTGTTTTTACTTTATAGTAATTGCAAATGATTCAAAAGCATTTGTTATTGTTTTATTGTATAACATTGTGTATTTTGCATCAGATTTGACTTAAACAATGGTTAAATGAACAGTTAATGCAACAATATATACAGGTAACACTTAATTCATATGCAAACTGTCATGCTGTGAAAAGCCACAGAATTTGCACAGTCCTGTAGTCCCAACCGCTATTGTTTTGAGAATAAAAAGACACACTTCTCAGCCTAATTACTGAGTAATTAACACAATTACATTTTCTAAATTAATTCACAGCCCTAATTTATTTAAGATTTTTAATAGATTTGATGGGTAAAATTATTCATCAAAAAATAAATGACAATGAAAATATTTGTTGCTTGTTGCCCTATAGGAGACACACTGAGAAACAGATCAATGAGATGGATGGATATGCTGTCATGGGGATGAATCTATTTCTAATGAATAATACAACAATGTCTGGTAAGAGATACTTACGCAGTCATAGATTTTTTATAGCCATGTCCTCATCATCTACACCTCCCAGTCTTGCTTGCTGAAATGGAGTAAAACACTCAACAATTTAGACACTACAGCAGCTGGTACAACCAGTTTATTTTCTTTCAAGTGATCATATTTGACCTCTAGCATTATGTGATATTGTTTATTGTAAACTGTTTAAAGTTAAAATGTTTTAAACCATTTAAAATCTGAAAGTGGCCAACAGTTTAACAGAATATAATGTTATTCTTCTGCAAGTAGCCAGCGAGCGAGGACTGTACGATTTGGCCAGAGGGTGGTGCTTGAGGAAAAGTCATAAGTCTTCAAAGAAGTGAGAAGGTTCATCTACTGAGGAGCATGAAGCTGCTCACTAATTTGTGGTGATCCACCAGATAGATTTAGAGATTACCTTGGAGTAAAGTTCTACGTGGACAACTGACAAAGTCACGCTTAAGACCACCCTCAAGGAAACTCTTTAGGAAATGTTGCAATAATCACTATATGGTCATGTGTGTAGTTTTTACAACTAGGGCCCTAATGGCACCCTAAACCTTCACCAACCATCTTCATCTGAGTCCACACTTTTTGTGATGTAAAAACACTTTGACTGTTGGGTAGAAGTCAGGCTCAGCAGAAGTGTGCATTGAAGGTGCATTTTTGAAGTGTGTGACTTCTTGGTTGTCTTCTTCTTCTTGTAAAGACCAGCTATAGCACAAACCAAGAGTAATGAAGTGTGGGCTGTGAGAGAGCATCTCACTGAATTAATAAGCCATGCTTCAGCGAATAAGTCATCTCGTTTGCAAGGTTATGTTGCTGATTGACTTTTGCAACTCTGGCAATACGAATGTAAAAATATTGGTCATGTCAATAAAGGAACGAGAAAGGGCAAGTCATTTGAAATAAGCATAGTCCATAAACAAGTATCCCCTTTCACCAAACTAATTATCAAAAATGTTTATTTAGTTCATGAACAAAATAAATGAATCAGGAATCTTGTTGCAAACTGCTGACTGAATGCATGAGAGGGGGAATGTTGATATCTTAAATAAAAATGAGTCATTCTGAATTTTAAGTGTATAAGTGTGACTGATAGGCTTAATGCTGCCAGTACATTACAATGATAAAAATAAATTGTTTAATTGTATTTTAGGTTATTATATTTATATTCTGTATATCTGAAAAAAAAAATCATGCTTTTGATATTTGCTTATGATATATATATATGTATATATATATATATATATATATATATATATATATATATATATATATATATATATATATATATATATATATATATATAAATCAAAATTATGATATTTGGATTAACTACAAATGAACATTGAAATGATGTGCTTGTGTGATGTGTTGCACCTAATTAAAAAAAAAAGGTCAGTTGTACTATTAGTTATTACAGCAAGGTCATTATCACTGACTTATTTATTTATTTATTTATTTATTACTAAAGTTTTTTTTTTTTTTTTTTTTTTTGCAACTGGGCACAGGAATTGGGGATGCTAACTAAGGGAAATGATATATAAACAAATAAATCATTTTAGCTGAACATTAGAGTTTGTATTTGTGCTTTGCTCCACTCCAAACTTGTGAAGAGTAGAACATCTCTAAATCTCAGCTCGTAAATCATTCATATCATCATCTCTGCAGTGAAACATGTTAAATACTTATGAAAGATTATTTGAAAGAGAGAGAAAGAAAGAAATGATAAAGCTTTAATATCATGGGGATGGGAATAAGATGATTCATACTCAAACACTTGGGAACAAGTTTCTTTGAACTTTGGTAAAATCCAATGTAAGATCATGTTAAAGAACAAGGCACTGATTATTCAAGACTAATGTAAATGAAATATGATAAATACAGTACATTCAGGAAGCATTCAGATCCCTTCATTTTTTTAATGTTACTATATTGCAAACTTATTTAAAATGCTTTTAATTATTTTTTCACATCAAACAATACATACTCTATAATAACAAAATAGAAAAAAAAAGAAGAAAAAAAAAAAAAAACGATTTGTGAACCAGAAAAAAAAAAGAAAGAAAAAACTGAAATATCTCACTGACATAAGTATTAAAACTCTTTGCTATGACACTTAAGGTGCATTTCCTTTGCTATGATGCTTGAAATTAAGCTCAGGTATATTTCTATGGGTCATTTTTGATTTTCACTCTCTATAGTCCACTTTAGACATTATACTAACTTTGCAACTACATAACTAAATCTCATTATAGTATTAGTAGACTTTTAGGTTAGGGTTAAGGTTAGTAGAATAAGCTGACATGTAGTTGCAAAGTTACTTATAGCTAGCAGACTGTTTGAAGTGTTACCCATTTTTGAGATGTTTCTACGCTTTGATTTTAAATTGAGTCCAACTGTGAACTTCTTGCACATGATTTGAAAATGCACACATCTCTATATAAATTCTGCACTGAAGGTTCCGAAGAGCACAGGGGCCTCCATAATTTGGCCAAGCTGAGCATGAGCTGAGCAAGTCTTGTTCTCATTGTGCAATTCTGAGAGTTTATTTACTTGTATATTATCACATGTATGACCCTGCTGTCTCTTCTGTTTACCCCTTGCTTTGTGATTTGGAGTTGGTTGCTTGATTGGATTGTTCCTTCTGGTTTTTGATCCCCTGTCTGTTCTCCAACTTAGTTTCTGGTTTTGGATCCTTGTGAGCCTTCGATGACTTCTTCATCACAGAGGATGACACATGAAAGCCCACTTGGAATTTCCCCAAAATTTCATGGTGGTAACATCACATGATTAATTTCAGCATTAGAGACACAGGGTAGAATGAAAGCTGAATTCAGCAAAATACAGAGATATCCTAGATGAAAACCTGGTCTAAAGCGCTCAAGCCAGAGCCCAATCTATAACCCAATTGGACCTCTCTGGAATGTCCACCAACTCCTCATCCCAGCTGACTGGATCTGAACAGAAGAATAGCAGAAATTCCCAGAATGTTGACGTGCAAAGCTTGTCACCTTAACCTAAACTTAAAAGTCTTGAGGAAATTGCAGCCAAAGGTGCCAAAATATGAGAAACAAAGTTGCTGTCTGTGCTTTAAATGATCACAGATCCTAATTAATGTCATCTTTATTCAAATAATGAACATGAAACAAAATAAAATATCAGGTAATTTATTTTGTGATAAATAAATTTGCAATAAATCAAATCAATCAAAATCAAGTAATTTTCTACTCCATAATTCTTCTTCTGAAATATATTAAGTAAACAAATTTGCAATAATAATAATAATAATAAAATAATATATTATAATAATAATATTATAATATTAAAACACCTACAAACCCTGTTGTCAGTCCAGAGCTTGACTGAAAAGTTTCAGCGATGGCAGAATCTAAGCTACAAATTAAAAATTTAAATAAGCGTCACACACATATGCATGATTTTTTTCAGAAGCCTTTTGGGAGAGTGGTGCTTCTCTCACTCATAACGGATGTCTCTAAAGATGAGTGCTTTCTCATGTCCTCGACGTTCTTGACGTATTAAAGATGTGCAAACTCACGCTGACTGTCACTGAGAGTTGTCTGAAAGGCACTGAGCTTTCAGGAAAGCCACGCAAGTCATATTTAGCATCATGTTGGACAGTGTGCAGTGGAAGAGACACCAACAGGAAGGACCTCGAGCTGGGCAAACTGGACCAAAACCGGAGAAACAGAACAGAACAGAACAAGGCAAGACCAGATATGGCTGAAGAGCAGAAGTGAAAAGCTAGCAGCATACAGCACTAAATAATCCGGCAAAAACAAGATGAAAGGAAGCACAATAAATAGGGAGATAAACAAGTGAGAACAATTAACAAATAACCTAAACGACTTTCAGATCAACAACCGATGAATTGAGGTCCCACCCTGCTTTTTTACATTTCACTCAGATGTACATGCCAGTAAGGAAAAACTGTTGATACTTTCAATGCCACATGAACAAACATTCATTAACATGAAAACAGTAAGAAAAGTAAAAACATTGCATGGCCATAGCAAAAATAAAGTAAAATATGCATGCAAATTACAGCAAAGTGCAACAGTTACCGTACAGTGTTCAGTAGTGGTCAAAAAGGATTAAAAAAATGAATTTTGAATTGATCCTCTTGTAAACTCAGAGATGTGGATTCACACTGCAATTAAATTACCACACGACTTTGGTGTTTGTCAAAACACATTAGGTAATTCGGCTGGGGATTTTTACGAGGATGGAGGGAGAAAATAAATCAATTCACAGACCCCTGTAAATGTTGAAAATCGCTTACGTCCCCATGAGAAACAATTACTGTCCGAATTGGGCTTAAGACAGACATACAAAATGTGCAGAGCAGTGGATCCCCAGGACTGGAGTTCAGAACCACTGGTCTAATTTACTTGTTGGATTACACATTTATATACATGGTGTAAAAATATGAAGAGAATTTAACCCAGTCATGCTGATAAAGGTCTAAGCCCTCCAACATTCACAGAATATGTTTGCATTATGTGAGAATTTATACAACTGTAAACAGGCAAATTCAGAATTACAAACAGCATTCATGTGTGACAACAGATCAGACCAGTTATATTTCTAAATAAAAATCAGTATCAAAAGTTATTGCAAAATCACATTTCTGTACATTTTTGAAGCAGAGTACAAAACCGATTCACAAAACTACAGTCTAGTTGTTTTAATATATCAAAACTTAATTTTTGATTAGTAATATGCATTGCTAAGAACTTCATTTGGACTTTAAACTTTAAAGGCGATTTTCTGAATATTTTGAGTTTTTTTTGAACCCTCAGATTCCAGATTTTCAAATACAAAGATAATTTTCCCCAATGACGCTGATAAAGGTCTAAGCCCTCCAAAAGTCACAGAATATGTTTATTATTTTTTTTATTTATAAAGCACAATAAAACAACAATGGTTGACCATTGTTCTGAACAATATAGTTTAAAAGGAATCAAAATACATAAAATGGTAAGACAAGACAAGCAAATAATAATTTGAAATAATAAACTCCTGTTGGCTCATACACTAAAAGCCTTCTCAAAGAGGTAGGCTTTAAGCCTTGTTTTAAAAAGTGATTCTGTTGCAATTGTTCTAATAGAGACTGGAAGGCTGTTCCACAATTTAGGGCTGGCTGTGGCAAAAGCCCGGTCACCTTTTTTCTTCAGCCTAGATCTAGGGACCAATAAAAGTTTCTGATTCGATGACCTTAGACATCTAGCTGGACTGTGTAAGCTCAAAAGGTCAGAAAGGTACAAAGATGCCAGTCCATTTAAAACCTTAAAAACAAAAAGTAAAATTTTAAACTCTTTTTTAAAATGGACTGGCAGCCAGTGCAAAGAGAGTGGGACAGGGGTAATATGTTCATATTTGCGAGTGCCAGTCAAAAGTCTAGCAGTTGCATTTTGTACTGTTTGTAGGCGATTCATATATGATTGGTTAATACCAATATACATTGAATTGCAGTAGTCTAGTCGAGATGAGATAAAAGCATGTATAGGTCTCTCAAACTCAGCACAAGTTAAAAAACCTTCACCTTAGCAAGGAGTCTGAGTTGAAAAAAATTGATTTAACTACTGCATTTACTTGCTTATCAAAAGTCAAAGCAGAATCAAACACAACATCCAAATTTTTTTACAGAGGGCTTGACACGCTGCCAGATCACCCAGCACTTGCTGTATGTTGCCAGATACAGCTAAAGAACCGAACACAATTGCCTCAGTCTTACTCCCATTGAGATTCAAAAAATTAAGAGACATCCAAGCCTTAATATCAGACAGACAAGCAGTTAAAGCACTCAAATTCTGGTTGTCATTTTGCTTAAAAGGCACATAAATTTGCGTGTCATCAGCATAGCAATGAAACAACACTTTGTGCTTATTAAAAATGGAAACCAACGGGAGCATATACATTGGGAGCAAGGATAGAACCCTGAGGAACTCCACAAGTCAGCTCTGATTTAGAGGATGAGCACAGATCCACACAAACTGAGAAAGTTCTATTACTCAAATAGGACTTGAACCATTTTAGGACAGAACCATTAATACCCACAGAGTGTTCAAGACGGGAAATAAGAATACTGTGGTCTAGAATGTCAAATGCTGCACTTAAGTCTAAAAGCAAAAGTACTTCAGAGCTACCAGTATCAATTGATAGCAAGATATCTTTTAACACTCTTAAAAGGGCAGACTCAGTACTGTGATGTTTCCTAAAACCTGACTGAAAAGTTTCAAACATACTATTTGAATCTAAATAGATTATCAATTGATTAAAAACAACTTTCTCTAAAATTTTAGAAATAAAAGGTAGATTGGAAATGGGTCTAAAATTGGATAACAGTCACATCCAAATCTTGTCGTTTTAAGAGAGGTTTAAAATGTATAGATAAGTCTTTGTTACGGAGCCGACGAGGCGAGAGACCTGCGGATCCATGTGCAAGGCTTTATTGTGAAACATGGTCAAAACACAGGCAGGGTCGGACAATGGCAAACAGGTATAACACAGGCAAGACAAAGAGTAGTCCTAGGGCAAGCTTGAGTCTTCAATCGGCGAACAATATCCAACAGGGCAAGGCAGAGAGATAATCCAGGTACACGAGCGGTAGTCCAAGAGAGGTGCAAACAGAGTCTGAAACGGCAAGGCAAGGGTTAATCCAAACAGACGATAAATCCAGGGCAGGCTGCTGACAGACGAGGCGGGATAAACCAGGCAAGGATCAGGAAACACGAGAAAACAGGCAAGGCAAGACTAGACTAGACTATGAACTAAGAACTAGAAACGAGAACTGGGAACTGGCTCCGTAGAGTAGCTATCACTAGGTGAGCGATAAGTGCTAGACAATACTCGGCCCGGAAGGGCATGTGAATGGCTGTTATATAGGCAGTGTGATTGGTTACAGGTGAGCATGTGATTAGGGTGAAATGTATTGTGGGAACTGAAGTCCAGTGTGAGTGTAATAGCCTGTGTAGTGTGAAAGTCAATATGATGGACGGGTGACCTCTGGTGGAGAGTGAACAGAAGGGCAGGCACAGGCGCTCCAGATGCTCCTATACAATCCAGGAGGGCAGTGGAGCGGAGGCGGAACAGGGGGAGGGACGGGGGGCCAGGTCCACGTGGAAGTGGAGTGGTCGGGGACCGAGGCAGAACAGGGCACCAAGGCGGAGCAGACGGGACTGGAGCCCACCAGGGCGGAGCAGAGGGAGCAGGAGCCCACCAAGGCAGCGCAGACAGAACTGGAGCCCACCAGGGTGGAGCAGATGGGACAGGAGCCCACCAGGGCGGAGCAGACGGGACTGGAGCCCACCAGGGCGGACCAGACGGGACTGGAGCCCACCACGGTGGAGCAGAAGACCACCAGGCCGGAGTGGACGAAGCAGAAGACCACCACGGCAGAGCAAAAGACCACCAGAGCGGGACAGAAGACCACCAGACTAGAGCAGATGGCGCAGAGACCCCTGACAGTAACTGAGACCTATGAAAAAAATGAGACAGAAGAGACAGGCAGAGCATTCACAGCATCAAGGATCGTGGCAGGGGACACAAGAAGTTCATGAACAGCTTCCCTGGTAACAACTGAATGGACGGACAATTTATAATCAAGCTCATCGACTGAAACTGGACTAATCGACAGTTCACAATTAGAAGCATAGACTGACACTGGGTTGACAGAGAGTTCAGTGATTGAAGCAGGATAAACAGACTGTTCATAATTGGGTGCATTGACTGGTACTGAACTGACAGACAACTCATGAACTGATACTGGGTAGACTAACAGTTCATAATCAGATTCACTGATAACAACTGGCACGACAGACACATTACTAGGAAGGGAACAGACAGATGACTTAACATTAGACACATTTAGAGAAACAGACCAGGCAGGTAGTTTATGAGTGGTTATATTATCATTGACAGGGCTAACGGGGCAGATAATGAGTGGTCTTTTAGTACCAGGATTTATGACAGGCAGGATAGAAAGTTCCAAGGCAGACCCTTGAGCTATAACAGACATTTCAGTGACTGATGGGACTAATAGTTCAAAGACAGCCTCTTCGGCTGGGTCAGGACAGGAAAATGGTTCATAATTGACCTCCATGGGCGGCTCAAGACAGGACGAAAGTTCATAACCAGCCTCCTCGGCTGATTCAGGGCAGGACAACAGTTCAAGAGTGGCCTCTGTGGCCGTGAAAGGACAGGGCGAGAGTTCACAGACGGCCTCCTTAGCCGTGACAGGACAGGGCAAGAGCTCACAGACGGCCTCCTTAGCCGTGACAGGACAGGGCGAGAATTCACAGGTGGATACCACTGACACCTCCAGAGGTTCTGCAGCGGATGCTGCCACCTCTGGAGGTTCCACTGTGGTACTATAGGGAATTTCAACAAATGCAGAGAGTTCATCAATGGTACCTTTGACCGTGACATGACAGGTTGCGAGTGCATTACTGGGCGCCACCACCATGCAAGGAATTAAAGAGAGCACCGCCGCTTCAAGAGGTTCTGCAGCATCAGCCGCCACCTCTGGAGAAACTGCAGTGGGCGTCGTCTCAGAGAACACGGCAGCGTGCACCATTACACCAGGAGGTTCTGCAGCGTCAGCCGCCACCTCTGGAGACATCTCAGTGGACGCCGCCACCTCAGGCAGTTCGGTGGTGGTTTACGCAGCCCAAACGCAACATAAAGCGATCCCCATCATGGGAAGCGCTTCGGACAGGGTAATTAGCTCAGGGGCAGAAGGGTTGGAGTGAGTGAATTTGGGGATACCAGCTGCGCGTGCAGACACCAGCGGTACATCCCTCACACTAGACAGCCGACTGGGAAATCGAAGCACTGACCTTGAATATCTGGATGTAACGGACAGGACGTCACAAGACTCTGGATGATCAGCTGTGACGTGACGAGACTCTGGCGGATCAGCTGAGACGTGACGAGACTCTGGCAGATCAGCTGTGACGTGACGAGACTCTGGCAGATCAGCTGTGACGTGACGAGACTCTGGCAGATCAGCTGTGACGTGACGAGACTCTGGCAGATCAGCTGTGACGTGACGAGACTCTAGCAGATCAGCTGTGACGTGACGAGACTCTGGTAGATCAGCTGAGACGTGACGAGACTCTGGCAGATCAGCTGTGACGTGACGAGACTCTGGCAGATCAGCGGTGACGTGACGAGACTCTGGCAGATCAGCGGTGACGTGACGAGACTCTGGCAGATCAGCGGAGATGTGAAGAGACTCTGGACGATCAGACGAGACATGGCGAGGCTCTGGAAGATCAGACAAGACATGGCGAGGCTCTGGAAGATCAGACGTGACTTGACTTGGCTCTTTAAGATCAACTGTGGCTTGTCTTGGCTCATAAAGATCAACTGTGGCTTGTCTTGGCTCTTTAAGATCAACTGTGGCTTGACTTGGCTCTTTAAGAACAACTGTGGCTTGACTTGGCTCTTTAAGAACAACTGTGGCTTGACTTGGCTCTTTAAGAACAACTGTGGCTTGACTTGGCTCATGTAGATCGACTGTGAATTGACTTGACTCATGACTGGTAGCAATAACATGACGGGGTGTTGTTGTGGCCGCCATTTTGTGAGAGTGCTCTAGCGTGGCTGTGATCACACAATTGAGTGCAGTGTTGCGTTCCTCTTCTGCGACACCCACAGTAAACAAAGAGCCAACTGACAGTAAAGCAAAGTCCAAAAAATCACTTAAAGACGAACGGGGACCCTCACGAATTAGTCGCGATTTGAGTGGCTGGTTAATGCCCTCACAGAAAAAGTCTATCAGGACACAGTCTGGTAGATCAGAAAAATAAGCGAGGTCTAAGTATTCCTGTACGTAGTCCTCGAGCAATCGCGTGCCTTGCGCAAGGGTTAATAACAGTTTTGCAGTGTCCATACCTGGCCAATGTCCACTTGAAAAGCCGCTGGATCCTTGTGTGACAGAGTATTCTGTTACGGAGCCGACGAGACGAGAGATGTGCGGATCCATGTGCAAGGCTTTATTGTGAAACATGGTCAAAACACAGGCAGGGTCGGACAATGGCAAACAGGTATAACACAGGCAAGACAAAGAGTAGTCCTAGGGCAAGCGTGGATCTTCGATCGGCGAACAATATCCAACAGGGCAAGGCAGAGAGATAATCCAGGTACACGAGCGGTAGTCCAATAGAGGTGCAAACAGAGTCTGAAACGGCAAGGCAAGGGTTAATCCAAACAGCCGGTAAATCCAAGGCAGGCTGCTGACAGACGAGACGGGATAAACCAGGCAAGGATCAGGAAACACGAGAAAACAGGCAAGGCAAGACTAGACTAGACTATGAACTAAGAACTAGAAACTAGAACTGGGAACTGGCTCCGTAGAGTAGCTATCACTAGGTGAGCGATAAGTGCTAGACAATACTCGGCCTGGAAGGGCATGTGAATGGCTGTTATATAGGCAGTGTGATTGGTTACAGGTGAGCATGTGATTAGGGTGAAATGTATTGTGGGAACTGAAGTCCAGTGTGAGTGTAATAGCCTGTGTAGTGTGAAAGTCAATATGATGGACGGGTGACCTCTGGTGGAGAGTGAACAGAAGGGCAGGCACAGGATTCGTAACAGTCTTCATTAACTGTAGGACTAAAGATACGAGACCAGAGTACAGACTCGTGTACTTTGGAAATTTGACCTGATAAAGAGCAAGTAAACATTACAGGCTTATGATTGGAGAAGCTTAACTCACAGATTTCAAGATCACATATAGAAAAACCATATACCAAAACCAGGTCAAGTGTACGGCCCAGTGAATGCGTAGGACCTTTAACCATTTGGACCAAATCAAAAGAGTCAGTAAGACTTGTAAAATCCTTTGCTAGGGGATTAGTATCACAACAAACATGAACATTAAAATCCCCAACAATCAAGAATCTGTCAAACTGTGTAACAATTCCTCCTAAAAAATTAGCAAATTCGTTGATAAAATTCTTATTTAGTTTCGGTGAATGATATACAACAGCAATCGCCAGATTTTTGTCCTTCTTCAAATAAAACATTTGTACTTCAAAACTGGTGAACATCTCAGTTTTTAGGGTCTGACAGCCAAAGCTGCTTTTAAAGACGGATGCTAAACCGCCACCCTTTCCAGTAGTTATTGGACAGTTCATAAAAGTACAATTTGAAGGCACAAGATCAGAGAAAGGATTCAAATCACCCGCAGTCATCCAGGTCTCAGTCACAAATAAAAAATCCAAATCATTTGAAGTGAGAAAATCATGCAAAATAAATGTCTTGTTCACCAGAGATCGAGCGTTTACCAGGGCCATCTTGACCCGTGTTGACTCACCAACCAGCTGTATCGCACGACTCAATGGACGAAGATTTCAATGATTGACTCCTCCTCGTTGTGAACAAAAAGACAACCGGTACCGACAAGAGCCATGTGAAACATTAGGGATTACTTGTTGATGAATAAACTCCAGGGTTCGCAGTGAAATAGTACGGCCACTGTCCAACCCAAAACCAGAGTAATCCATGAAAGGGTAGTGCGCCGGTAAATTTGCTAAACATAGCTTTAGCTTGATTGCAATTCCTCCCCGCTTTCCTCTTCGTCGGCGGCGTTTTCTCCCAGAGAAATCCCATTGTGACCGGCGCAAGCAGGCAGGGATAGACGTTATAAAAGATGGAGGTGGACAATTAAAATTAGATCCCCTCAAAGCAGTGCTTGATAAAACTTCAACTGAGCTCCTTATATTAAGGAGCATTTGACACAACAGTGCACGGACAGTATGAGTCAGAAAGGAGCTTAAGCATAGGACAAACAAAACAGATATCAGATGGCCAGCCATGAACAACGGAGCCATCTTGTCCCTCTAAAATATCTTCTCATATATTTGCATTACATGAGAATTTATACAATTGTAAACAGGCAAATTCAGAATTACAAACAGCATTCATGTGTGACAACAGATCAGACCAGTAATATTTCTAAATAAAAATCAGTATCAAAAGTTATTGCAAAAGCACATTCCTGTACATGTTTGAAGCAGAGTACAAAACCGATTCACAATACTGCAGTTTAGTTATTTTGGCATGTGTGTGTGGATTACATTGCAAATCCGAAATGATGTGCATTTGTGCACTTTAATAGAGCCACTTCATAGAGCCATTTATTGAATTACCAGCTGGTGCTTTTTTGTGAATGTACGAAGTCAGTTGAAATGACAGTCTGATTGACTCCTATGACAGAATGCAGAGCATCTTACGAGCCCAAACAGCACCTCAAGGCCTTGTTTCACTCGACAGAGAATCAGATATCCCACTAACAGGGAAGCCAAGGGCATCGATATCTCTGCAAAGCCCAGAGAGCTTCCGCTCTAAAGTGCTGCGGGGAAGCTCAGCTTTCCAGCTCCTGAGAAAAAGCTGAACAAGAGGTGAGAAGATCCATGAACCTGCATAGTTAAATAATCCATCTAAGGTTTGAACACGTTCCAGAGAAAACATTAAAAAGTTCTTAACTAAATCCATTATGCTTCAGTAAGGCAGTTACCTCTGTCTAAATTGGATCACAGGACCGAGTAATTGCCCTCTGGCTTTAAGAAAACGGACCCATCTCTTTCCTGGATGTTGTAGAGAGTGCTGCAGCTATTTGAGTTCTGGATCAATTAGACTGAAAGCATTTAATGCGGAAAGACAAAGGCTTGTCTAGTGTTATCAAGGCCAGCATGTACACATCAACATGTTTTTCCTTCTTTTTTAATATGGTAAACAACAACTCAGTTTATGAAACTTTAGCACTGATGCTCAAACCACCAGAACAGCGCCTGAGAGTTCTTGCAGCTCCAGCCTTTCAGCTTGACTATAATAAATATTATGACTCTTTAAAAATATATTTATATTTATATTTATATTTATATTTAAATGTGACCCTGGAGCACAAAACCAGTCATAAGTAGCACAGGTATATTTGTACCAACAGCCAAAAATTTTTCTTTTATGCCAAAAATCATTAGGATATTAAATAAAGATCATGCCCCATGAATATATTTTGTAAATTTCCTACCGCAAATATATCAAAACTTAATTTTTGATTAGTAATATGCATTGCTAAGAACTTAATTTGGACAACTTTAAAGGTGATTTTCTGAATGTTCTTTTGCACCCTCAGATTCCAGATATTCAAATAGTTGTATCTCAGACAAATATTGTCCTATCATAACAAACCATACATCAATGGAAAGCTTATTTATTCAGCTTTCAGATGATGTATAAATCCCAATTTCAAAAAATTGACCCTTATGTCTGGTTTTGTGGTCCAGGGCCACATATTATATTATATTATTTATATATTTATTTATATTTATACTCTTTAAATCCTTTCCTGTTTTAGCCTGTACAATTTTAGAGGATGTTTGAAACTTTGTATTGTTTTGAAACTCATTTCTCATTTAAAAAAATAAATAAATAAATAAAAATCACTTGATGTATATGATGTATGTATTGATGTATATCACTTTGGATAAAATAATCTACTACATGAATAATCTGTGAAATAATTTTAAAATTAATATGTTTCTATAAATATATTAACCAAGATACAAATCAAAATTAATATTTCCATTTGGAACACCCGCAGTTTGGATGCATATGTTTCTAAATCACCATTTAACAATTTCTGGAGTGATATTTATGTAATGTAAATTCAGTCCAGTCAGTTGCTGCAGAATCATTGCTGTTAGATCAAATGAGGGCCTTCTCCCAAAAGGCAGTTTTGATATGCACTTGCATAACCTGCAGTTTCACTGTCCACCCTTGATGTTTGATTTTGCAGAATCCACACTGATGCAGACTGCTTAGCTAAAAACATGAGTCTAGTCACCTTGAAAAAAGTCAGAATAAGTTCGAATGTTTGTTAACTTGACAATAAAACATAAAAAAGCTAACTCAACTATTGAAAATACTTAGGTTCAAAGATCGTTGGACCAACTTGGTTTTAATTGTTGACTACATTTGTGAATGCAATTTGAGAGTTTGAGGTTGGAGCATGCATATTATTACAATTCAGAAGTTGGCACATGTGCATGTTTAAGTAGACCAGCAGCACTATTTTAAACATCAGTAACAATCAACGTGTTTCTTCTTTTTTTAAAGCATGTACTCATATTTGTACTGAAGTCATTTGTTAAAATGTTTTTAACATATAGCAGCCAGATTGTAGAGCATTGGTTACAATGTACATATAGAGCCTGATGCAATTAAATCTGAATAAGCTCAATATTATACCTTAAGTGCTAATAAGTCTGCAAACTTCAAAATTAAAAATAATAAATAAAATTATTATACTGCTATTATTTGTTCATGTTTGTAATTTGTTATTTATTTATTTATTTATTTATTTATTTTTTGTAAATAGAGAACATGGTTTAAGCATCACAGAACAAGTTAAAAATGACCACTTGTTAAAACTAACGTACACATTTATAATCTATATGTACTAATATATTTACTGTTTATTTATTTAATTCATGCAACATAGTGTTGCTTATTACATCAAATGCTAAAGTCGACTCTTTAGCTTAAGTTTTAATTAATAGAAGCTTACAGAGAGCTAATTTTTAATTTTCAATGTCCTTGTAAGATGGCTAGACTATCACACATTTCCAGACTACTCAACAGAGAGGAACAAGACTGAAAACTCATTTAAAGCAAGTAAACATTTAAACCACTGGCACAGAATACACTTTTAATAAAACATAAATCACCTCCCACAACCCTCCCAAGGTTTTCATGGGGCAATGTGTATAAGTCTCTGTATTTAAAATTAAATGAGACAAGATAATCTGTACAGAAGGTGACCTGACATTTCCATGACAATGGAAATGGGATTACAGCCATAAACCCCAGTTCTTTCTGAAAAGTCTTGATAGGAAAAGACTTCTATAGTTTGAAAAGAGAGAGAAAGAATGGTTACTTTGTACACAAATTTTTAAAAAGAAGAGATTATACAGGGAGTATAAATTAATGTCTTTGCTCACATCAAATGCAGGCAGAACAATCAGAACAGATACAGTCCTAAATAATTACAACTTAAATGCATTTGTTGGAAAAGTGCTCAATTAAGACTTGTTGACCAAAATTAAATAAAATGGCCATGGCCATACAGGTCAAAATTAAATAAAAACTAAAAGGAAAAAACATGTCTTGCAAAATGAGCATTTATTTAGTCAGTTGCACTTAGGGTCAATCTGTGCACTTGCTGACAGTAATGTACTGTAGTCTGTAGGTCATGAATGCATGAATTAGTTGGCATCAGAAACAGAAAGCACATGTCCTAACGTGTTTCTGGGCTGAAAAAAGTCTGTTCTACAAACACTGGCAATGTGACAATCAAAAGACAGGCTGATATCAAACTCAACACCCAGGTTCTTATCTGTAGAGAATGATAGCAATGTAAACTGATTCCACGTTGAGGTGGGCAGTAAGACTATATGGTAACACTTTAGTTTAGGGACCAATTCTCACTATTAACTAGTTGCTAATTAACATGTATATATTAACATATTGGCTGTTTATTAGTACTTATAAAGCACATATTTTGCATGACCATATTCTACATCCCTAATCCTAGCCAATGCCTAAATTTAACAGCTACCTTACTAACTATTAATAAACAGCAAATTAGGAGTTCACTGAGGCAAAAGTTGTAGTTAATGGTTTGTTAATAGTGAGAATTGAACCATAAAATAAAGTGTGACCGACTATACGTATATATTGTAGTGACCATATAATGTGAGATAATGTACTGGATAGAGTTTTTGCAACATTGTATATAGTGCATATATGTAAATATATCTGCACAGCGCAGGAATACTTAAAATTTACAACACATTAAAGCCAAAAAGAAACATGCATGAATGAGAAAGTAGCGGTTATGTTCACACATAGTTCAGTTATTTATGGGAGCCATATCTGCATTCTGAAATAAAACTCACACCCGTAATTTTCAATTTTCAGCATAGCCCTGCTTTGCAGCTACATGTCAACCAGCAGTCAATACAGTATTAGTAGACTGTCTGCTTAATACCTGCTCACACTTTATTTTAATAGTTTTCCAACACACACTTAACTGACTAGAATTAACCTTGCAACTACTGTACATTATTCAACTGACCGTAACCTTAACCTATCAGTCTAATGAGAGTTAGTTGACATACAGCTGCAAATTTACTTTTAATCAGCATAATTTCTAAAGGGGATCATCAAAATAAGTGTAATCATTTACGTCTGACAGATGAACTCCCACTTTAACTAAACTTTTGTCATTTGAAATGTGATGAGACTTGACAGTGTATGGATTTTGCTATCTTAGATATGACATTGTGTTTGATAGTCACAATGTCTGTTGCTCTGGTTAGAGGTTAGTCACTTTCATTGCACGTTTGTACAGACAGTACTTGAGCAGCTATTGTCAGATATTTCAAGACTCACACCTGTAAATAAATGCGACTACCAGTTCCAAACACTGACAGCCTAAGTGGACTTGAAGTGAAGTTCTTGCAGAATACACTGCAGCGTGTTCAAAGGACTGCTGACGGGAACTCAACCACTAAGAGCTAAAACACAATTCAGAAATAATTGTCTAAATTCAGAACAAACTGTTCCTTTTTGAGTGAGTTTATTCTGTTACTTGTGACGTTCCAGTTAAATGACACAATATGAGAAATGCTGATACTCGGGCTCAGTCTACAGTCACTTTTTTTTATTTATTTATTTATTTTTTCAGAGTGCTGGCATTAAGGACTTGGTTAAAATGGTCTGTCCCAGGAGAACATGGACAGATGAGCAGGGCTGATTGAGAGGATTGTCCTTCTCGCTCTGTGTCTTTGTCTCTTGACTGGCAGTCTCTGTGGTTTTACTGGACAGTGATCAGCCGTTGCAACACCTCCCTCTGCTGGAGGCTCTGCATTGACGAATGAAAGGAGCCAACCAAGTCTCTCTATTTCTCTCTCTCTCTCTCTCTCTTTGAATTGTCATACAGGTTGTTTTCACACACTGGTTTGATATGCTCTCCATGTGCAAACAGAGATATTGCTTTTTGGACAGCACAGTATCTAATGCAATCAGAATGCTGGGCTGTTGTTTGTCAGCACTGCCCATTGCTCATATCCCATTGCTCTTTTGTTTTTGTTGTTTTTTACAAAGGGCACTCAGAAAGGGTGGGTAAATTACATATTTAAGATTACAGACATCTTCAAAAATGTGTGAGGGAACCAAAAATCTGTCTCCCCTTCTTTTCTCTTTTTGTCTCTCTGCTCCTCTCAGTCAGTCATCTGCATTCTTCCTGCAAACCTGGCGACTGTAGCACGCACTTTCAAAGCAAAGTCAAAGGTACAAATTGAAAGAAATTCAATTTTGCTAATGTGATAAAGATTCCAGTTGGTTGCCTCTCATTTGCTGCCTATACTCCTTCACTTTGAGTGTCTAGTTGCAGAAGACGTGAAGTGACTGAATTAAAAAGCTGTGAAGAGATGCACTGACTCACTAAGATTTTGACCTTAAGGTTAGGAAAGGGGATGTGCTCAACGGCCCTATTAAGAAACCTGCTTAGACCGATATGGAGACCAGTATAAACTTAGTCTAGTTGTTGGATCAGAGCAGCCATGCTGTTCATCCACAAAGGGAAATTTGTCTCGGGCTCATGGTACTTACATGTACACAATGTCCTGTTCCCCTACCAATTATGTATTGTAAATATAAAAATATGTAATTTAAATATAATGAAAAAAAAAAAAAAAAAACCTGCAAAAAAACATAAAATGGTATGACTTTACACAGCCCCATCATTTAACTATGCATCCCATTAATAAATCTTTTATTTCCCTCATATTTCATGCCTTGATGTGTAACATATTAAATGAAGTACCTATACACAGGCAGAGGTGGACAAAGTACACAACTTCATTACTTGTGAAAGTTGTAAAGACAGATTTTTACTTAAGTAAAAGTACAAAATACATGCTTTTAAATGTACTTAAGTGTCAAAAGTAAAAACTAAATGCAATGTTTTGTCACGTTGTATACTTACAATACCTTTAATGCAACCTACTGAATACACTGATTAGCTTGTATTATCTTTGGAATTAAGAGCTTTTATGTTAACAGACCTATAGAAATGGAACAACTGAATGAAGATAATCATCTTTATTTTTTATTTCACACTCCTACAACTACATTGAACTCATTTTAATACTTGTCTAAAAGTTACAAAGTTCTTTTTCAAAGAGATATTAAAAGCTAGGATATGGTTCATTTTAGGCAAACAAAGCAAACATTGAAAAGAAAACAAATCTTTAGTCTTTTCAGAAAACTGGAACATACTCTCTCAGTATGGCCATGGGTGTGCAGGTTGCACCAAAGAACCGTCTTTTTGAATTTTGCCATCAACTGATCAGTGTTCATAAAATGCTCAGAAATCAGTGAACTTCACAACATGTGGCTAGGGTTGGGTATTGTTTCAATTTTATCCATTCTGATTCTGCTTCTGATTCTGCTTATTGATTTAAATTCTTATTGATTCCCAGTTTAGATTCCAAAGTTGTAAAAAAGTGAAGTAAAACATTTTGACCTGTGTGAGCATTTAACCGACTTATTGATCATTTGTTTGCAAAAAAATATATGTATTCATGTGCAGTGTTTTAACAATAAAATAACGTTCAGATTTATATACTTCCTTGACCGGTTTTTAGCTCCACTAGGCCTGAGTAGTAAGGTTTTTTATTTTTTATTTTTATTTTTTTATGTATGGTAATAGCAGCCATTTTTGACGGATATATTAGCCTACCATTTATATTGCCATAGTTTAACTACACAAATTTAACTATAGTTACTATAAAGAAACTGTTAACTTTGTAGTTACTGTAGTTTTACTACAAATAGCATAATTATGGTAACTATGGTGATAGAATAGTAAATTTGTGGATACTGTGATTTTACTGCAACCATAGTTAAACTAGTTACTATAGTAAAACATGGTTAATTTTCCAAAGGGCTTTAATGAGTTAACACATTGTATGCGAGTTAACACAGAATAAAAAAACTATACATTTTCTTTGTCATGTAGATCAAGGTGTAGGCAATTATTATTTACCGTATGCAGATCATTTATCCTCTGATCTTTGATCGTAGCGCTTGGCCTTCATAAGGCATCCCAGCAGGCACACAACGTCATAAGAAGTTGATATTTGGTTAAATTTCAATGTAAATTCAACGTCTAATGTCAACGTTAAATTGATGTCCAATACCAGTGTCAGCTGACGTTGAGATTTTGTTTTTAGTTTGTGCAACCAAAATCCAACGTTAACTCAAATATTGACGTCAACCCGATTTTCATTTTCAACCAAAATGCAACGTCTGTCCGATGTCATGTCATTCAGTTGGACTGTAATTTGCAGCTGTGTGTTAGAAAATGTTAGCAAAACAGCAGCAATGCATAATTCTGTAAAAAGACTTTTAAAAACTCCATCAGCCCGGAAGTAACGGTAAGACTTTCATTTCCACGCGCGAACCGGTTCATTCTGTGAAGCGGGAACACACTACTGTCAGGCCGATTATGAATGCTTTTTGAGCTCAGTCAGTGTTTTCAGTCGGTGTTCAAAGTCGTTTGGTGTACGCTGTCTAAAGAATTTAAGACCAGCTGTTGCCAGTCGTCCTCACAAAGATTAGCCCTTTATTTATTTATTTTTAATTTTTTTTTTTAAATAAATTTTGTGACTGAAGCCGGCGATTAACTGCACGTGTTTCCTAATTTGTACTCCTATTAATTTAAATAACGAATTAACAAATTAAAAAATAACAAACATGACATATAAATAATTTTATACAAATAGCCTGTATATCTATATCTCTAATTTGGCATTTTCAATTAATGTAGGCCTGTTACATTCTTCTTATTATTAGGCTTATTATTATTATTATTATTATTATTATTATTATTATTAAGTTACTTATTTATAATTTAATTAATATTATAATTAATTTTCCCCCAATAATTTCTTAGAGCACCATCACATAAGTAACTGACGCGCTGCGAGGATACTAAAGATTAAGCTAGTTTACTCCTCCTTGAAAATGTTTTTAAAAAGGTCTTCCAGAACAGGCTTATTATACAATGAATTATAGGCCTATAATTAAAATTATTATCACTGTAATCATCAATGAAAAAGTTTTAGTTCAAGCACAGACTTTTTTAAAAAGAAAATAAAACAACCTGTTTAACACGAAATACGTTTCTTCTCTCTTTATTTATTTATTTATTTATTTATTTTCCACTAGCCTATGTTGGAGCCACAAGATAAATATTAAGGGAGTAAATTAAAACATTTAGCTATATACCGTTATCAGCATATATGAAATAGATTCGTCTCTTGTCTCTGAGAGAATATATGCCGTTAATGCAGCGTCAGATGCCGAAAGCGCCTTCAGTTTTTACTTTCACTTTCAAGAATCGACTGCGATTAAGAGGTTCACCGCATAACTCTGCATAAAGTTTTCACGTTGCTTGTGTGAAATCTATTGGCTCGCCTTCCTGGTTTAAAACAAGTATTTTCAATATTGCCAGGTAACCAGCCCACCCTTGAGTTCGCGGTTGGGGGCCACAGATTTGCTCTATGCCACTGGACTCCGTCCATTAGTTAGCCTAGTGCCAGCTCACGATTGCCCAGGCTCGCCCAAAAATAAAATTCTGGCGACGCCACTGCAGTTGTCTCTTTAAAATCAATGTGGTGAATACACAGATGATCACACCACACTATAAATATGTATGTGCCTTTTTCATCTTTTATTAGGCTATATTATTTGCCTTTTTAGAGCACTTTTAGCTGTGCAGTAGCGCAGACGTTTACACTAGTTTAGCGGGGTAGGTCCTGAGGTTGCCAAATTTGCGTAAAAAAATCAGCTAAATTTTCATTCAAAGCTAGGCGGAAAACTGCAGGCTAAGGAATACTGTAAGACTTGGCAACACTGGAAGGTTCTGGCAGATCGCAGGCCGGATTTTCGCAGAAAAAAAAAGGGTTCAGTGAATCTGAAAATGCACACAATGTAAAAACTGCTACATGTAACGACTTTCTATTTGGGGACCTTGATATAAATGTAGCAGAGTAAAAAGTACGATATTTGTCTTTCAAATATGTACCAGTCGCGTAGCTACGGGTGGGCCCGGGCCCACCCACTTTCATCTGTGGCCCACCCAATGATAAGTTTATATAATTTTCCAAATGAATGTAATTTATTAAATGATACTAATACACGTCTTATTTCACTGTAACTTTATTTATTAACAATATTAAACGCTTGTTCCCATGGTCAATTACAGGTCGTTTCTTAGTTGTCCCTCTTCCTATCTGTGCATATCATCATACTCTTGTCAAAATGATGATTCGTCCGTTTCTGTTAGTCCCACCCACAATCTTATGTTTACGACGTAAGGATATAATAGTAAAATGCGCGCGTTTGGGAAGTTAAATTTGAAAATATCCTAGTGAAGCAAACATAAATCAGATCAATTCTTTTAAAAAGTAAAAGTCTTAGCAATAAATCCAGACCGTCTACAAATGAAACCCGACAGACCACCTGCTGGTGCTGGATTTATCGATCGGAAACTTCTGGACCAAGTGTGTTTGAAGCATCATATTAGCATAGGTACAGTGTTTGATCCGCTATATGCGTCCTTTGTGGAAGGAAACACAGAAACATTGTTCTAGATCCTGGTCGCCACAACAAACTGCATCATTTGCAGCTGCGCACATTTCTGCGGTCCTCGATGCGCGTGAACTGACAGACTCTTGATTATCAAATCATCAGCGAAGCCCCGCTGTTTCACACTGGGGTAATGCTTTTTAATAAACTTCCTTTAGTTAACGTTAGTTAATGCATTAACTAACATTACCAATACATTTGTTACCGTGTTTATTCATCTTTGTTAACCAGCTCAGGCAAATGTTAACAGATACAACTTTTAATTTTAATAATGTCCTATTAGTAAATTTTGAAATGAACATTAACATAACAAATTACTAATGTCAATTCATGCTTTAGAAGTACTGTGTAATGAACCTTGGTGCTGTATTTTTTGTTGGCAATTTGTCATGCAGTTTTCATATGCTACACACCTGGCCCACCAAGTTTTATGTAGGCCCACCCACTTAAACATTTCTGGCTACGCTAGTGCTCTGGACACAGGTAACCTATATGTGACAGATCACAAATTATCTTTGTACTTCAAAACATTCACACATACAGAATGTCCTGTGAGACACAAAATTAGTCTCCTTTAATATTCTTTTCTCACTTTTGCACATATTTTCACTTAGTTTACTCCATTAACACTGTCACCACGTTACACTTGCACCTTCAAATATCTTTTTAGATAAAACAAGCAAAAATATGAAAAAAATGTAAACAATAATCATATAAATCTTGATTAATTAAAAGTGTTGTTTTATCCTAGTTAAAGTGTTTGTGCAAACCAGGAACATGCACAGATAGACTGCAATTGATGTCTAAGCACCTGCTATTTTTTCCTTTCATCTTTATGCAAGACATTTTTTGCATTTCAGTTCTAATTCTGATTTCACTGCTGTAAAATTAAACTACTATTAATAAAACATCCCAATAACGTAGGCAAAAGCCCTCCATTAAGCTTAACATCAAGCAAGCTAGTGTAAAAAAGCGTTGTGCAAGACTGTAAATGCACCCTAAAATTCAAGATATGAATTTTCCCTGTACGAGTTTTTGTGTTTAAAATGTAATATAGTTAAGCAATAGCACACAAACAAGGGGGCTATTTTTCCCAGATATCAGCACGACTGCACTTGCCACCATTTACTAGCAGTTTTACTTTCAGCTTTAGTTATATTTAAAACATCAATCTCATAATATTATTTCATATAATCATAATTGCAGTGATAGTTGATAGTTAATTAACTAACATAGTGTAAGATATTGAACAGTATGTAACTTTATTTTTCAAAAATAGTGACGAGAGGAATGCATCCATCAGTCTGGAGTGCATCAGCTCCCAGCATTGTGTTTGCTTCTCTTTAAATGGCTTTGGCTCTCCTCACACGTCATCTCGCCAGCATGAGGCAGATATTTATGCAGGATGGCAGCTCTTATGACTCTCTTTGTTTTTTGAATGTTGTTTGGCCTCCAACTATGCCTCAGTCCAACAACCCCTGTTGTGAATTATTATTGTAAAGTCTGGTGCGAAGAGAAATATGTCATTAGAGTCTGAGCACATCTCCACTGTAACATTTGGTGAACTCAGAAACAGCGGAAAGCAAAGGCAGAGTTTTATTAAAAAAAAACTGAAAAAAAAAAAAAAAAGATATAACCCTGATGGCAACTGTAAGACTTGGCAACACTGGAAGGTTCTGGCAGATCGCAGGCCGGATTTTCGCAGAAAAAAAAGGGTTCAGTGAATCTGAAAATGGACACACTGTAAAAACTGCTACATGTAACGACTTTCTATTTGGGGACCTTGATATAAATGTAGCAGAGTAAAAAGTACGATATTTGTCTTTCAAATATGTACCAGTCGCGTAGTTACAAAAAGTAATCTAGTTTCAGTAATCTAGTTACTTGATGTTAGATGTTTCTATCTTTTTTGTTGGGATTTGATGACCAAGTATACCATTTTATAAATGGCAAAGCAGGATTTTGGTTGACACATTTCTACCACCACATGATATCTGTATACCATCATACTACAAAGCTCATAAGAAAGAACAAGTGTCGGGACTGTATGGCTATTTATATACTGTGAAATTCTGTAACAAGAATGCAGTTGCTGGGAAAACCAGCAGAATCAGTACCCTACCTTGAATTTTTTGGCTCTTTCTTTGGGAAAAAGAGCTTGCACACAACAGTGTGAATAAAAACAGAGAGCCATTTTTAATTGCATTACATAAATTGGGTTATGTAAGCCTGCCTCACAAACATAGGTATTCGCAAACTAAAATGAGGAAATGGTGTTGGGTAGTGTTAATAAAGGGATGACACATTGAGAGAGGGAAAGAAAACAGACACAATGATGGTGAGATTATTTCTGCTGTCATATCGTCCCGAGGGGAGACGCATGTGACAACAGCTTCTGCCGTGAAGGAAAGCTTGTTTACCTTTACCGTAATTGATATCTCTTTTCAGCATGACAAAAAACAAACAGAAATCACTAGCATATGTTCTGAGACAGATTCAACAACAAAAGCTTAAACATTGCATTAAAGAAATTTCAAAAAATCTATTTCAGCTTTAAGATATGACAAATATGTTGTTCCTGTTATGCAGAGTATACAGACCGTGAAATTGCTTCAGTCAAAATGTAATAGGTGAATCATCTTCGGTCAAGATGTATTATGAAAATGTGATATATGACATATTGATCTATATCAAGAGTGATATTGTCACATTTTACACCAATCTATGATTGCATTCTCTGTGTAATTCAGAGCACTATCAATTCCTTCTTTCTTATAAAATTTTACCATGTCTATCTTTTATATTTACAAATATACTATCAACATGTATTGACAGCAGTTCATCTTGACCATGTCTACATGCATAAATGCATTGAGTTGCTGCCATGTGATTGACAGATTAGATATTTGCCTTAAAAGTGGCTGTTGAGTGTATGCATAATTTATTTGTAATTAATATACAGTGGGAACGATATGTTTGTAAATACTTTGAAAATATCTGGATTTCTGCAATGATTAGTCATAAAATGTGGCTTGGTATTTATTTAACTCACAATAACAGATAAATAAAATTCATATAATTGTATTTTCCACATTTTTATTGCATACACTGAGTAATCGTTCATAGTGCAGAATGAAGCAAAACCCTGAATTTAGTCATTTGTACCCAGCTAACAAAAACAAGAACGTTTTGCTAACGATACTATTAAGTTCTGAAAATGTTATTTCTGACTGTTCCCTGAACGCTCAAAATGTGATGAACGTAGATGAACATCCAACTAAAATGTTTCTGAAAAAAATTCCATAAATGATGTTTACGTTACATTTTAGGAAGGCAGAGGTGTAAAGAGTACCTGAAAACCATACTTGAGTAAAAGTACAGATACCTTACAGGGAAAATTACTCCACTACAAGTTACAAGTCACCAATTCCAAAACAACTTGAGTAAAAGTCTTAGAGTATCTGATTTTAACAGTACTTAAGTATTATACTTATACTAAATATAGGCTCAAACATGCACGAGTCAAAAAGACATGCCAGTGAAAAACTGTAATGTTGTGGAGAAGCTGAGTAAACAGGCAGAGACAAGGATCTATGTGCAGGGATTTCATGGAAAAGCTAGAACAAACAATAAGCCAAAAACCACAGGGAACAAAGAACAGAATGACGGGCAAACAGACAACATTACATTCAACAACTCACAAAGAACTAAAGAAACACTAGGGCTGTATATACAGTATACAGGAGGATAACAAGCTGAACAAGATAAGATACAAACTGACTACAAACACCACGGGAGACAGAAAGTGATTTGAAAGTCCAAGACAAGGCACAGAAAACGCAACAAAAACAAGAAAGAGTTGATTTGTGAGGACAGAAATCACGCTTATTTTCTAAAACCAAAATAAAACTGAACAAAAACTGCAAAAAAACAAAAAAACTATATCCTTCAAAAAGTTCTCTTCAGTGTAAAGGATAAATAAAATAATGTTAAGTAAAATGAAGAAGTCAAAGTCTTCTTGCGCTGGATGTTCTGGTTTCGGCCTCATTGCCAGCTGCAGTCATGTCCTCATCTCATTTATAAAACACCTGTCATTCACAACTACTGGCTAAGGAGCTCACATTCACGTAAAGTAGCCTTGTTGACAAGTTTGGGTAAGGGCAAAATGCACAAGATATAGTACTTTCAGTGCCCTGTAGTTGGCGATATCTCATCTTTTGTAGCATAAATAAACTGCTGCAGAAAAGCTAGATGCCATGCAAAATGTAATGTGTAACTGCAACACTCATTACAAATGTAGTGGAGTAAAGAGTAAAGATACTCATTCAGAAATGTAGTGAAGTAGAGAATAAAAGTTGCTAATGTCTTTGATACTCAGTAAAACTACAAAGTATCCAAAAAGATACTTAAGTACAGCAATTAGTTACATTTACTCAAGTACTTTACACCTCTGTAGGAAAGTTATTAAAGAACTGATAACTTTGAATAAACATTCTATTAAAATGACTGGAAAACTTTTAAAAACTCTGTAGAAACCCTTTGAGCCATATAAATACTATTATTTGGAAAAACTAGAAGAACTAATAAGAGTACAGCATGGGAAGGTTTGTCAAGGTCTGTGCTGTTCTTGGCTGGGTGTCCTTTCCGTATTCCATATCCAATTTTACAAAAAAAAGTGTCAATTAAAGTTAATTTTTAGTTTAAAGTTAATTTTTAGTTTAAAGTCCTCATCAAATGAACATATTCAACTATATTTTACATGTCTGCAAACGAGTGCTACAAAGTGTGCTGATTTCATGTAAAAGGGACATTTCTTAAAATTTTAATTCAGGAAGAGGTCCGCTCTAAAAAATGTTATTGAAAAATGAAATTATTGTTGCTTGTAGTGCAGAAAAAAATAACATTAAGCATACCTTGGGGAAAATTCAACTGATTAAAAAAATGTTCTGTATAACCTCATTAAGCTGCAATCATTTTATGAGAAACCACAAATCTGACCTCAGATCAACATTTAAAGAGAACATTACCTCTAATCAGGACCCTAAATAACACCATTTTCTTCTTATTAGGTTCTCATTATTAACTAACTAGCACACTCAAATTATTACACTGTTTGTAATTCGTGTAATAGTGTGTAATAACGGTCCATCAGACTCCCAGCCCTCCTCCGACTCCTCTTGCATCATGAGCAAGGAAGTCTGTGAGGGTTTGAGAAGATGAGGTGAGCACAGGAAAGCTTGACTAAAGGAGCACCATGGTTATATAACCATCTTCAAGCATGCCTCAGCTGCTCTCAGTACAAGCTGTGCTTCATCTGAGGTGGGGATTTGCAGAGAGAGCACAGCACATCCACAGGCCTCAACCAATTAACACTTCATCACCGTAAAATGAACTTATTCACAGAGTACATTACAATTGCCTGTGCCCTGAAGATGACAGAGAAAGAACTGTAAGTACTGAGAATAAAGGACCTTCAGACAGTCAACTCGGTGAACTGCAAAAGTAATTTTCTTTTAATCTTTATTTCATTCTTGTTTTCCAGTAAAAACAACTGATAATACTTTATAATGACTGTACATGAATAATCACACACTAATACCTGAATTAACATACTCTAACAAGAACTAGTGATTAGTGAAGTCAGGAACTAATCATGAATCAATGAAAAGCTATTCTTCTGGAGTCATATGGATTTGTGCATCAATGACAGCAGCCTTAAATACAGTACATGTTAGTATATGTGTGATAGTTAATGCATTAATTAACATTTGAGGTAAACAAAATCAATCATTCTATAAGAAAGAATTAGATATTTGACTTTGAATTAAGTTTCAATATTTTAACTAAATTTACATATATGGCAAAAGTGTGTATATATATATATATATATATATATATATATATATATATATAGTTTTAATAAGTTTTAATAAGTTTTTTAACTTTTTTTTTCTTTGCAGGCAATCTTTGCAGGCAATCGTTGCATTTGCATTAGTTCGATTTAATCTGACTCAAACATTTCATGTCATATCAAGTCACACATGCTCAAATCAAATCACATTTATTGTTATATATTGCTGCACAGAAGGGCATTGATACAGTACGATGACGTTCACCAGTCACAGAAGTAGTTAATGCCTTTTTAAATGAAGTGCTTTTTGACAGTATGAAAACAAGGAAGGAGAATTATTTTACAAGTATTTGGATTTTTTGATGCAAAAAACTGCTATCTTCATAAGCCAACCTCCAGAAACACAGTACAAAGTACAAAACTCATTTCATGACCCCTTTAAATATAAGGTAAATATAAAAATAATCTATTTATGCAAGTCCATAGAATGCAAATGCACAGGACTTCTAAATTTGACTCTTCAAAAACTACACAAAGTGAACAAGACAAAGTAAACAGCTAAGTGACATGGAAACACAGAGGACATTTCACGAGTTTCACAATGCGTTGATCAAGCTGGAAATTATGCTGACAACATTAACATCCATGCATGAACTCATGAACCCATGTATGACAGTTGGCAGGAACGGATATTTTATGCTGCACTGTAGTAAAATGTAGTTAAGCAATTATTTCACAGCAGTTAAATCATTTCTTTATTTTCCTAATGCAAGAATAATCTGAAAATAAGCAAAGGACAGCACAATAAAGACATATTCATAGAAATATGTCAACAATCATTAAATATCAAATAACAGTATTAATAATCAATAATAGAATCATATAACAATCACCTATCCCAACTGCATCTGACTCTGCAGTCTGGCATGGCTGCCTCGTCTTTGCTAAGATTTGCTCAGAAATTTGACTAAATTCAGACACATTTCTAACCAGCGTGCATTCTCATGGTGAATACAGCTATACACTCTTAAAAATAAAGGTGCTTCAAAAGGTTCTTCAAGCAATGCCATAAAAGAACCATTTTTGGTTCCACAAAGAACCATTCAGTCAAAGGTTCTTTAAAGAACCGTCTCTTTCTTACCTTTTTGTTATCTGAAGATCCTTCTTTCACCACAAAGAACCTTTTGTGAATCAGAAAGGTTCTTCAGATGTTGAAGGTTCTTTATGGAACCATTTAGACAAAAAGGTTCTTCTATGGCATCGTGAAGCACCTTTATTTTTAAGAGTGTGTAGTTGTCAGTCACATGACAGGCATAGAGACCTGGAGGGCAAAACATCCATGATATTGCAGCAAAGGCCAGTCAATTTTCCTTCTGTCAGTTTTCATTGACTCGTGTTTCTGCTGTGAAACAAAGGTTGTTGCAGTGGGTGAAAGATATAATTTCCATTGCTCATCAGGTACGTGGAATCACTTCCCCTCTTAGTATTTCAGCTCACCACTAGGGCTGGGAATCGATTCCAAAAAGAATCGATTCCTTGATTCCGAGGTGCTGGGAATCGAGAGTCGATTCCAAAGGTTGGAATCAATCCCATCAAGAGGAATCAACTCCTCATTCAGAGCTTTTTTCAGTTCAACAAAGCTTATCTATGGGTACCTCTCAAACGGAGAGCTGCATCCTACGAAGGCTGCACACATTTAAATTCACGAAAATAAACTGAAAGAAAACAAGTCGGCACTGAGATCATCTGGATTTGAGGATGCAGCCTTCTGTTTGAGAAGCACCATTCGCCTCCCTCATGCTCGATAAAAGCCGTAATTACGAGAGTTGTGAGATAAAAGATCATTCTTTTTTATATATATAAAAGATCTATTTCATTTTATATATTTCTATTACCCTTCACCTCATGCTCGCTAAAAGTGATTAGAAGTCTGATTCGTTTCCATGAAAAGGTTCTTTCGGATAGATAGATTTAATGAACCAGTTCAACAAAAAAACAAAACAAAAAAAACACACACACCGGTGGAACTGGCTTATGTTGTCCACAACTGCACGACAGAATAGATCACGACATGATCGAGGGTCTTGATCTTACTTCCATCTAAAATACTATTTTTTATTTCGATCAGCCAATGATAATTCTAAAAGAAAGCGTCACGAGCATAGATCAGTGGCCGAGAGCGCATAAACCACGAGCTCTGTCAGTGTTATTGTTAATGTTCTGGTTTCAATATACAGTTTGTTAATTTTGTGCAAAGCATACAAAGCAAAGTAAACATCATCATTCAGCTGAACTGTGCACATTTGTTTTAGACACTTAATATGTTGTTCAATTCATGCGATAAACGCGTGTCCCTGCTGAGCAGTGGGCTATGACTAATTTCACGGGAAATGCAGACAAAATTGCAATTTAAAAATCAATCAGAGCTATAGAAATGTATCGTCATTTTTTACAAATAAAGCTTCATGTTATGAGAAGAATACTTTCTTCGACATTTATATCCTGCAGTCATGGCGAGATTAGATTCCTTCAGTCTAAAAAAACAAGAATCGACAACGAATCGAAAACAACAGAGGAATTGATTCTTGGAATCAGAATTGGACTCGATTCCAAAAATTTCTGAATCTTACAGCCCTACTCAGCACTCAGAGTGTTGCTTCTTCTCAGGCATCATCTAAGGGTGCATCTTTGGACGACAATTGTCTGATTTTATTCACTTTTGTCAGATTTTATAATCTGGACATGGATTTGACTCCTGGTTCTCTCTTGTTTGAACAGGTGTCAGTTCATATTCCTCTGTTTACCAGTAGTTTGGTGCTGTTGTGTAGTGTTCCCATTGCATTAGCTACTGACACAGCGTCGCGTGAACCCATGAAAGGCAACATCTAATGAAGGGCTCATTCATCTTGTTCCCTACTCAGGAATCAGGGTTACCCTTGGAAAACAAGGCAAAAATATGCACCAAGAAAATTAAATCAACAGAAATGACCAAAAATGGGCAGATTTCTTTTTTCTTTTATTGAATGACTAACGAAGATAATCAAATTCTACAGGGCCATAACATTTAAGAAAGCAAACCTTTACAAAGACGATTTCCCAGTGTACAGTACAGAATAAATCATACTTTGCCTCTGGACTTGTGCACATTGCTGTTAGTGTCTATGACCGTTTATGCACATGTTCATCCTTTGAGTTAGTAGTTACTTCAACTTTTGCCAAGCACAAATGTAGTTTTTTTTTTTTTTTTTTGTTATTACAGTATGTGTTGGATTTCTTCAGTACATTGCAAAATCAAAAATTAAACCACTTTCACAATCTGGTATGTATATGAAATGCTATAATCTCCCATAAAACAAAGTAAAATTACAAGTTCTTAATCCATAACACAGGTCATCAAAAATATATTATTAGATGCAACAAAACAATCTAAATATATCTATTATTTGTTGTGGAAATAATATAATACACTAACTGAAATATTCTTTTCAATCTATCTTTTTTTTATTGCCACATTACCCTGTCTTTAAAATGGATTATTCCGGATCTGAACCAGCCTCTACTTGCTTTCAGAATGACAAACAGTCCCACAGCTAAATAGGGTGAACAGTTCGTAACTGACTTTTTAAAATGTATATTGGAAACGACAGTGAGGAGGGGTGAGAGAGAAGCTAATTAATATGGTTCAGAGCTATCCTTGCATAGCACAAAGCTGACTACATAAATATTAAATATGCCTATAATGTGCAAAATGCATAACAAGAGGTACAAACAAAATCTTTAGAACAAGTATCATCATGTAAAATGTGTGTGTCTATATATATATATATATATATATATATATATATATATATATATATATATCAACATGATATTAAACATCAATACAAGATACCGAGTTGAATCTTAATGAATTTTACCGCATTCACAAAAGTCTGGCTCCAAAGGAATCCACGACTGTGCTTTTGCATACTGTTTTCACACATATCCCATATCTCATATCACATTTTCTGGCACAAACTCAGCAAACTCTAGATACTGTCAAAAAGGTCTTTGTGAAGATCAAAGAATAACATAAAGAGGGGTAAGATGACATTTATCTGCATCACGTTGTCCAGATAATGCGACAGAAAGATCCTGATCCAGTGGCATACCCCATAAACATCCTTTTCAAAATTTTGTGTAAGTATTCATCACTTTGAAAAAGAAAAAAAGTGCATTTTAAATACAGAAAATAACAAATGGACAAACAGAAGAGTACTGCCAACTTATAAGAGCTTCTTATATTTCAGGCATTCATAAACACACCAAGAAGAGCAACTCAATTTTGATCACAATGTTGTGCCTTTTATCGCTTCCATCACAAAAAAAAAGCCCTTACTAATCTATATTGCTACATCAAAGTAAAGTATGATAATGTCAAAGTTACTCATTTAAGAGAACTTTTTTTTTCTCTCTCTCAGTCCAAAAATAGAGAGGATACTCTTTATAAGTTTGGCTTCTTTTCAGTAGGTGCTTGAGGAGCAACTGACATGCCACAAACATAAAAAAATTGGCATTGTTATAGCACTACAAGACATATTTATATGTAGAACAGTGTATTCACATACATGGCTAATCACTAGACATGTCTTCTTTTAGTTTTCATTAACGAGCAGTAACAAACATGTCTGTAATGGAATATATGTTCACTATGGCATGTGAGACAAAAGGCAGTGTGGCTGATACTTTCTTCAGTGATGTTTTTGAAAGGTTGCCCATATCTAATTCAAAGAAACAAGGAGAGCACCTTCTAAGAAAATACCCTCTTAATTTGCAAATATATACAAGGCACTACTCTTGATCCGCTCTGACTCGTTCACTTTAAAGTGATGCTATTAACCCTAGTGCCATCATTTTTATATCGCGTGTGCACCCGCCACAATTTCTCTTTCAAAAAGCATCTACCAAAATAAATGAAGAATATTTTAATGCTAAATATAAAATTGCATTCCGACACCAAGAAAGACGTTTACATTCTTTTCTAAGTATCTACTAGACCCTCCTCAAAAACTCTTTATACTAGTTTTCATTTTTATCGGCACACACTTAATCCCCAAAAGGTAAATCAAAACTAGTGGATCTAGAAAAAAACATAAAAATAAAATAAATATTCATATACCCAAATTTCCTCAATCTGTGCAAATCGAAACACAATGCACGCTCTCTCTCTCTGTCAAGCACTGAGTTTGTACCTTGTAATTACATTTAGCAAAGCTCAAAATTAATATTGACATCTCTAAGATTTCATAATATTTACATGAAAAGAAAATAAATAGTATGCTTTATGATATACACATTAATATTTTCTCTACACTTTTTATATCCATGAGTAAATGATTGTTTTTTTCCCCACTGAGACATGTTTTATTGCTGTTAATGGAACCCCAGTAGAATATAAGGTCAAATAACAGAAGATCCAGAACACAGGCTAAAGAGAAAAAACAGAGGAACACATGACCGTTTAAATCAAGCTGTTAACTGGGTATAGAAAGCTTCACCCATGCAAACTTATTCCATCTACATTGCTAATGTAATGCAAAAACATATTTTATGTTAAAAGAATCTTAAAAGAACAGTTCATCCCGTTTTTTTATTTTTTTTATTTTGTTTTATTTCACCTCATGTTGTTTTAAACCTGTTGGCTGTTTTTGTGTGTGTTTTTTATTTCTGGAACACAAAAGTAGAAGATTCTTCAGAACATGTACATATACAACAACAAAAAAATTAAATGACAATGAAAGCGCCATAATAATACTGCATACAACATCTATATTTCTATATAGTAGCTTCAAGTGAGGAACAGGACATCAGAAGACGTGGAATAAAGTGCGTGATTTGCATGGACTACTTTAACTTTTACGCTGCTCGTTGTTGGTCTGTTTGTCCTTTATTAGAGCTAAACTGTGATTGTAACAAAAAGAGCAAAGTGTTTTCTTTTGTGTTCAATGAGAGCATACAGGATTGAAACAACATGAGGGAGAGCATTTAATGACAGAATCATTCTTTTTTTGGGTTAACTGTTCTCTAAGGAAGGGAGTTTTAAACTATAATTCTATGTGCATTTGCCGAATAGGTCTGATATACTGTGTCTGTTTGTATATATATTCAGTATGAGTTTCCTTCCAGTGCAGTGGTTTGTACATAATACAGTCCCTCTCTTTATCATATAGAAAGATACAGTATGTTACATATGTCGACACAAACTTGAAAGTGGGAGCGTGACTATCATTGAAACAAATTGTTTCGCTTGACTTTTTTGTTATTGTTTAGAAACATAAGAAAGAAAAAAAGAAAAACGGAGGAGATAGAATTAGTGTGGCTGCAGGGCGCCCTGTATTTTGGGTTTTTTATTCAAGTAAGTTGCCCAATACACCAAGTTAAAGGTTCCGAAGAGCAAGGGGAAGGCTATTCTGGCGATCCTGTCGATCTTGCTCACGCTGTTGAAGGTCTTCTTGGCCTCGGGAGGTTTGGGTTTTGGCTCTTCCTTGGGCTCGGTTGGCGGAGGGGGGGCACTTTTAGCAATAGTCGCCAAACCAGGGTCTCTGGCAATGTTCGGAGCAAACGCTGTCGCCGTCGCAGCCGTGTAGGTGTTGTTCTTTTTCAGCAGTGAGTCCTTCTTCTTCTTTTGCTGTAAAGGAAGTCAACAGGAAATTTGTGACCCTGGAGCACAAAACCAGTCTTAAGTAGCACGGGTGTATTTGTAGCAATAGCCAAAAATACATTGTATGGGTCAAAAGTATAAATTTTTCTTTTATGCCAAAAATCATTAGGCTATTAAATAAAGATCATGTTCCATTAAGATATTGTGTAAATTTCCTACTGTAAACATATCAAAACTCAGCCAAATATTGTCTTATCCTAATACATACATCATACATCAATGGAAAGCTTATTTATTCAGCTTTCAGGTGATGCGTAAATCTCAATTAAAAAAAACAAAAAAAAAAAACAAAACTGACCCTTATGACTGGTTTTGTGGTCCAGTGTCACATATGTCATCAGCTGTTACTATTGCGGAGCATTGCTGATACCTGACTATAGAGTCATTCAGATTCTGCTTCATATATTTATTCACCCTCAAGATCCTCCTGTGGGGTTTTATGATGGGGTTTTTCAGTTTATTAGTGAAAGAAGGTCTGTGGTAAACATAACCTGATGATACTTGGATGTGCAATGTAAACTGCACACACACAATCTTATGCAAACATAAATTTTAAAAAATAAATAAACTTGAGCAAAACACAATCATTATTACGAGATACTAAGTCATTATGAGAAATTTTATCATTAAGTGAAAACTTCCAATTTTTACAAAATACCAAATTCTTATTATGTTAACTAATTCTTATTATGTTAACTTTTTCGTTATAATGAGATAAGTCATAATAATGATTTTTTTTCATTTATTTATTTATTTTTTTATAAATATTATTACATTAACTCACAATTGTGAGAAAACTTATATGAGATACTGAGTCAAAATTATGGGAAAGTTTCTCATTATTACTATATAGTAAGTCATTACAATTCATAGTCATTTTATAGATCATTAAAATATATAATTCATAATAATTTTCTCTACATTTTATAACATTAAATTGTAATTCGAGAAAGTTTCTCATTATTATGAAATACAAAGTCATAGTTATGTGAAAGTTTCCTATTATTATGATATACTTTATTAAGTTATTTTATAAGTAATTTTCATATTATTATTATTATTATTATTATTATTATTATTATTAATAATAATAATAATAATAATAATAATAATAAACAAAATTATACACAAAAACTTGCTGTGTATGGAAAACAGTAGCTTTAAAATATCATGATAATTTTGTAATTGTTATGAAAAATCCTTCAATGACATATGACTAAAATTTTTTTTTTTTCTTTTATTTGAAAGCTGAAATGGCTTTACCTTTTCAGGCACCACACTTTTCCCATCCCAGGCGTAACCCCTCTTGGTGAAGTAGTTTACAGTGGCAAACTCAATGAGAGCCGAGAAGACAAAGGCGTAACAAACGGCGATGAACCAGTCCATGGCTGTGGCATAGGCCACCTTGGGCAGAGAGTTTCTTGCGCTGATACTCAGGGTGGTCATGGTAAGGACAGTGGTCACTCCTGCAGTGGACAAAGCATATGGAAAGTGCTTGCATTAAACAACTCTATGTCAGATTTGAATCAATCAATCTTTTTGGACCATTCTCTGTAAATGCTAGAGGTGTTTGTGCGTGAAAATCCCCGTAGATCAGCAGTTTCTGAAACACTCAGACTCAACAATCATGCCACATTCACACTCACAGTAAATCACCTTTCTTCCCCATTCTGATGCTGGGTTTCAACTTCAGCAGATCATTTTGATCATGTCTACACACCTTAATGCATTGTGTTGCTGCCATGTGATTGGCTGATTAGATATCTGTGTTAATATCTTCTGATATTTAAGAATACTTAAGGTGTACACTGTCTAAAACAGATATTAGTATGAAAGAACAATGTTTCAAGTAGCTACTGTATATCTGTTTTAGTCCTTAATCTATTAAGTTGCAAATAATGTTGTAATTTATGTAGTTGACAGCATATATCTGCATTTAAGATTCATTCAGAGCTAAAATCACAGTAAATGTTGTATTAGAATGCTACATTAATTTAACAATGACTTCTTTGCACAGGATGAACACTAGCCTATATTAAAATGAAAATGTCGATTTTAGTTAATCTTACCCCATTAATAAGAGCCTTCCTAAAGAATAACTGAAATTAAATATATGCCTCTATCAGAGCAATGGCCTCCACAGCCACCCGATTTCTATCCTCAGTATAGATGTTCTAATCATTCATTAGCATACTCTGTCACCAGTTCAATTCAGAGATAATTTATACCGACCTACTTGAAATACAAAGAACTGCTGAGAGCTTTTTCTATTCTGTGACCATGTTTCCTCAAAGAGAGCTCCTGTAATGAGGCTAGATCTGCGGTAGACAATGTACTCAGTTCTCTAGACAGTGTTTCTATAAATTTTAAAACACATTTTCAATGTGAGCAGTGACAGCTGGCAAACATTCGTTAGTGTGAATTATGTGTCCTGTTAAATGTAATTAAACTGAAACTGTAGTGCATATTTTATTACTGCTATCTCTTCTGCCCAATACATGCCTGAACCTTCAAGTCAGACTGATCCTCTTGGCAAATATTGATTCTCATCACATCATTAACAATGTTTATTAACTGTTCTTAAGCTCCAAAAGTAATATCAGAGAAAAGTAACACCAAATTGTTTGCTTTCACGTAACAAACATGTCAATAGGTATCTTTGGTACTTCAGTACTATTCACAATAAAAATAGTTAAATTTTTAGGGCAGTTTTTGGCTAAAGTGTCTATGCGAAATGATAGGCTGATAGTCACAGTTATTTTAAAGATACACCCAACAGAAAAGCTCTAATTAGGTTAGTTAGCATGCTTATTAAAAATTTCCACTCATCTTGTCTAAATACTGAACATTTGTTAAGATGATCTATCTTTTAACGACATTTTCCTTGATGCACACAACAGGATAGGACACAAATTAAGAAACAATGAATAATGATATTGCAACAAAAATGAAATTAACTCTCAAAGGTGTTCAGTAACGTTGTTAGGGAAAGAAAGCCTGTGGAGACTATAAATGATGGAAAGAGAGAGATAAAAATGAGCTAATTTTCTTTTTGGCAAGCATGTAATAAAGCAATAAAATGTTGATACACTATTAATTTTTCTTTCTTTTTGAGGTAGTATTCGAGAAACATGTCTGAAATAATTATTTTTGCATTTCTGTTTGGTGATGCTACTGGGAAGAAAAGAAAAACTTGGAGAAGGTAGGGACAAATTCTAGATGTTTTTTTTTTTTATTATAATTTTTTAATGGGATTTCAACAAAATAATTAACTCAATGATTCTATTCAACACTTTCTCACTCTAGGCAAGGTCTAATTTCCATATTACCCTCAGAATTGCATGGCGAACTTCTAGTTTATCTGTGGTGTTGTAAAAAAAGGGCCTTTTTCAGCAGCTTTGTGTAATTTGAGTTCCGGCTTTCTTTAGTTATTTAGCCATTTCTCTTTCTCTCTGCACTGATAATATTAAGCTTACAATTCCATGTCTCAACAATGTTATCCTGGTCTTGAGACCTCTCCAGCAGCAATATGAACCTTCTCTCTGGTTTAATTTGCTTCAAAACCCCCAGTTCTCCAGAGTAATATCTTCAGCACAATATGTTCAGCCTTGTGCTGCTGCTTCTGTGATATACAGGTAGTTCCTCTTATGGACCCATAATACTGGTCATCATTTTCCTTTAATATCATAGTCTTGTGACATTACTGACTTCTTCATACCAACATAAACCACACTATCGGCATTATGCCTTGTTATAATATCAAGTTATGGAACTGCAGGGCCGTTTATCAGTGTTGTGCTATCATAGAGATTTACACCATTGTTTCTTAAAGGGATAACTCAGTAAAAAAAAAAAAAAAAAATGAAAATGTACTCATTATCTACTCACCCTCATGCTGTTTCAAAATGGTATGACTTTCTAAAGAACACAAAAGGAATTATTTAGCAGAATGTTCCAGGCTACTGGAAGTGGACCGGACAACGATGGGCATAATTTACTCTTATTAGAAAGGAAAAGGAGTTGCTTGGGCATTCTTCTACATATCTTTTGTGTTCCATCCAAAAAGAAAGTGATACAGTATAACATAAGGTTTAGTGAATGTTGATAGAACTGTACCCTTTGGGTAAGTTTTCCCATCAGTCAAGCATGTACAGTGAAAACACATGTACAGAAAATAAGCAGCTAAAAAAAAACCCTGCTAATCTTTTGGATCCACAATATTGGATTTTTTTCTGATATTTTTTTAACTCATTTTAGCTGATGCCGATACCAATATATTTTCTTTTGTTTCGAAACAACACCAGGCCTCCCTGTGCAGAGATTATAAATACATTGTTTTTAATTTTGGTTAGTCTTGAGCAAAAACTTACTTGTTAGGACTAAATAAACAATAAAAAAAAAGTTTTATTTATAATGAGAGTACATTGAAAGTTTTAAAAATAACTATTAAAAAATCAATCACTTTTGTATTTAATTTACAAGTGTCATGTTTGTGATTTTCATGTAAGCTATAGCTTCTGACCTTTAAATCAAAAGAGACTCGTGATTTTATGACATCAATAACTACTTTATTTATCAAGAAACACTAGTATCTTAATGCAATTTATGCATTTTACTTTCATTTTATTACAAGTAGGCCAACAGCGCCCCCTAAATAAATAAGAGGCATTTTTTTGTTTACATTTTAAGTCTTTATCGGTCGATTCCGATAACGTTCTGATAATGTCGTGCATCCCTACTATTTATGCTCCCTGTATTTATTCAGGTCTTGTGTCCTAACATTTGTCAAGGTTGCTCATACAAGATGTAGTTTATGTAGTCACCAAAAGTGGCAAAAAGAGACAAATGACAGATAATATTCCTCAAGATGATGCATTATAAAGCTGACATTATGGGAATACCCTTCAGGTGTGACGACTATCTGAAGCCCAATGAGATTCTCATTCCAGTTCATTAGCTGATGGCATTAAAAGAATGCACCCTCGTCACCACTTCTCAGATCTCTTTTCTTCAGGAAAACTGTTTATCTGCCCATGCTATCTTCAGAGTTTTATTGTGTTTCAGCAACTCACTTTAAGTGGAGTTCATGTTCCTTTAAAGTGGAACACAATGCTGTTTCTTTTCGAGAATGGAGAAAGGTTGGCCCGTCACCCTGGTTCTGTCTATCTACTTCTGTTTTGGAGAAGTTTGGCAGTAGGCAGGCAATGCTCTTCCCCCATGAGTGTTGAGCATGCACAGACTGATTTGTCACTTCAGGCTATCAAAATTTGGCTCGTGCAGTCAATTGCTCCACAGCTGATTCTGCTCTGTCTGCTCTATGGTGGTTTGTACATGATACTGGGATTTGCATTTGGGGACAAAGTTCATCAGTTCCAGTTTTTCCCTTAGCTGAACTCATGAACAATGCAGGAGTGATTGAGTCCAGTCATTTTGCCTTTGTCTGAATCGATTCAGAGCAAAGCGAGGCATTCAAGTTAAAAAGTATATCCATAATTTTTTTTTTTTTTTTGAAAATGACCGATCATTTAGCTAGATAAGACCCTTATTCCTCAGCTGGGATCATGTAGAACCCTTTGAAGCTGCATTGAAACTGCATTTTTAACCTTCAATCCGTTGAGCACCATTGAAGTCCACTATTGGTGCTTTTCCACTGCGTGGTACGACTCGGCTCGGTACGGTTCAGAACGGCACGGCTCGGCTCAGTTCGGCTTGGTTTGCGTTTCCACTGCAGTTTAGTACTGCTTTAGAGTGGACGAGATTGTTCACGTGTCGTTATAGTTGTGCCGCCTCTACTGCCGCGACTCCTGGAAAACTTTTTAATGCAGCATCGCTTCATCACGCTCTCGCTGGATCCGCTCCTCGGCTATCAACGAGAGGACAGTCTGTACTTACTCAAGAGACAACGAAACAGCCATTTTTGGTTGTTAAAAGAAAGGTGCGCTCATTCAAAACAGTTGCGTTCGATCCTTCGCTGGCTGTGCTGATGTAAATCTAGCAGGTCTGTTGTGTCTCGTGCCGCAAGTTCAATGACGCAGGCAGTGACGATTCTCTCCGGCCAATCAGTGATCAGCAGAGTTTACACGTCACGTTTTGGTAACAGTACGGTTCGCTTGGAACCTCGGCCGAGGTGGTACTAAAAAAAGTACCAGGTACTGGACCCAGTGGAAAACCCCCCAAAAGTGAGCGGTACTGAACCGTACCGTGCCGTACCATGCAGTGGAAAAGCGCCATAAATGGAGAAAAATCCTTGAATTCGACTGAAGAAAGAAAGACGTGAATATCTTGGATGAGATGGGGGTGAGTAAATTACTGGGAAATTTTTATTCTGGAAGTGGACTAATCCTTTAATGTGAGACTATTTCAGTGGTGGGTCGAAAGTTGAGGTGTTGGTCCCTGTTGGCACAAACAGATATCGGGAACTGTTACCTCATTTTTGACTTTGGGTGTTGCTTTGGGCAAAATCTGTCACTGCAATATAATTACGACAGATGCCTAAGGTCGCCCAGCCTGCAGAATCTGAAAGAGCGTTGATCTCACGTGTCACAGAAACTGCTTTGAGATGATGTTGGACTTTTAAGCTTTGAGCTATTTCCTACCAGACATTCAGTGTTGAGTTCTGCAAGCTCACAAATCCTCTCATTATAACAAACAAAGTGTAGACAGGGTGTAAATAAGAGATTCTTTATGCAGTGTAGAGAGTGTTGTTGATTATAATGGAACTTTGTGAGATCCTGATGAACTAAGATGAATGACAGCTTTTAATGATTATTAAGGGAGTTTGCAAATGTGATACTGATTTAATACAACCATTCAATAAACAAGTAATTAATATTAAGTGACTTACATTGTCTGACTACAACACTATCACCTGATTTTGCTCTAATAGTCCAAAAAAAAGTCACAGCTGAGCCACTGCGCATCTCCTTCAAAACACAGCGGTGTTTTGTTTATGAATGAATGTGCGCTTTTAAATGAATCTAGTGAGTCAATGATTCAATTGCCCATTCATCAAGATAGTTGCTTGCTTCATTCCTGAACGAATCAGCTGTTCAAACGAATCAACTGAATAAATGATTCAGTGATAAATCAGTGACTTGCCGCCACCTACTGGCAGTTTTAATTTCATTTTTAAAGCATACTTTGAGTTATTTAAATAATTTTATATTTCTATAATCAAAATTGTATAGTTAAAACATTATTCTCAACATGAATTTATGAATTTAATTGGACTCATGCCCTGAGCCTCATTAAACATCTGAAAAATACCTATAAATACAGTACAAGCCACTTTTTAGTGCTCCTAAAAAGAAAAGTAAGCATAGAGCCCTGTTTGGAGAGAATTTTGACTCTTAAGAAGGTTTGGTTTAGATTGAAGAGTGGCTGAGATAGAGACTCTCATCCAATTTTGGCTCGACACAGTGAAGAGAGATGAACATGAAAATTATGTTCACTCATTTCTGTGCGGCTTGGTCCAGTGATCATCTAAATCAGTTTTGACAAAATTTGAAGGAGTAGCGGAAAAAATAAAAAAAAATAAAAAATTGAATACAGTACATTTTAAAATGGTGATTCCAGTAATGGGCTAATGTAAGATACTGAGTGTGATCAAGATTAATCAGGTGAACTAAAAATTTAGTTTCTAAAACATAGGGTTATATCAGCATGCACTTTGTGAAGGTGGGTGTTTGTAAAACTTTTTCAAAACTTTTTTACATGAAAAGAAAAAACAGTCAAACTATATGGACTATGAAACCCGTTAGGCTGTTTCCGTCAGCTGTTAAAGTAACATTTATAGAATAATTATGAATTCTTGAAAAATTATATTATTTGATCTTGAGAAAATTTGAATCATATAGATGATGATAATACTTGGTGACAATGACAATAATTTCTTAATTTCTGTCTGTAGTGCAAAATCATGCAAAATCAGTTGGTAGTTATTGATATTTCAAGTAGAATAGTGAGAATAACGGTCACTAAACTGATCAACAAGAGGACACCACATCCTATTTCAATTATAGGCCTATTAAATACAGGTTAAATAATTTGTTCTCACTATTAAATACACATTAGGCAATTTTCCACTTTTTGGAATTTGGTGGGCAATAGTGGGAAAAGTTATTGTAAATAGCCTTTTGCCAACAAGGCACTCTGTTTTTATTTATTTTTTTTAATTAATTTTTTTTTTTACCTTAAGATAAAAAAATTGTCACATTCTTGGCCCCTTAGTCATGTTTCAATCAAAGTGCATTTGTAGAAAACAAGTTCACGGAATTGAGAATATGAATATAGTTTTGCAAGGCTGCAGTCAAGCTACCCAGCAAGAACTAAGGCACAGACAGCTCTCAGATGCAACTTTTAACGTTTTTCTGAGATGCAAACGTTTGGGAATCCAAAGTGCCCAGTCAGGAGACTTAATTCAAGGATAACCCGACAAGCTGACAGAAAAACAAAATCTTTCCTCTCTGATATGTGTTACATAATACATCACACAGACACACAGGACCCTCCTGGCACAGTTTAAAACTTTGAATACTGTTGTGCTCACTGTCAAATTAAGGATTTATGATTTTGCATTTTGCATGCTTCTCCTAAAAGCACTAACAATCAATGCATGCAGCCTTTTAATAAAGTATTGAAGAAAACTTGAGGATTTAATTAAGCTGTAACTGAAATTGGATAATTTTTCAAGACCAAATAAGAAACAGGAATTTAGATTTTTGCTAAATTTGAGTAAGATCCCCAAATAGTGTTCCGTTCCAAAACCTGCCTTCCTAGTGAGCTGCTGACCTAGATAGCTTTTAAAGGATTTTCAGAATGTGCCTGAAGCTGAATACCTTAAACAGAAAGGCATGGATGATGAATAATAAACAAATAATGAATTCTAACAAATAATATAAAAAAAATATGCAGTATATGAAGTCACTCCTTGTGCTTGCTGGAAAACAGGTGAGCCAGGTGACAGCACAATATTTTAGAAATATATAACATTACAATGCAACAGTGAATGTGTAAAGTGAACGAGTGTAAACTCTATGAGTAAAAATGAGCAAAAAGCCACAGTGCAGATTCTGATGCGCAGCAGCAAGTGTGTCAATTTCTCATGGCATCCAGAAACATTTCACACAGATTTCCTACAAGGGCTGTGCTGAAATGTTGGCTAGAAGCATAGAGATACATAAGTGAAGACTTATTTGTTAAGGTGTACATATTAGGACATCCTCAGTGTCAATTTCACACAGTTATACAGTACAGCAGCTGTCATTGAATCTGTTTAAACTGGCAGATCACTCAACGATTGAACAAATCTGGTGCAAATGTGTTTTGTGTAACATGTATGCATTATACTATGAGTAATGAGGGATTGGTGCTTGTCTGTGGGTTGCACATCGTTTCAAGCTTTTTTTTTTTAATTGTGGTGGAGACAAAATCAGCTGAAATTGGTAGGGACATGTCTATGCCACACACAAATGACCTTTTGCAGATATTTTATTAAAAACCAAAAAACAAATGTATAATTTTGCCATTGCTACAGATACAGATTCAAATACAAATAGTGGTTTTGCTTCACACCCTTAATACTAATGCATAAGATTCCAGCTGGTCCTTTGGTTCACACTTTAGTTTGGGGACCACTTCTCACTATTAACTAACTATTACCTTTAATAGTTAATAGGGTGAACTAGTTAAGTTTAGTTATGGAATAGGTTTAAGGAATCTAAAATATGGCCATGCAGAATAAAGCATTAATATGTGCATTATAAGCACTAATAAACAGCCAATATTCTAGTAATATGCATGCTAATAAGCAACTAATTAATAGTGAGAATTGGTCCCTAAACGAAAGTATCACTGTACTTTTCATAATTACGAAGAGACTATGTTTTGGCCAAATTCTAAGGGAGCATCACAAGTATATGTTGCTGAGAAGGCAATTCCAAAATGAGCTAAATAATAATGGATGAGCTCAAAAAAAACAAACAAACAAAAAAAACCCTTGGACCTATTTTACATTTTTATTTACATATATTTTTATGCTTGCTTGAGTATTGTGTCTTTGCAACATGCTAAGATCAGACTCTCTGGTCTTGTGTATACTGTACTGTATGTCTCACGAAGAACCCTGTTTGTGTGGTGCATGGAGTTGCTGCCTAAGTAGATTACTCCAGATCAATCATTTATGAGATTGCATTTCAGTTAGGATGCTGCTTTAGAAAGCAGATACCTAGACGGTACAACAGCTCACTGGATTTGAAGACGTTGGGAAAGAGCTGCTGCAGACTGACGCTAACAGCTCATTGATTGCTTAACTTAAAGATCAATTAGGACACTCACCAAACACAGTTCTGGCAGGGACAGATTCCCTGTTTAGCCAGAAGGACACCTGGGACAGAATCACAGTCATGATGCACGGCAAATAAGTCTGGATGACAAAGTAACCGATCTTCCTTTTGAGGTGGAAATGTGTTGTCATGACAACATACTCTCCTGGAAGTGAAAGAGAAGGAGATTTTTTTTAATATACATTAATTAATGTGTATATTAGGACAGTCAGTTAAACATGTTAATTTACCATGGTTCATTATAAAGAAATTAACACAAAATGAAAGCAATTAATCATGCCCTCTAACCCGTAAGTACGACAACAGCAGCACAGAATGAGTAAGTCTTCTTCACACAGACAGACCTGTCTTCTAAAGCTACTTTCTCTGTAGTCAATGATTTACTCATCTTCTACAACAATATCTTTTAAGTATCTTCATTTAGAGACTTTTCTCTGCAAATACTGGTGTGCAAGATTACCAATAATAAATCTGAATGGATATCATCGTTATTTCATTTTCTATTTATTTACCGTATACATTTATTATAATGCCAGCTCATGCATTATTCATTAATCACTGCAATGCACATTTTTTTTCATGTTTTTTTCATGAATCGTCCATATCCAAATTTATAGAAAACATCATGGTGTTTATGCACTTTATATCTGATGCTGCACCTGAATTTCCCACATGGGAACAAATAACCATATAGAGTTCATATGTCTCATTTGTGTTTTCATCTGGAAGATGTGATATTTAGAGCATTTGGTCATATGCAAAATCATTCCCTGTTGATATTAGAACAATTCAGGTGATGCTCATGGTTTAGAATGTATATGAATCTGATGTTTATCAGATGGTTTATATGCAAATATGGTGCTTGAAATAGAACATGCTCTTTCCAGATGATGCTCTTTTTCACATTTCGGTATTGTGCTTATTGAAAGTATTTGTGTTGAAGTCTAAATTAGCTTTCGTTAAACTGCCATTTTTTATTTAATACAAAAATCGATAACACTTTATTTTATGGTGTCCTTCTTACACGTTACATGTACTTACTGTTATAATAACAATTAGGCATAATTACATGAAAGTAACCCTAAGCCAAACCATAATCCTAACCCTAACCATATGTGACCCTGGAGCACAAAAGCAGTCATAAGTAGCACAGGTATATTTGTAGCAATAGCCAAAAATACATTGTATGGATCAAAATGATCAATTTTTCTTTTATGCCAAAAATAATTAGGATATTAAGTAAAGATCATGTTCCATGAAGATATTTTGTAAATTTCCTACTGTAAATATATCAAAACTTAATTTTTGATTAGTAATATGCATTGTTAATTTTTTTGCACCCTCAGATTCCAAGTTTTCAAATAGTTGTATCTCTCTGAAAGTTGTATCTTTCAAAAAATTTACCCTTATGACTGGTTTTGTGGTCTAGGGTCACATACAGTAAATACATGTAGTTAATTAATATTACTCAGTACTTATATGTATAATTACACTGTAACAAGGACACCTTAAAATAAAGTGTAACCCAAAAATATTTCATCACAAATTATATTAACATAAAAAAACTAATTTGAGTAAATAGTACAGCACCACAATGCATTTTCTGACACAGTGAAGAGCCAACCATCAATCAGTCAAAATATTCTAACTGAAGGAGTTTCCTCATTGATAATGACAAGGTATTCATTGTTTGACAACTAAATCCATCAAATCATATTATTGAAAAGGGACTTTGGACTCTTTTGTTAAAGTACCTGTATCAGCTGGCTAATAAAAGAAGGAACAGAATAATTTGCACATCCACAAGGGAAATTATAAAATCTGGAGCATGCTGCTTTGGCTAAACTTGCTAAAACACTGGATAGGCTTCATTTCTAAACATCAGAGAGTGGAAACACGCACCAGTGCTGGACTGCACCACACCAGAGTCGACCGTCTGTCCCATCAAGTCATACTGGTTGAGACGAGAGCCATCGTCAGCCACAACCACAGACTGAGCCGCTCCTCGCGTCCACACATACACCACTTCAGCCCGCGTGTAGGCATCTGATGCAAACAAACACAACACAGAATCAGTCGTCTGAAGTCAAGAAGTCACTTGTCAGGGCCATATACTGCAGCGGATTCTCAAGCACAGCGGAGACACAGCAGACGCTGAAATATTTAGAGCCTCGTGGCTTTGAGTCAGAAGCTTGTTTTTTATTCATGTGTCTTTTCCTCCCTCATTCTTCCTCCAGCGCAGACGCATCTGTTCTTTCTTTGTGAGGATTAGTTGGGTCTGGGTAGAGCTCGCTAAATCCGTTCTGCTGGCTTCGTGGATGCGGGTGTGTAACGTGTCGTATCAGAGATGATCTCTACGCTCTGTGGACCTAAGAGAGAGTCCCTATCTGCTCACACTACTCTGTTTGCAACCTAGGCTCATTGGAAATATGTGCCTCTACATAAGGGAACGCAGGGCACAACCTAACACTTTTTGATTTTTTCAGTTTGTGTAAATCCACGTGGGGTTCAGAGTATAATTTTTTTATCCACATTAATTTCACACATCTATTACAAATATGTCACGTTGTTTCATAATTACAGTGTATACGTGTTTCATTATTTACCTCAAAAGAATGGAAGTGAAATGTGACAACATGCCCCGTAGGTGGGGTACATTGTAACGTGAGGGGCACGTTGTAACATGACCATGCGACAGCGTAAAATGTTATCTGATCTAATGGAAAAAATGTACAAGACAAACTAAAATATTTTGTCAATAAATTGAAATTCTTAACTTTATCAAATAAAATAATAGCGTTTTTTTAAGAATACAAAATAATAAAATTTTGGAGTTTGACAATGAACACACTGCAATGATTCTTGGGACGGCCCTGATCGCAACACACATCTACAGTATAGTTCAAAACAATGTGTGCAAATGAATAATAATAATTTCTGAACATTACCCATCAATTGTCAGTCTTTATTCACCTGTTTCTTGTGGTTTCTCATTAAAACTCATAAAAGTAAATGGTGTAAATTACATTGCTAATGTCATAGAATAGCATAGTTTAATAATAGCGGGGCACATTGTAATGAAGTGTTACAACGTTCGCCATCTGCGCAACTGGAATTTAAAACCAGTTAGTGTCTTCTGCTAGTTAGCGAAACATTAAAAAAAAACTATCTAAACTGATAAATAACAGATTGGAGATTAAAATAATAGCATATTTGTCTCATTTTAAATGAATACTAAAAACTGAGATGAAAAATTTACTTCAGCCAGAAATGTACTTTTACTATGGTAAAATAAATATTCAATATAAATATTCAAATAAATATTTGAATTTTGGGGTACTTTTTTCTCTATATAGTGTTGATATGGCAGCTAATAAATACCATAAATTTGGTTATGCTAGCATGTGTGGAAATATTTAAACCACTGTGTTACAACTAACCCCGCGCTAGTTTGCTCCCCTACATTTCTGCAAAACTGAAAAAACATACCTTTATGTACAGATCCCTGCAGTTTCCAGTTTAAATGAACACTAGAGGCAGTAAAACTTCAACAATTTTTTTTTTTTCACACAAAGTATGATTTACAGATACAGAGTTTTGATTAATAAAGGCTAATTTTCACACAATTACTTGCAGAATATTATGTTATGACTTCAAAACAATTTTAACATCCTGCACGAATTGAAAACTGATACTTTTAAATGTCGTCGTCACATATACAGCTTCATATGCACGAGTTTTCTAATTCAGTAGGTTTACTCGGTAGCTCACGTTTTACGGCATGGCACTTAGGTGATGAAGAGCTCCGGTACGAATACCTGTGAAACTACGGTTCGACAAAACAGCTCAAATCCGCATAAAGAAGTTAAAATAGCATGGCATCAGCGAATATGATTTTATATTACTTTTGCATTTGTTTACACTATCGGGTAGGTTTAGGGTGGTGTTTGGTGTAGGGGATATTTCCAACATGATAGAGCATTTATCTTTAGCGACACTCACCGGATATTTGAATTTTAAACGACCGCAATACGTAACTCAATCAGCGTAATAAAAACGCTGCAATACGTGCTTGAACCAACATAATAAAAACGTGCCACGGTCACGTATTAAATGTGTGTTTTAGCGCCACTCTTTGGACATTTCACTTTGAAACTTCAGTGAAGCGTGCAGTAAGGTACATAATTACGGTGCTGCAGAAATGTATGTAGAAGCACGTATTTCCAATGAGCCTGGGTTGTCCGTTTGAGTAGTATGTGAACTTTCAGTGGAAGCATGTAAAACGACACGGTACTTACAGCTGCCGAATTTGAGAGGGCAAGCATGGGCGTCCATTGGAAAGTCCTCCAAATGCATGGGACATTCAGCTCTGACTGTAAGCCTGAGACAGAGAGAGAAAGCAGGATGCAATATTATAGTCTTGACAGTTAATTAAAATTTTCCCCCCACTGATAGAAATACATGTGGACAGTATGAAGTATGTATTATTTGTATATAATTGTTACTAAGCGGTGTAAAGCAATGCATTAATATGGATTTCAATTCAACTGATGTGCAGTCACTGCAAACCCATTCTGAAATTAAAGATTTAATCATACATTTCACCATTTGTGTTTAATATAGTATTTACTAGTAAATTACTACCATGGTTACCACAGTACTTCTTATGGGATTAAACCGATAAGACATGCAACCGCCATCATCTTTTCTAAATTACTCTTCATTTTTAAACATTAACGTACTTGACAAGCAAACTTTATCAAAGCTATCATTACCACGTATTACTGTCTGAACCCCTGGCAACCCTCTATGCAACCGCTTATATCGCTTCTTAGGCACTTTTCAGATCCCCCATTTTAGATGGGAATTACTACTGCTCAGTTCTCCGCACATACTGACAGCATGATGAAACAGTAAATGTCATCCCATATGGTACGCTCCTCCCATTTTTAATTTTGTTCACACAAATATGAACTTCCATCTTACCTAATCTACTAATTAAGCAGACAAAAGGATGCTTTATAACATGTGTTGTCCTGACCTGTGCATTAGTCACCTGAGAAGCAGAGGTCCATGTTATTTATGACACAGCCAAACACAAACTTAAAGGCCTTTCCACACTAAGCACGAAAAAGCGAAATGAATATCGGATGCGATGACGCGCTGGAATAAAACAAGATTCCTATGTACCACATAGACCATGAACATTTGCGCTCCGAAAATGCGAATGTTTTTTTTCGTCCAGTCCGAAAAATCTTTTCAATTTCACAAAGCGAAAACACAGGCCTTCCAATAAGATTTGAGCATCGCATCACATTGCCAGAGCAACTACTGTTACCCAAAAGGTTGACGCGGTTGCGCTAAAAGCTCAGAAGATTGTATTGAGTACGAGCGTAAAAACACCGAAGTAGAGGACTTTTTCCGCAAGAGAGAAGAGAGTGAATGCTGAGTTCTTATTATTGTTGGTATTTACGAAAAGACTTATTCTCACATGTTCTTTATACAGAATAACATTTCTATTAATTCTGTGAGTCAGAGCATGTTCACTCTAGACCTGTCAATCATATAATCATATCTCTTGCCCTTCCGTATATAAAAAAGAGAAACATTTTTCTACAGATGAAATATGAAAGCAAATAGACATAATTATGAAGATATATTTTCTGTATATGTTTTTATGCAGCTCATGGTATTTTTTTTAACAATAAAGGATGTTTATGAAACAAGCAGGTAGCGTTCAGTCCATTATAAAACATACAAAGAGTGCATGTCTGCCTATTATAGAATCAAAATCCATTTTAGATCACAATTGGAAGTTATTAGAAGCACTCGATGATGATTTAAAGTGGGTTTTGAGCAAAAACTTTAATAATTACATACATTTTCAATGTAGCTTGATGCTAATTGTACCTACAATTATATTTTCAGATGTATTCTTGTAAGCATTATGGATAGTTTGTGTTTCTGATGAAGAACCAAAAGTTATTTTTCTTAATTTAATGCTGTATATTACGGTGGCCCAGTAGTGCACAACAAAATGAAATGAAAAAAGCAAACATAAGCTCACAACGAAATTAAAAAAGCGAACATAAGCTCACAACTCAAAGAAATTAAACCACAACACAACGGAAATGCTCCCGACCTCTAGGGGGCAGTGTTTGCAGTGAAACATCAATACTTTCTCGAGATGCCACAAGATTGATCTTAATATGTGTAATCGGTTTTTAAATGAACAACGTGTTTTTACTGAATGTTTTGATATGTTTTGGCTGTGGAGATAATACAGCTGATAAAGTTCAATGCTGAAATCAATGTGAGCTTCACGTGTGTTTGAGTTTGTGTAGTAGAAAAAAAACAGTGCTATTCATATAAACAGAGACATGTGGAACATGCAGCCTTATAAGAGACATGCATGCTTTGACTGGCTGTTGTCGTGTGTATTTCTGCTGTGTAAAAGCCTTAACATCTTATTCTGTGGGTGAAACTCATGTCATGTAATAGTTTGTGACATTCGTCTCTCCATTCTTAAGTTGCCAGGTTTATATTCAGGTATTCCAAGTATTATACACATTAGTATAAGGATCTATCTTCACTTTAGGCGGCTGCGGTACAGTATAAAAGTAGCACAAAAAACCGCAACCCACGGCTCTGTAATTTTACCCGCGAATGCAAACCATGACCCTGGCAACACTGGGCCATGGCCCGCGAATGCTCATGAAATGCACACAATTGCCCATTTCTGCAGACCAACTGCCCCCTAGTGGTCAGGAGCATTTCTGTTGTGTTGTGAGCTTATGGTTGCTTTTTTAGTTGTGTTGTGTTGTGCACTAGTGGGCCACCGTAGTATACTGAGCAGCGGACAATGTAAACCATACGAGATACATACACTACATGGAGAAAAAAATGCATTGCTGGTCGGTGCCACCTAGCGTGCAGGAGTGAATTAGCAGAAGGCGAACATTCGTTTCGAGCTCAGTGTGAAAGCAACATTTGTGGGTGATTCGCCTCGCTTTTTCCTATATTTCGTCCAGTCCAACAAATCTTTTCAGCTTTGCAAAACGAAAACACGGGCCGTCCAATAAGATTTTATCTAGGATCACGTGACCGGAGCAGCTGCTGTTGCACAAAAGAGTGAGAATAGTTGCGCTGTTTCGAAAACCAGTGTAAACAAACACCGAAGAAGAGTATCCTGGATAAGAGAGTGGATGCTCAGTTCTTGTTATCGTTGATATTTGAGAACAGATTTATTCTCAGATGTTCTTTATACAGAATAACATTTCTAATAATTCTCCACTGAATCATGTGATCTGTAGAGCACTGTCCGTTTTCTTCCACGTGCGTTCACTCTCTAGTCTAGACCTTACGTATTAAAAAAAAATAATAAATCGAGTGAAACATTTTTCTACACATGAAATATGAAAGCAAATAGACAGATGATTATGACGATATATTTTCTGTATGTGTTTTGTATGCAGCTCATGGTATTTTTATAGCAATAAAGGATGTTTATGACAAATATTAGCAGTGTAGCATTATTAAACACACAAAGAGTGCATGTGTCTGCTTATTATTGAATCAAAATCAACTATAAATCACAATCGGAAGTTATTACAAGCACTCGATGATGGTTTAAAGTGGGTAAGCAAATACATTAATAATTACATACATTTTCAAATGTAGCTTGATGCTAATTGTACTTCTAATTATATTTTAGGATGTAGGCTATTCTTGTAAGCATTATAGACAGCTTGTGTTTCTGGTGTAGAACCAAACTTTTTTTAATCTTAATTTAGATGTTAAATCCACATATGAGATGAATATCTGAGGAAAAATGCATTGTTGGTCGGCGCCACCTAGCATGCAGGCGTGAATAAGCAGAAGGCGAACAATCGTTTTGTGCTCGGTGTGAAAGCACTGTTTGTCAACGATTCGCATCGCGCTCAGTGTGGAACGGCCTTTACACTAGAAATGCCAAATATACATTTGTAGACACTAATACTTTTATTTTTTATACTCTTAAAATATATTTGAATATATTTCTATACCAAGAGAGATGAAGACCCAGATGACTTCAGATCAAACACCAACATTAAAAGAAAATGAGATGAAAAGGTGATCAGTTCTGGTTAAGCAGAGGAAAATAAGCAGCAGCTTCACCTCATGGTGTAAAGCAGAGTTCCTTCCTCTGTGATCCGCAGAAGTTTGTTTGGCATGGTCATGTTATGGGCAACTGACTTCTTTCCGTTGTGGAAAAACGTGTCGGGGGTCCAGATTTTGCTGGCCATGAGATTGTTGAGACGAAGCACTGCCATGGGACCCTTGAACTTCAGCCTCTCGTCCTTCCAGCTCTGCCTGAAGAACACATCGATGGTGTACTCCTGCAAGACCATGATAACACAACGTTTTCTCATCCCATGCATGGACCAAGATTAAAAATTATTGCAAAATTCAGTTTAAATTTAAGTGTAGTTTTAGTTTGTTTAATAAAAACATGTTACAGTATATATACAGTATATATATATTTTATTTTTTGTTTTTTTTTTGTTTTTTTTAAAGTTACACTCTTGTGATACAATTACAGGTCATAGTGAACAGGTGCTGTCAAGCTCCAAATAAGACAAAACAAGCTTTTTCATTTGTCCTCAAATGCAAAGGATTCTAATTGATACTTGTAGTTATAGAGTAGCTTTTGTGCAGTGATTTCAGTAAAACTGCAGTCGTCAAGAGGAACCATGAGCTTTCTGAAGCATTGGTGGCCATAATTAGTGGCATGAATCATTCTAACAACTACTGATCGTCATAGCTGCAAGCATTTTTTCATTTTCGCATGATCATCCATTATGACACAGATACAGCCGGATGTTCTAGGTAGACTCACATAACTGAGTGAATGAAATGTAAGGCAGAAAAGAAATCTAAGATAACTGCAGCATTTTACTGGTTTTATGAAATCAGCAGACTTGATTTACAGGCATGCATAGATAATGTGTAGAGTTGCTTCATAAAGGAACTTATGTTTGGAAGGAGAAATGTGATTCAATCCAGTCAGTATCTGATATTCTGCAGGATACACCATTATGTTATGAAAAAATATTATGTAGAATAAAACAACAAACAAAGCAGAGTACATTTCTATAATCAAGTATATACAGTGGCTCCAAAAAGATCCCTAAAGAAATACTTAAAAATATCTGAATGTCATTTCACTAGATGACAACTCTATATATATCACACTAAGTGACATCTGCCAGCAAATAATGCTAGAGATTTATTTGCTAGATTCATTCATTTTTACATTGTCAAGGTAATTTTTATAGATGTTTACCTCAAGCTCACACAGGAATCAGGAATCACATGTTCATCACTTGAACTATGAACATGTTCCACTAACGCTTGAACAAAAAAGTGTCATATTATTTTTTTCTCACTTATGATTTAAAATATTTTGTGAAAAGTTCTGCTTGACAAGTGTCTAGTGCTTATTTATTTATTTATTTATTTATTTTTTTACATGAGATTGAAATGTCCTAACTTTGTTTTTTGTTCTTTTATTATGTAAAGAATTAATAAGAAATATGTGTTGTAATCAAATAGTCAAATTTCCAAGTTTACTTCTACTATTATTGAACATTGGAGCTGGCTTTCACATTTACAGATTAAATCATCACATTTCAAAATTTTCAGTGTGCTAAAAAACATTTAACCATATAAATTACTCTTCTGAACAGTGGCTACACAGAAAATGTGTGACATTTATAGAAAGTAAAAAAGTTTTACCATGTCATGGTCCGAGACCGGCCCAATACTCGTCACGAAAATGTCAGTCTTGACTTCGGTTACACGCTCTGTTGAAGCAAGAAATTAGGAGTTTGAGTGTCAATCAGTGTTGGTCATTACTTTTAACAACGCTTTAATCCAGAGGTTCAACCTGCCTGACTTTGATCTAATCGAGGTTCAGCAAACTCTCCACACTCCACTTACATAAGTTTTGTCTCTCACTGGCATCCCGCTTCCAGTAATTCCTGGAATATTTATTTTTTTCTTTTCTTTTTTTTCTCTTTTCTTTTCTTTTCTTTTCTTTTCTTTTCTTTTAAAACAAAGCATTAAAATTTCAAATCACATCAAGCAAACCTCACTATAATGTATAAATACTTTGGTGTTGTTTATGCAGAAATGCACCTTACTTTCTAGCCTCAACGAAAAACAGCGTGTCTATGTATCATGGAACGATGACTGATGATGACAGAAGTTGCTAGTCAACATCACTTGCTATTTATGACATGTTGTCACTTTGTGGGCGCTAAGGTAATGCGAGTAAGGTCAAACAGACGCACTGAAAATTAAAAATTATATGCCGCATGTGTCCTTGCCAACTCTATGAATCATTCAGTTCCGTTCAAAGCTAATTTATGTCAAGTGTTAAATGATCTGCATTTATGTGGAAAACAATGTTCTGTAGATGTGTTTTCGCCTGGCGGGCTTGTTCAGAACAAAACTGCGCTCCACCATCGCCTTCATCACATTTATGACAAAGCATGCTTTTGCATTTAATGTCTTTCAGTGACCAAATTTTCAAAACTTCATTCAACACCTGATCTCTTGCTTTCATTACAGTTTTACATAATTTCTTTCTAAATTGCATGATTGTTTCATAACTCTAGATTATTGTAACCTGTTTAGCAAATCATACTATTTTAGTTCTATTATGTAAAGTGTACATTTTCAAAACTCTTCGTACATAAAGCCAAACTCACTTGTAACACAGCTGGTCATTCTGTCCAAACCTGATCGCATACTTTCATTACAGTTATGCATATCATCAGTCCACATAATCATTGTTTCAAAAAAACTAGATTATTATATGTAATGAGAACATTTGGTTTAATCATTGAAACACAGCAGGATATTCTTTTAATTTAGTATCTTTACAGTAAGCTCATTAGTTGCAAGCAATGTTAGTAAATGAAAGATGTTACATTGTCACATTAGAAAATACACTTGCATTACCTATGCTATGTAACTGACATAAAATCCCTTTTGTAATAGTATCTCTTATCTCTATTATCTATAGTATCTCTCTTTCTCTCTCTCTCTCTCTCACGCACGCACGCACACACACACACACACACACACACACACTTACTTTGAACAATGTGGTTATCATCTGCCATAAATCACTTATACTCTAAAAAGAAATCCTTATATTTTGGTTTTCTGTAAAACTGCAAACCAGTTTTACAGAATTCATATCTTTAGAAATCTATTGATACACCAGATAATTAACCAAAAATCTGCTGGATTAAATAATACCCAAATGTATTAAACTGAAGTTATATAGTAACATGACAGTAATATAGCAGTAAGAAAGACAATTACTGTGAATGAAGAGTTCACATAGAGTAAACGCTTATTATGTGTAGTGAGAAAGATACTTTGTGATTTTGTGTATAGCTGAAAATATGTTGAAATGCTTGAAAAAGGGCATTTTTGATGATGTAAGATTAATACTAAGAGTTTTGAAATGTACCATTTATTTGTGAAAATAGCAAGGCAATTAGAAAATGATGATATAAAGGAAATATTTGCCACCTTAAAAGTCTCTTATTTCCATGTTTTAACTGTGAGGAAAAAATGCAGTTGGCAAGTAAATAAAATGGTGCTAGTGTAATTATTTGGTGTTGCAATACATAACATTAAACAACTTATATAACAACTTTTTTATTTACAAAAGGTGTCTGTTTCTGGGAACTCTTTCCTCTGCAGAACATTGCATTTACCTCTGAGAAGCATTTTGTTTTCTTTTTATCATTATAACTGCAGAAGTCCATGTTGCATCCTACCAGCAAAATGAGAATATTAGTAATAAAATCACATAAAACTGCTAAATAAGTGATTTAGAAACCTACTTCCGAAGAGAAAACGATTGGAACATTATTGGTTACTGATTTATTTTCCTGACGTGAAAAAGTGCTGTAACATCCATTTGAAGATGTAAGTTTAGAAATCTCCCACAAGGCTGAAAACTGGGACACATATGTATGAGATGAAAAATCATGAGAGAAACTTCTGCACGCACCTCCAAGTCCGGGCCTGAGACGGTTGTCGTAGCCATCGAGGAGGCTGTCTAGAATCCTGGTGAAAACTGTGGTGTTGTCTTTCTGCTCATCTGCGGTCTGACTGGAGCTGACAATGCAAAACAGCAAACGTTTGATTCAAAACCCATAATCAACAGCAAAGGGTGGCTATAACACACGCTGATGTGTAAACTCAATGCAACACCCTCCTCGGGGTAACTCTGAAACATCCAGCCTGTTTAAAGAGAATTTGCAATGTAATAGCCTGAAGATAAACAACAAATCTCCTTCCGCCTTAGGAGCAAAGGGGGATATGCACAGGAACAATGCATTATTAATTAGCTAAAATACTCTTTTAGATGCAAATAAGCATGAGATCTGGCAACACGAAACCAAATCCTTAAAGACAAACCCATGGCGGCAAACCGAATGAACTCTGTCGCTCATAAATATTTCAGACAATGCTTATGAACAAAATGCAGTTTAATTATGTAGTGCAAAATGGTACTTCATGAATAAGAGCCTGTGAGGATGGTGGCCAATTTGTGCTCTTCTAAAAACAATCACCGGCTGGCCGTTCATACATAATTGCTTGCTTTTTTGGTAATCATTGGCATTCTTTTCCCGCTGGCAGGTACCGGACCACGAGTGCGACTGCAGACTCAATAAACACTGTTTGGTGTTTCAAAAATAAGCTTAGCATGGAAACAGATTTCAAGGAGAGGATGAGGTCATCGCGATTAGTTAGCGTGGACCGCGGATGGGAGTGTTTTCAAATAGAGAAACGAGAGAGACGCGACAGACCCCAAAAGAGAGAAACGCACTGAAATGCAAGTTAGCCTTGTGTGCTGTGGTTTCATATCTGCCATGTATTATTGCCAGTAATTCCACTATAAATCTTCCACTAAACCAATATGGACAACTATTGATTCAAAGCAGTTAAATAAAATTTAAGCGCAATTGTCAGATGATATATGCTTGCCGTCGCTGATAAGAACAGCGCACACTTTTTCTGCTCATTTCATCTACTCATTTCAATCAGTCTTAATGTCTCCCTGCAGAATTTCCTTTATGGAGTCCGAAAGTCTGAGACCACTTTGGTGATTTTCTCTGTGCTTTCAAAGAAACGCTGTACTATTTCTAGGTCACCAATCATCAATGTTGACCATTTTAACTCCTTTCTACAAAGGTCAGATTTCCTTGCTTTAATTAAAACAAACATTTTCAAATCATACTGGTTTGTACAAACTTGCAGACTCTAGCAGTATGCTCTCAGTATGATTTCTGACATCAAATTCTGATTTGTTTTTATTTTTGTTCTATAAAAAAAAAAAAAAAAACAAAAAAAAAATAGAGGCATTTTCAGAAGTGGTCTCTTACACCTTTGGACCTCACTGGATTCTGGCTCAAATGGAATGAGAATAAAAATAAAACGAGAAGACTTCCACCCTCCCCCATCTGCGCAGAGAGACATACACGCACATGCACACAGACCCCATGAGCGAAATGGAAAAGGGGTCATGAGAGGAAAATGTAGTCTCATATATTACGCATGCATGCCAGTACAACAGACATAGTACGCCGGTAATGTCAGCCTGACCCAAAATAACATCTCCACTGCTAACTCTCATAAATGCACAAAAATTCTGAGCTCAGGGCATTTTTGTTTAGCAATAATTAACTCAAATACATATTTTGGCAGATTTAGGGTGAATGAGGAACCATACAGACATAAATAACACTACAAAATCCATGTGCTGATGAGAAGTATACAGATCCCCATTAAACATTGTACAGCAACCCCATCTACAGGTCATCTGAACAGCAACAGTGTCGAACGCATGCTGTCCAGAGCCTCGGTGCTGTGGGATGTCTGCTCTCACAGCACAGCTTACAAATGACACCCTGTGTGCCTATGACATTTTTAAAGTATTGTTATAAAATATTTGTGGGAATGTCAACATCACTGTGACGGTCACCTGTCTAAACCTATAAAATACATCTAAAGCAAGGAAAATGTTGCATGCATTTGTAATCACTTGGCAATTAGTATTTCACAACCATGATTTTTGTAAAATAATTTAATAATATGTATGATTAAAACACGTTTTATCCTTGAATATCTTTATATATTATTACAACTAATCATTTAAAAGTAAATCTGCAACATAATTCTCTGCTAATGAATCCAAGCTGCATTCATGAAAATATCAACTCATTAGTTAATATTACACTTCAAATGAAAACTTGAGACCTCTTTTAATCCAAATCCTCCCAAAGAAATATTTATGTTTGGTTACAAATCTTTGCATTTGTTCCTACATTTAAAATAGCACTTGGCTGTATTTATTATTATTATTATTTTAGAAATATCTTACATGTTTTTGTCCAAAGAAACAAATTCAGTAAGGTTGCTTATGGATTACAGACATACGCAGTTTTTTTTCTTACTTCACAATGTATGTCAGCAAAATTCACCTATAAATGAATAGCACTCCGTGAAGCATGCAGTATAACAGTAAAAGACAGCAGAATGAAACCCTTAATGAAAGTTTCATTAGTATGACATCCTCTTTGAAGTCTGAGGTTCTGATCTTGGACTAAGTTAACATGGTAGGTTTAGATCAAAGACCTACATTTAGATCAAAGTCCTTACATATTAAACTGAACATTACTGTAACTACAGCATAGAGAGTGTTCTTCATCAAAAGCAGAGAATGTGTTATTCATTCCAAGATGTGAGTGTAATATGTACCAACCTCAGGTGAGTAACATACCTTTTTCCAGCCAGAACACTGGTCACCAGTAAACAGGCCCAAATCCAAAGCCAAGCTGCTCCTCTTCCACCCCACATCATTCTCCAAAGGATGAATCCCCACTAAAGAAGAGAAAATACATTCATTCAAAGAAACCTAACTGGAGTGGAGGAATTGCAGAAAGAAGCGAGGTATGTGGTATATCAATACTCATACCATAGCACTGTGATGCATTAATATACCTCAATTTTCTTTTGCAATATAATTAAAAATATGCTTTTAGACAGACAGGGTCAAAAGAAGTAGGTCTTTGAGTCAGCTCACATGCAACTACTCCCACAGTTACCAATCAATGTCTGTCTATAGGATACCTGTAATTTTATATTTGTTATGTGACTGTTGATCCGCAACAGAGTAATGTGAGACACTGCATACAATGCATTTAATCATCTAAACACAAATCCCATGAAAGCACAGTACCCTATGCCAGTTTAACAAGTGCTGAACAAGATGTTCATATTTCCCCTTTTTAACCTTTGAGATATAATTCAAAGCCTGAGCATATTTACTAGAGGAGCAATCATGAATACTGTGCGTTGATGTGGTTCTGACCTCTTTATAGCTTACATATAGGACTCCAGTAATTGTATACATGATCAGAATTAAGAGTAAACAAATATCACAGTTATGTATGACACAAAACGACGGCCATTACGTATGCCACAAGACCCACTATGCAAATACTCAATGTTTAATCGCTCTTACCCATTTTAGAATATTAATATGTGCTCATATAGATATAGGAATGTGCAGTTCTATTCTATACATATAGAAATGCAGAGCTTTTAGGGAGCTTTCATTCCGCCGGTTGGCACTACGCATTAACACAAATCATTACACACACATCATACAAAATGATTTACAGCTCTATGTAAAAACCTTGATCACTAGCCGCGATGCCCACGTTCAGATCGCACCAGATATATTTGGGCAAAATTCCCCGACTTCCCAGGGATTACACAATCCCTATAGTTCACACTTTTTGAGTTCTGTCGAGGGAGTGCATCATCAAAAGCACGTCTTAAGGTATCTCTGAATTAGTATTGGGCGTGCGCCTCGGGGTTGCTCCTAAACATGTGTAGTAATTCAATTTGAGTAATTAAGCAAACAGTGCGCATCGTTTTAGACCATCGCCAAGTTCACAGCAATCATGCGTACCACAAACATCATGCAGAGATAAAAGTACCTCATAATCCATTTTAGATTTCCAGGAATACGGCACTACCTTTATGCAGTTGCGATCCCTCAACCCCCGGTTTCACAATATCCAAGACACAAGCATCAAGTCTTCCATGCACTTACGTTAAATCGATCGCACCTTATCGTCAAACTTTTGCACACGTCTTTTCTGTCTGGATGCTCTGAGATGATGCTCTGAGATGTGAGCTGTGCTGAATTTGAGCTCGAGGCTGCTGCTGCTGCTGCTGATGATGATGATGCTGCCGAGCGCGCAGCTCTCGCTCACTCTTCATCGAAACTCTTCCCAGTTTACAGCAAATTAGTCACCTACCAAGCCCAAATCCACAAGAATAACGCTTTACTACAGCAGTACATTGGTGCTATGTCGCTGAAACGAGATCGCGAATTGAAGGTGGTACCAATCTCACATCGAAACACCAATCCGTTCCATTTTTATATGCAGCACAATTTCACTTGCGCTGCTGTCGACTTAATCTCTTTCGGTGGTTGGGAAATCAAACCCGCTTACAATTTTTTACCCGGATCTCGCCTCTTTCGTGCTCTCTTGCGTTGCGTTGGAACAACAATACACGGCGCATCTTCACAATTAACATGCTATTAATTATTACAGCAACATTGTTGAGCACTGCCACGTTAAAGGCATGCCAGGCACGCATGCAACGATATGCATACCAATCCGCAGTGCATGCACACGCACACGACCCAAATAATAAAGTGGAATGCATGCATCTCTCACCGAAAAATCCCGATGGCTCGAATCTTTTCTAAAATCACCTTGAAGCGGTCTCTACAAACCCTCGTCTCACCCACCGCCTGGAATATCGCACAGATATGTTTTTGGAATCAAACACTTAAGGAAGATCCGCAGTCCTTACAGCGCATCTGCAGAGGAGCTTTTCTGATCATTTGCGAAGTGAGGACACAAACTAAAAGCCGGAGGGTGTTTTAAACCTGACATTAACGAGGAAAACAGCGCAGCTTATCGGAGGCCACGTAGCGAGCATCGATCTCAGCCTGCTGGGTGTTAAAGAGCGATGCTGGGACGATCTGAAGCATTAGGACAGCTTTCATACAAACTCCACGGCGTCTTGACGTTTATGTGTCCGTGTGCATGTTCATGCATGCGCGAGACGGGATTTAACAAGAAATGCCTCGCTGTTATTAGTATAGTTCCACTTTAACCTGATGCGGTGCGAGCAACAGCTGCAACACAAATACTTTTAGTTCTGAAGTTTTAAAGAGCACGTAAGTCTACAATGTCTTGGTATCTTAAATTCATCGTGTTCCCATCCTGGAAATACCTGAGCAAAGAAGTCGGATCTCGCGTATCGGTGCACGTTTCGCACGTGACTGTGCAGACGGCGTCATGTGCACCGGGAAAGTTTTTATTTGCAGAACGCAGTTACCCTTCATCTAATCAGCAGCTCATAAATGATTCACATTTGTAGGGTGACATTAATTCTAATGCATGGTTCGTATGACTTTGCCCGTTTCGCTTCAGCACCACGGACAGCCACGAGACTGCAGACAGCTTTTAATGAAGCTGAGGTTTCTTACAGCAAACAAACACGTGTACTGGAGGGCTGTGAACAGCGGAGGTCTTCTTGAAGACACAGACCCCCACATACGACGAAACCTTTGCATGATTAAGCATCATATCAGACATAACACGACATGTTGTTTCCAAAAATTGTATATAAATTGGAAACAACATGTCCCATATATATATATATATATATATAACTGATCATAGTTGCATGCATGCATATAATGTTGGAAACAACATGTCCCATATATATATATATATATATATATATATATATATATATATATATATATATATATATATATATATCCCACATGGTAATGTGTAATGACATGGTAATAAGCATAATTCAAGTAAAATTTGCTGTTCTGTTAACATAGTGAATTAAATGTATACACTGAATGCACAATATATAAAAAATCTGACAAATACTCGCTCTCTATTTATTACTCTGCATTTTAGCAATTTTGGACAGTAGTTATTTCACTTCTCGATTTCTTTCACAATAAAACAAAGCATGATGAATTGCAACATGGTGGTCATGAGACTTTTACAAACGTATGCCATTTCTTGTAATGTTTGTAAAATGTACACTCTAAAAAAATGCTAGGTTGTTTCAACCCAACTTTGGGTCAAATATGGTCTAATCCAGCTTTTGGGTTAAATTTTTACATTAAATTTTTAACCCAAAATTTGGTTAGTCCATATTTGACTCAAGTTGGGTTGAAACAACCCAGAGTTTTTTAAAAAAGTGGTCATATCCTTGCTCCAAAACTGTTTTTGTTTTCAATTCTTTGACTTTTTGCAACTATCTGTACTCAATATTGCTCAGAATAACCTTTGTGTGGATATGTTGAGATATAAATGAATGTTTTCATTCTGTGTGCTCACTGTTCTTGAAATCATTGTACCAGATCTTTGTTACAGTCTCCTTCATTTACTTAGTCTTAACAGTTACACTCACACACGCTTTGAAATATTTCTAATTAATGTCTCACATATGCAAAGCAATGCACACATTCTAATGCATTCTGTTCTAATGCACACTTGTACATATTTTGCATCTGATCATATTTCCACATATTTTAACATCCTTCATACCAGCAGCGGCAACCTTTGTCCTTTGACACAAAGAAGGCTGGGAACTGCTTCATGCGTAGTATGCCAAGAAAATAAGCCAACTGTCTTCATCTTTTGATAGTGTGCATTGGTGATGCTAACTGTTAACTGTCAGGCTGTGCATCTACCGGGAGCAGACAGTGAGCAGTTTATGTAAGAGTGATTACAAGCTCGGGATTCAGTAAACTACTGCACACATTAATACTTCTCAGGCCATCTATTTTGCCTCTTGCTTTCTTTCCTTAACATTTAGTATTCTTTAGCATGCATGAAAGAGTTTTCAGTGCTTGTGTAAACAGGTAAACTTAACTGACTTTATAGCAGAAAGTAAACTTTCTCAGAGCACTTTTTATCACTGTATAACAAAGTCTCAAGATGTTTCAGCTTCTTCAAGAGAAAAGTAAATTCCAGATTCCCAATTCTGAGTTATGAGTGTGTCACTAGTATCGGCCTGAGGTTATGACAGAAACTGTCAGCCCACGCTTGAAATAGGCAGAGAAGGGCGAATCTCAGATTCTTCACGCCTGTAAATGAAACGCTGGAAGAGGTGACATAATCAACACCTATGCGCTTCAACCGTTCAAGACTGCCAGATCTGTCACTATTTTGGGAGAACCAGCAGCCAGGCTTCCCGGTTTCTGAAGCGCGAGATACACTGAGGCGCGTGGTTAATCACATGATGGGTAGGAAAGCGTCAACAGGTACTCATAAGATTTGCCCGCTGAACCAGGTGTGAATGTCATCAGTCAGGACACAAACGCATCGAATTCATTCAGAGATGATACCGAGAAAGATGATCAAATCTGCCTTTGCTGCATCACTGTACGCTACCAGTCAAAAGTTTTTGGACAGTAAGATTTTTAATGTTTTTAAAGAATTCTCTTCTGCTCACCAAGCCTGCATTTATTTGATCCAAAGTACAGCAAAAACAGTAACATTTTTAAATATTTTTACTATTTAAAATAACTGTTTTCTATTTGAATACATTTTAAAATGTAATTTATTCCTGTGATTTCAAAGCCAAATTTTTAGCATCATTACTCCAGTTACATGATCCTTCAGAAATCATTCTAATATTCAGATTTGCTGCTCAAAAACATTTATTATTATTATTATTATTATTATTATTATTATTATTATGTTGAAAACAGCTGAGTAGATTTTTTTTCAGGTTTCTTTGATGAATAGAAAGTTCAGAAGAACAGCATTCATCTGAAACAGAAATCTTTTGTAACATTATAAATGTCTTTATCATCACTTTTGATCAATTTAAAGCATCCTTGCTAAATAAAAGTATTAATTTATAACGCCCCCCCCCCCCAACTGTTTATAATATTAATATTAATAATAATAATAAAATGTTTCTTGAACAGCATATCTGCATATTACAATGATTTCTGAAGGATCACGTGACACTGAAGACTGGAGTAATGATGCTGAAAATTTGAAATCCCAGGAATAAATTACATTTTAAAATATGAAAACAGTTATTTTAAATAGTAAAAATATTTCAAATTTGAACTCTTTTTGTTGTACTTTGAACCAAATAAATGCAGGCTTGGTGAGCAGAAGAGACTTCTGTAAAAAAACATTAAAAATCATACTGTTCAAAAACGTTCGACTGGTAGTGTGTGTATATTTTTAACCTTCTAAACAAAAGATATGGACAATGAAATTAAATCAAAATGTTGACAGCCCCTATATGATACATATTTGTCAATGAAAGTAATTCTGTAACTGTGATGAAAGCGTATAACCATTACCACGAGTATTATCTAAAGAAAAGACAGTCATGGTGCAAAATGTGAGGAGTTTGAGTTCTGAAATGTTTTGCGATCCCTACTGCGGAGATAATGCTGGTGTGGAGCTCTCCATGGTTCTGAACGCTGAGCACCGGATACGATGTCTCCGACCGTATGACTGTCTCTTTCTGTTGGTTCAGCGGATGACAGGGTCTACAGCGAGCTGTCACACTGGAGTGGCTCATCTCAGCATGGGCCTGTCTCATCAACCTCCAGCGGCTCGGAGAGTACCTCTAGACACATTGCACTGCAAAGCCAAGCTTGTACTCGAGACAGACAATTTGAGAGCTATTTCAGTCTAGTCTGAGGGCTGGCCACTGTCAGGTCAGGCTTAAAGACAGCTATCAAGCAGTAGATAACAGAGAAGAAAACATATGTTGGCATGCCCTGTCATAAATTAGGATTTTAACAATATATTTTTTCTTTTTTTGCATAAAACTAGAGCTGCTTCCATTGGCACTCTGCTTATTTTGCGGGATTGCCTTCTCAGCAAAGCATTGCAGCAGCTCAGAAATACATTTTAAATGATGGATAAATGTTGTGCTGTGCATTTATGTTTACAGAGTATCTATTTACCTTGTTGACAGAGGCTATTTACACTAACTCTGCCCACCAACGTGTGATTGGGCTCGTCAACACTACAAAAGACGGCTGTCAAGCACCATTTCCAGTGGCATAGATAGTAAAGTGAGTACTTTTTTCGCAATCGACCCGAGTTCGAAACCACTTTTTGACGAACTTTTTTTCTCAGTTTTCAAATCTCATATCACATTTATTTTCAATAAAAATGAAATAATCAAAAAGTTGACAAAGTATCAGTTAGGGTTAGGGTAGGTGTAGGGAGGGCTTTATTGTCTCAATAAGATGGCATCCATTTAAAAATTTGAATTAACATTATATAATTTACACTCAATACGTTATTATTGCGTTGTTTTATAATGTACTACAATACTGAGGTGCGGATAATTGCCACTATTTGCAGTAAGTAGTATAAATAGCAGAAAATCATGCTATTTTAACAGTGTAAACCAGCAGTTCTTAATCCTGGTCCTCACGACCCCCCGCTCTGCACATTTTGTAGGTTTCTCTCACCACTTCAGGGGTTTGTTCCATTCGAATGTAAGTGCCCTGCGAAGTGGACATCACAGGAAATTCCGCCATGATTCCAGTTCGAAAGAAGTGTATATGTTCCATTCAAAGGGTATTAAAGTGCGCGCGCGAGATGTGACTTCTTTGCAAATCTCATGATTACGATTAAATAACCCTTCACACTTCTGGAGTAAGTTTTGTCTGTGTGTGGAGACGCTGCAGACAGTGGTGTCTCGCAAATCTGTGTTTTTAAGTGAAGTAAACTTCAGACGATTTCCTGTGTGCAGGGAGTAGAGAACAGTGAACACTATCTAGGGAACATGTCAATCGGAACAAAGTTCATTCATGGAGCTCTCTTCTAATGAGCTGATGATCTGAATCAGGTGTGTTAAACGAGAGACATGCAAAATAAGCAGAGGGATTAAGAACCGCTGGTGTAAACAGAATCTATATCTTTTTTTGCACTTAGTGTAAATAGCAGATCATTAAAAAATACTGCTGTTTTCACTTAGTGTAAACAAAATCCATCGCTGTTTGCACTTAATGTAAATAGCATCCATCGCAAAGGAAATATTCTATTTTCACTTAGTGCAATAGAATCTAATTGCCATTTACACTTAGTGCACACAGCCGCTGCCATTTGTTTATTGCAGTATTGTGTTTTTATCTTACCAGCATGTAAACTAATGGTGTTTTCTGAGTTGGATGTTGAGAATTCCATGTTCTCAGTAGGAACTTTTAAGTTGGAGTTCCAACTCAGAAACTCGGGGTGCGTTTCACTTCGATTTTATACATACACTCACATAGACATAATAAATAACTAGACGCCTCATTGACCGCTTTGAGCTGTTGCTGCGATACGTCAACGAGTCCGCCATGTTTGTCCGGGGAAAATTGCCTTAAAAACAAATGGAGGTAAACGGGGGAGCTGCGTTTTTTTCTGCACTGTAAAAAAATTTCACCCGTTTCAACTTAAAAACTTAAGTTTTGTGGCTGCCTTAAAATGGTAAGTTAAATCAACTTAAATGTACAAGTCATTTCAACTCACCATTTTAAATTTTGCCTGTGCTGAATTGCTTTATTGAAGTTCATTTGACTTCAAAATATTTGCTGTTTCAACTTAAAGTTCAAAAAAGTTTTAACATTAATTTTCTAGTTATGATAATTAAAACTTTATTTTAGATACAGATAAAAAAAAAAATACATTACATTTGTTTGAAACATTTAAATTGATTTTTTTTTCTTGCAGTGTTTAAACAGGTTTTTAATATTAAGAACAGTACACAACCTGCCTGTGCATGCTAATGTGTGAATGCTAGTTTATGCTTACAACAAGGGTACAAAAGTAGCAAAAAACTGCCAAGAAACTGTCATACAAAGCTGAAAATATACTCATACATCATGGGAAACAACCACTGAGACAAGCTTGAAAAAAAAAAAAAAACACATTAATGTCCATAACAGTCCTTTTTTTCTTGAACATTTAAAAAGAGAAAGGTGTCATGCAGTACACCATCGTAGTCTTCGTATTAGGAGGCCAGCTTGCATGCTCTTCTTGTGTGTATGAAGTGTCTCACCATGAGCCTGAACCATGAGAAAATAGAGTAAAAATTACTAACAGTTGGCTATTCTATATATACTACACACTGACAAACTTCAATATACACAAATACTCAACCTAGGCTCATTGGAAATATGTACCTCTATATACATTTTTGCAAAACTGAAAAAAAACGTACCTATATGTACAATTCACTGCAGTTTCCAGTTGAAATGAACACTAGCGGCAGTAAAACTCCGAAAACTTTTATTCGTTTTCACACGAAGTATGATTTACAGGTACAGTTTTGATTAATAAAGGCTAATTTTCACACAATTACTTGCAGAATGTTATGACTTCAAAACAATTTTAACATCCTGCACGATTTGAAAACTGATACTTTTGAACGTTGTCGTCACATATACAGCTTCATATGTATGAGTTTTCCAATTCAGTAAGTTTACTCGGTAGCTCACGGGATATGGCGTTGCACTTAGGTGATGAAGAGCACCGGTACGAATCCCGTGAAATGTCTCAGGTTACATATGTAACTATGGTTCCCTGAGTTGGGAACGAGGCACTGCGTCCTCTAGGGGTCGCTATGGGGAACGCCATCAGCGTGACCGGTGTCTGAAGCATACATCTAAACACGACAATAACATTGGCCGGCGACAGCCTATGACGTCATTACCTGGCGCTGCCACAGTATAAAGGGGCGCCGGGAAAATACATCATTCACTTCTTCGTCTGAAGCTTCTGTCCGAAGCATGGCACCGAGCCTAGAGGACGCAGTGTCTCTTTCCCTACTCAGGAAACCATGGTTACATATGTAACCTGAGACGTTCCCTTTTGAGGGAACTTCGACCTTCGTCCTCTAGGGGTCGCTATGGGGAACGGAATACCCACGCCGCCATGCTGAGGGGAGTGCAAAGCCAGGCACAAAAGGCGAGCACTAAGTACCAACTCTACCCAGCTAAGGGAGTTGCCCCTGGGACGGGTGGATGGCTGTCAGTGACATTATCCCCTTCGGCCAAAAACCTGAGCTGCATACCCCAGAACTTACCTGTTAGGGGCCGGGCTTCCTGGACCCAGGGTAGAGCTCAAAGGCTTGGAATCAGAAGCAGAGTTTCCTTTAAGGAGATACAACCAAGCGCCTAGGATAGTAACTAGGTCTTGGCCTGTCACCCAGGGGCTACTGCTTGCTCTGCATGAGCTCGCTGAAGGAACTGTCTCAACAGATCCTTGGTAGCAACACCCTGCTCAAGTCAGTAACACTAGGGATACATAGATAGAGTGGGGCCCAAGGTGAAACCGGGGCCTGACCGATTCAAAGAAAGGGCACGAAGCCGCAGCGCGTAACCCATACCGTACAGGATTTTAGAAAGACCACAAAACTCTTAGTGTGCGATCTTACCACAACGTGGCTTTCAGAAAGTACACAGAGACTACCGTGCGTACTTGCCATAACATAGATTGTAAACACCGTTCTAGGGTTCTGGAGAACATAGGGTCACAGAGCTCTGGGGGAGCGAAGAACTCAACTCTCAGCATGAGAGGGAACTCAGACGCTCAGAAGGGAGTGGCATGCTCATAGGTAACTCTCTATGATGAGGGGAGCAATGCTAGCTCTACCAACAAGGAGAGCAACCCCACAGGGAGGCACAGAGAGGCCTAACAACCTGAGGCTGCTGATGACAGAGCTCTGGGGGAGCGGAGAACCCAACTCTCAGCATGAGAGGGAACTCAGACGCTCAGAAGGGAGCGGCATGCTCATAGATGACCCTCAATAGTGAGGGGAGCAACGCCAGCTTGACCAACAAGGAGAGCATATGGTCACAGAGCACTGGAGAGCGGAGAACTTAATGCTCAGCACGAGAGGGAACTCAGACGCTCAGAAGGGAGCGGCATGCTCATAGGTGACCCTCTATGGTGAGGGGAGCAATGTTAGCTCGACCATCAAACATAGCTCTGGAGAGTGGAGAATCTAACTCTCAGCACGAGAGGGAACTCAGACGCTCAGAAGGGAGCGGCATGCTCATAGGTGACCCTCTATAGTGAGGGGAGCAATGCTAGCTCGACCAATAAACTTAGCTCTGGAGAGCGGAGAACCTAACTCTCAGCATGAGAGGGAACTCAGATGCTCAGAAGGGAGCGGCATGCTCATAGGTGACCCTCTATGGAGAGGTGAGCAATGCTAGCTCGACCAAAAAGGAGAGCAAACTACCACAGAGCTCTGGGGAGCGGAGAACTCAATTCTCAGAATGAGAGGGAACTCAGACGCTCAGAAGGGAGCGGCATGCTCATAGGTGACCCTCTATGGAGAGGGGAGCAATGCTAGCTCTACCAACAAGGAGAGCAACCTAACAGGGAGGCAAAAGAGGCCTAACAACCTGAGGCTGCTCAATGACATGGAGAGCGGAGAACTCAACACTCAGAATGAGAGGAAACTCAGATGCTCAGAAGGGAGCGGCATGCTCATAGGTGACAGTCTAGGGTGAGGGGAGCACTGCTGAGCTCAACCAACAAGGAAAGCAACCTAACAGGGAGGCAGAGAGGGGCCTATCAACCTGAGGCTGCTGCTCAACAGCGCTCCAGGGAGTGCAGGACCCGGTGATAGGAGTCCTCAGATGCTCGACCGGGAGCGACAAGCTCAAAGGTAACCCTCTAAGGTGAGGGGAGCATTGCCAGGCCTGACCAACAGGGACCCAATAACCAAACATATCTGGAGAGCTATTGCTCCTCAGAGCCAAAGCACTCAGGAAGGGTTTCCGCAGAAACACCTCTTACTCGTACCTCCGGGAAAGCAGTGTTCTCAAGCCCACTACACAGAGGGGCGATTCACTGATTCGCTGTAAGTAATGGTTAAGTGGATGACTCAAATCTCAGGAAGCCTCTCGAGGTGAGACATGAGTAGTACGTCCTGGCTGGGGCAGCTTCTCGAAGCAAACACTCAGCAAGGATGTCAGGGAGCACATCACGAAGCATTACACTCCAAAAAAGTCTCAGCCTGAATGGAGGACTGCGAGTCCTGGGGTTGCAGCGCTATACTGGGGACCTGAAGGCCAAAGAGGCTCCCACAGAAGCCTAGCGACTTGGCTGCATGATCCAGCAAGCATGAAGCTGAAGAAGTAGGCTATCATCCAGGCTGGATCCAGTACCAACGGGTGAGAACATCACCACAATCAGTTGACAGATCGAGAAGCTCTGACTAGAGTCAAAGCGTACAAAAAACAGGCCCACATAGCGCTGCGGAGAAATTAAATGGATCGTACTCACCAACCACAGCTCCCGTCCAGGTCCAACATGAGACTGTAATGCAAGTACAGGAGGGTGGTGGCTTCAGCAAGCATCGAAGAGGCTCGCAAGCCAACACTTGAGCACGGAGAGTCATACAACCCCTGCAGAAAGAAGGGCTCCTGGAGTGCAGTATAATGTGGTTAGAACATGTTATAAAATACCTTAGGAAATTACTGATAGGGAAAATTTCCCGTCAGGTCCTTTCCATGTTCTGCCCATGAACCGCGAATCGCGGGCAATGGGCAGATAATTCTCACCGCACCCGCAACACGCAGCATGTATTCAACTCCCACGGGAGCTAAACGCGCTCCGCCCACACGCTAGATTACCTCGGATATTAAGCGAGAACAGAGCCGCCGCCGCGAATGCGTCGCTATTCCCGTGAGAGGCGAACACACTCATGCAGACACGGGTATACAACTCGGGTAAAAGTGAAGCACTCACCTCCCCTCTCAGTAGTCCCGCGAATGCATCATGATGAGCACAAGCAGTCTCCTCATGAGTGGAGTATGTTGAATTCATGCCTATTTCTCATGAGAAATAAGCAACGAATGCAAAGAGTACATTCAACACCCTCGAGAGCCGAACGCGCTTGCTCTTCACCACACACACAACACGCGAGCCGCGTGAAACTGCGGGTATCAGAGCGTGCTTATCCCTCACAAGAAACAAGCAATGGATGCAACGAGCGCATTCAACTCCCTCAGGACTGAACGCGCTTGCTCTTCACCACACACACAACCCGCGAGCCGTTTGAAACTGTGCGTATCAGAGCAAGGCCTCTGGCGAGAGAACACGCACTCCTAGTCGTGCTTAGCTTCTGCTAGCATAAACAAACGGTCAGTGAAGACAAAGAAGAGAATGACGTATTTTCCCGGCGCCCCTTTATACTGTTGCGGCGCCAGGTAATGACGTCATAGGCTGTCGCCGGCCAATGTTATTGTTGTGTTTAGATATATGCTTCAGACACTGGTCACGCTGATGGCGTTCCGCATAGCGACCCCTAGAGGACGCAGTTCGAAGTTCCCTCGAAAGGGAACTATGGTTCAACAAAACAGCTCAAATCCACATAAAAAAGTTAAAATAGCAAGGCTGCATCAACAAAAACGTTTTTATATTACTTTTGCATTTGTTAACACTATCAGGCAGGTTTAGGTTTGGGTTTGGTGTAAGGGATATTTCCAACATGATAGAGCATTAATCTTTAGCGACACCCACTGGATATTTGAATTCTGAACGGCCGCAAAACGTACCTCAAGCAGCATAATAAAAACGCTGCAATACGTGCCTGTGCGAACGGAATAAAAACGTGTCACAGTCACGTATTAAACGTGTGTTTTAGCGCCACTCTCTGGACATTTCACTTTGAAACTGCTGCAAAACGTGCAGTAAGGTATGTAATTACGGTGTCGCAGAAATGTATGTAGAGGCACGTATTTCCAATGAGCCTGGGTTGCAAATACTTTAAGAAACACATTCAATATTTTGAATAACAAAAAAAGTGATGGTTTAAAGCAGGGGTGTCGAATCCTGCTCTGAGGGTCACTGTCCTGCATTGTTTAGCTCCATCCTTAAACACATCTAAATCATTTAACTAAGGTCTAACATTCCAGGTGAGTTGAGGCAAGTTGTAGCAAATTCTGCAGGAGAGCGGCCATCCAAGACCGAGTTTAGACACCTCTGGTTTAAAGTTTCCCTATGCTGCTTTTGTGAGTAATGGGGATGTAACAATGTACTCAAAGTCAGTTGAAAATCTATGCAAATATGTGATTCAAGTTGATTGAGACGTTAAACAAATCGAGATACACGTTTTAAACAACAAAGGCTGCTGAAGCTGTATGACCGCACTTTACAAGAGCTATGGCAACAAACATTTCGCCAAGTTAATAAATAGTAACAAACATGATTGTGGCAGTGACAGGGTAGATTTTTGATGAGGTGTGATAGAGGTTTGGCTTTCTGATTACTATAAATGAACACGATGAGGTGACAACAGACAAAACAAAAACTGTGTGTAAATACACGTACATTATAAAGGGTTTGTTCAACCAAAAATGAAAATTGTCATCAATTACTCATCCTCATAATTTCAAACCCATAAGACCTTCGTTCATCTTCAGAACTGACAACTGACACATTCAAGGTCCAGAATGGTAGGAAAGACATCATTTAAGTAATCCATGTGACTCCTGTGATTTAACCTCAATTTTATGAAGCAACGCGAGTGCTTTGTTTGTGCAAAAAAATAAAATAAAAATATTTACCACTTTATTTACAATAAAATATTATTCAAAGCTTGTTCATGCTACAATGTCAACTCTAGTGTGAAGACAACATATCCATCATGATGCTCTTGTGAGCGTATGTTGCAGATCAATGTTTTTAGAAAATAAGGTGGTAAAATATGTTTTTTGCTCAAACAAAACACTTAAGTTGCTTCATAAAACTGAGGTTAAACCACTGGAGCCATATAGATTACTTTAATGATATCTTAACTACCATTCTGCACCTTGAATGTGGTTGCGTTGTTGCCAATGGGGGGACAGAAAGATTTCATCAAAAATATTTTTGTTTGTGTTCTGAAGATGAACTGAGGTCTTACAGGTGTGGAGGGACATGAGAGTGAGTAATTAATGAAAGAATTTTCATTTTTGGGTGAACTATCCCTTTAATTGTCCAAACCTCACTGACCGGTGGATCTGCAGCTCCAATCACAGCGACCTCGTTTCCTCGCTCCTACATCTTCCAGCCCATGACCCAGAAACCAATCAAACTCAGCTGTCTAATGATCTAATGATAGAAATGTAGGAAAAAAACTTAAGTCATTCAAATTTTGGCTTATCTTTATAAGATATGGTTTATATTATTTATTTAGTACAGAAATGCAAAACTTACCCTTCATCAAGTCTCAGACTCACAGTCAAACGTGTGCCTGTAAAAACAGAAAAACATATGTAGGGAAAAAAAAACTTTTAAAGTGGTTCAAATGTTGACTTATCTTAATATATAGTTTATACTCTTTATATGGTGCAGAAATGCAAAACTTACCCTTCATCCAGTCTCAGACTCACAGTCAAACAATGCCTGTAAAATGAGAAAAACATATGTAGGTAAAAAAACCTTTAAAGTGGTTCAAATATCGACTTATCTTAAGATATAGTTTATACTCTTTATTTGGTACAGAAACGCAAAACTTACCCTTCATCCAGTCTCAGACTCACAGACAAACGTGTGCCTGTAAAAAGAAAAAAAACTTAAATTTACTTGTAAACAACTCACACAAGCAACGAAATATCCTACACAACAGCCTCATAACCCATAAATAATCTGAGCTGCCTAGTAAAAAAAAATAAAATAAAAAAACTTTAAGATGGATGACCCTCACTGTAATGTGCTTGGTCATAGCCAACAAAAGGAGGTAAACATGAAATTGTTGGTTAACGTTACTTGCTAATTACAGTTATGCCCAAAAATGTACACAACCCTTTTACAGACCTTTTGTTCATGATTAAAATATGACCGATTCATACAAAATATTACTTTTTTTTTTTTTTTTTTTTTGCATTCACTGTTACTTGTAATCTGTTATCAGTAAGCAATTTGCAGTCGTAAAACAAACTTACATATAAAATATATGATGGCCAATAAAATAACAAATGGAACTGAAAAACGAGCTTGTGAGGAACAGATGTAACTTTACAATGCGTTTAACGTTATCTGATTGTCATGTTTCCATAGGCGGAAATCCCGGGGGGGTCGGGGGGGGGGACAAGACCCCCCCAGCTGAGGGTTGTCCCCCCTAAAATATGATTTAAAAAACCATGCTATGTATTGTAAATAATGTTTTATACTTAAAATAATTGTGTAAGTAGCAAAACAACATAAACGCAAATAAACATAAACGGGGCAAAAATGCGTTTTAAGTTTAGAAACATTTTGAGTCTCCCCCTCCCTTGACTCACAGTGCTTTGGTCCAAATGCTTTCCTCTTTTATATCACAGAAGTCCGGTGAGAGAGAACAAAGCCTCAATAGTTGTGGAACTCCAGTAAGTAAGGCTGTCAATTTTATTCACTTACACATCGGATGAAGTGATTATTTTCTCTTTGCGAGAGCAGCGTGTTTCTGAGAGCGCGCGTCCGGTTTTGCGCGAGAGCAAAGAAAATCCGTTCGCGCTCGCGCATTATATTAATGTGCTTTCGCGTTACAATAATGCGCTCTCGACATTTATCATTAAAATAACTCCTTAGTCTCTCTGCTACACTAATAGTTCTAGCTTTCCTGTGTATACATATCCTTACAAGTACAATTTTAGTTGTATTATTTGTGTCCCCTTCAAAAATCGCTCTTGAAAAATGTTACGCCTCTGTTAACAACATGCCAGCTGTTTGGCTGACAAAAGTCTGTCTAAAAAATAGTCATAAATGAACAAGGTTAAAAATTGTTTGAATCGTGGTCTCTTAAATCATATGAAGAAGTTTCATATGTTCATCTAGTTTGAATAGAACAAACTTTACTGACAAAACCGGTGATGTTTAGTTCATGCGTCGTAGAAAACAGCTCGGGGGTCGTCTACCTCTAGATAGTTCACTTATATTATCCTAACTTGTATGCACGGTTGATAAAAATATTAAAGTTTCGCTTAATTTTACTCAGTAACGAATACCTCACACTCTCGAAGCCTGACTGACTGGATAAACTTCCATTGGGCGGGAAAACGCGGAGTCTGCTCAACAAAGCCAACCGTTACGCACTTTAACGGTAAAATACACCTATAATCGCTCAAATTGCCAATCTTAACGATGTTTAACAGGTGGAGAAACAAATTTGTGTTAAATGGGGCTTGTAACGTTACATTACAATTTGCAGTGCTAATGCAAAACTTGAGAGGTAAACACAGTTCGAAAAACGATGACAGAACATAACTAAATCTACTCTATTCTGCTAAAATGAACAATAACCTCCCTAAAAAAATGTTAAACAAGCATTCACTCACTTCATCCACGACGCTGAACGCTTCTTCGAACGACTTCCAACGAACTGACTGACAGCTTCTTCAAGTTCATGAGTTGTTCGTCTGAAATTCCTCCGCGATGTAGTTAGTTCGCTGCCCGTTGTCTCCTTGTTTGATGTTGCACTGGATGTCTTTATGTATTAAACATGAGTCTAATGTCTAGATTTGCTGATTTTTTTTATTTATTTATTTTTTTTCTTGATGGAAAGGACTCTGATATTGAATTCATATTAGAATTTGACTCCCGCGCATTAATCCATGTTCAGAGATCTGGCCGGTTAGTGCCATTAAGTTAGAACTTAAAATGTTAAGTTCATTGAACTAAATTGCGCTCCTTGAATTTCACTAACATTAAACAGACTTAAAAAATCAAGTTGAATCTAGTATAACTTATAAAAAATAGTTGAAATTGCTTAAATTATTTTTATGAGTTAAAACATAAGTTACCATGACTTTTTCATCATATCATTTTTTACAGTGTGGTTAAAACCACGATAACGTTTACATTTATCAACCGATTTCAGTGGTTTGTGATCTACATTGAGTTAAAAATAACTCTGTCTCCAGTTATTTAGTTAGGCTTGGAAAATTATTAATTTTCGTAAGAAATTGTGAAAGATACCACTTGTTACTCTTGTTGAATTGGTTGATTTTTTCGGTTAACAGCTGTAATATTAATGTACTATAACTGTGATATATACATGTAATGTCATTTTAATGTACATTAATTTAAATTAAGTTTTTTTCATTGCTTTCTCTGTTTTCAACCCCAACATTTTAGCTTTTCTTGTGCCTCAGGAAAGAACACAGCTCATTCCCTTTGAAAAAAATTGAAATAATACATCTTTAAGTACTAATAATTTACCGTAATTGAGAAAATGGAATAAAACCAGCAAATACAAATCAATAAGTGACACACTGGTAGTCTGCTTTCTATTTTCATAGCATTCTATACAATATGAAGTCCACAGTAAACAATAACAAATGTAACTGATAATCCTTTATGGATCCATTAAAACTTAGTTACAGTGGTAAAAAAAAATATGCACTGACACAGGGCACAGTAAAAATATAGTAAAAGTAATATGTAATATTAAAAATTATTTGTAGTACAAGTTGTATTAAAGTGAATAATATAATAAAATAGGGAGTACAGCAGTTACAGTAAAATAACATAAGTGATATAATAGATTGATAATAGCAAAAATTATATGTATAATACCATAATAAATAAATGAATAACAACAGATAAATAATAGCGAGTAGAAAATGTAGTATCAAGGGTGGAATAATACAGAATAGACAATAATGAAGAACAAATTAATAGTAAATTATAAAGTAAATTAAACAATAGTGAAAAGTGCAGTTTTATAATAGTATTTGTGTAATAATTATTAAACAAAGTAAGACACAACTAAAGGCAAGCCAAAAAAATGTGTTTAATTAAAGTCTTCCTTGAGTAAAAAATGAAGTATAAAATCCTCTGAATCAATCTCAGCTCAAGGTACACATTTTATTCCAGTTTTCAGTTCTAGCTTTCCCTGAGAATAGAGTGGTTTACTTGTTACGTCAAAACCTGACTAATAAAGACTAATTCTCCACTGCTTCCCTCAAGATTTTCCTATATTTTATAATAGGGTTTTTCAATTAATGAGTAAAACAAGTTCTGTGGTAAACAACTTGACGATGCTTGACATTTTGCTCTACAATGCAAATTACACACACCCATGCAGAAAACACAAATTTTGAAACAGTTGTTTATTTTTCAATATGTTACTACATAGGAATGTTTGGGTTGAGTGTGTGCAGTTTACATTGTACAAATGTCAAAGAATATTTATGTTTAACACAAACCAGAATATGACATGCTCCCCCTCCAAAAAAAACTTTCTATTAATCAAAATTAATAATCATTATTACAACATCAAGAGCAATAATCAACAATGATTTTGTCATGATATTGCAGCTTCACTCACTAATAAGTTCCTGTGTTTTACATTATACAGTTTTTGTGTAAATACTAGTGCTGTCAAACGATTAATCGCATCCAAAATAAAAGTTTTTGTTTACATAATATATGTATGTGTACTGTTTATTTATATATTATATATATATGTATATATTAAATACACACACATACAGTATATATTTAAAAAAATATTTACATGTACATACATTTATATATTTATATTCTTATATTTTATATTATATATAAATATTTTAAATGTATAAACAACATATTGTTCTTAAATATATACAAGCATGTGTTTGTATTTATATATACATAATAAATATACACAGTACACACTCATATATTATGTAAACAAAAACTTTTATTTTGGATGCGATTAATGGTTTGACAGCACTAGTAAATACACATGCAGTACAGTATGTGATCAGCATTAAACAGCCTGTGTAAATAATTTTAAATACAGTCTATAGTATTGTGTTTGACTGAAGAAACTGTTTAAATTTAAACATTTGACAAAAACTACAGAAACATTTAATAAGGTAAGTATATTAAATAATATTGTTATAAAAATTGCCCTTACAAAGGTAAACAATGCTCCTGGAAGTCTATTCCGGGGGCAAATATTGCCCCACAATGGAAAAGTTCATATCTCACCCTGAGAGAGAGAGAGAGAGAGAGAGAGAGAGAGAGAGAGAGAGAGAGAGAGAGAGAGAGAGAGAGGTTTGAATATGATCAGGGTCATTCTGGCCATTCATTCAGGGAAGTTCTGAGCTTTAACTAGTACAAATACAAGGCTGTGGAGGTATAGTCTCTTGGAAATGCAAAGAACCGGCTTTCTTCAGCTTTCTTTGAGGCTTGTGTTGTCCTGTTTGCAATTGGCCAAAAAAAAAAAAAAAAAAAGAAAAAGAAAAAAAAAGAAAAAAAGGCTTATCTTACTTAGTATTTTTGTCTTGTTTCTAGTCAAAAGAAAATTACTCTTGAAACAAGATTATTTTTCTTTCCCCACTGGCAGATAATTTTACTTGTTTTAAGCAAAATGCACTTAATTTAGATGTTATTCCCCAGGAAACAAGACTAAATATCTTACGTCTTTTTGGTTATCTAGTAAATGCATCTTAATTCAAGAATTTTTAGATTTTGACTAGAAACAAGACAAAAATACTAAGTATTGTGTAAATATTGTGCAGTGTACTGGAATTACCCATTGGTCAAATATTGCATGCGGCTTGCTACTTGTGTTGTTACCAATGTGAGGTGTTCCAAATCAAATCACTTATTAGATTCCATCTCAGGTAGCAAAAGAAATCTCATAAAGACTCACTCCTGTCTTTGTCAGACCTCATCAATGGACCCTACATGGCTTTGTCATTGCTGAAACTGCTGGACTCTCTGAATTTAGCTCCTGCACTGTATCTCCATCGTTGTGTCTCCTTTGTTGTGTTTCTTGTGTGCTCCACCTCAATAGTTCAGATGATGACAAATCCGCAAGGACATTGCAATCACCCTCAAGTTAAGTCATCGTTGAGTTATTGAACTGTCACTAACCTGTTTGTCTCCCTTCTGCAAATAAACTCCTTGTACTTGGTTTCATCATCTTGCACTTGTGATGGGTTTTTCACGGCTGTTTTTAATATTAAAGGAAGATTGGTTGAATTCAGTTGGTTGAAGTCCTCTAATAATTTTCACTTTGTGCTAATTGGATAGGATGAAAGTATGCAATAAATAACCTCTCATGACAGACAGACAGTGGCCTCCCACCTGGCTGCTTGTCGTCATGCTGGTATCAGTCAACATCAAGCTCGACTGGCCTCTCTTTGAACTGTGACCACTTGGCTAAATGCCACCATGCCTTTTTTTTTGCCATACTGTGTCTGAGTTGGACCCGTTCTACTCTTTATCTCTTTCTTGCTTCCGCCTCTTTTATCACCTCTTTCCACTCTTTCTTTAAAGCTAAAACACTTGACATTGCTCATCCCAAATATAATCAGTTCAACATGGGAACATAGAATAATTGCATTCTCTTCTGGTGAGGCAGTTCCTTTTCTCATTTTCTCATTGTGTTTCCTCCACACTTAAATGGCAAAGGGTGAAATGCCCCCTAGTGTGCATTAAGTACCAGCCTGTCAGAGATTAGAGCTCAGCTCAGTAAGGTGCAAGCTATGGTCAGAACCATTTACATAGCTGGTCGGTTTTAACATTAAAGTGTTTTGACTGTATAAAAGAGTCACAGGTTAAAGCAATTTATTTAAAGCTACACTTGAGCTTGTTTAATTTACTGGACATTTTTCACTATGTCCAAGGGAAAAAAATAGAGTCATATTTAGATGCATATAATACTGATTTATTAATATGTAAATGCAGAGATGTCATTGGTAAAGATAATAATAATAATAAAAAAACATCATTAATGTAAGACCAACATAATGGAGAAAAGGGAAAATAAATCTTCCTGCTTTCAAGTGGAAAAGATGCTTTATAGACATAGTAATTACCACCCTCTCACACAAGCACTGTAATCACGTTTAAGCCTCCTCTGCCACTATGGTAAATGTTCAGAGGGAGGAAACTGATGAAGGTCAAGAGTTTAGGGGGTTAGACAAAGACTCATTCAGACTGCGCTACTTGTAAGGCGCCCAACTTCATCGTCCAAAGAGACTGTTAGAGTGTGAACACATAACTTCCTAAACCAGTAATCACTAATTGAGCAAACTCTGTTGTAAGATGATAGCGCTGTAAGCGCTTTTCACAGACAGGGCCTGAAATGGTTAAAATATTATAGGAAGAGTTTATCCAAAAATAAAAATTTTCTGAAAATGTGCTCACCCTCAGGCCATCCAGGATATAGATGAGTTTGTTTCTTCATCAGATTTGGAGAAATGTGTCATTCCATCACTGTCTCACCAATGGATCCTCTGCAGTGAATGGGTGCCGTCAGAATGAGATTCCAAACAGCTGACAAAAACATCACAATAATCCACAAGTAATCCACACCACTGCAGTCTATCAGTTAACATCTGGAGAAGACAAAAGCTGAATGTTTGTAAGAAACATTAAGCATTCATTATTAAGACATTTTTATCTTCAAACCGTTGCTTCTGCCTAAATACAAGCCAAAAATACAAGCCAAAACAGCTCTAAAAAAATATGTGGCTGGATTTTGATGTGAGAGACAACAGGAGACGGACTTTTTCACTGAAGGAAAAGTTATAGATTATGAACTCCAGAAGTGACAAAAACTATATTAATGATGGATCTGTTTCTTACAAACATGCAGCTTTTTACTTCACAAGACATTAATTGATGGACTAGAGTGTATTTGCACAAATGAAAGAAATAATTTGTTTGCTCAGTCCTTTTTAAAACTACTTAATGGTTGGATATGAAGAATACAGTCAACTCTTTAATCTGTGCATAAACTGAAAAGATGGAATGAGAATATTTAATTACTCATCCTATTATGGTGTACAATTTTTTTTTTACTTCTTAGGTGTCACAAATAAAAGGAATGTTGCAATATTTATTTATTTATTTTTTTTTTACTATTTTTGTACTAAGTTTCTTCTGCCAATTGACAATCACCCACGGGATTATTTATCTAGGTCATTAGCATTATCAGCATATAGCAAACGACTGGAGGCTGTGTCAAGATATGGATTTTGCATAATAAGCATTTCACATTCCATGATGCATGCAATAATGCTTGAATTAATTAAACAAGAGTAATACACTAATAAACATTTGACCATCCTTCAATTTCCCTGTGGCTCTACTCGCAGAGGTTCACAGAAAGATAACAGCTGGTGACAGGCGCTAGAAGTTTTACAGAAAGTTAGCTTGAGCAGATGGAACCAGCTCGGCACCAGTGTGTTTCCATGGTAATGTGAAGTTAACCTTATTTTCGTGTAGCATTTCTCATTTCCTTCGCAACACAGACAAATCGCACTCGCGCTCACACACTTGAGGTAAATGTGTCCTTGTGTCACACTTACACAAATAACCCAAGGGTATTTTCATCTACATTAGCATAGCTTCTGTCCAGCATACTCAAGGTGCCTTCAATCATCGCCCAGAAATATGCAAGCGTTTTCGTGGAGGGAAAATAAGGAACATCAGAGGCTGTGGCTCCCTTTGATCTATGGCTAGTCCTAGATGGATACATGTTGTAATGCTCCCCCAGATTAGAACAGCAAAGTGTTTGTTATCAGTGTTAAATCTTAAACCATTTGGCATAGTCAAAAAGTGCAATTCTTTATTATGTCCATTTCATCCATAACTTTAGACAGATATGCACAGATAAGAGATAATTGAGATTTGCAATTACTTACATCAAGAGATGTGAACTGTTGTGCATGTGGTATAAAATCCATCTTCCCTTGCAGTTTTGGCATAGGAGTTCAAGGTATTTCGGTTATATGCAGCTTTGATTCATGATTCATGCAATTTAAGGATTTTTTATTTTTTACCTAAAAAAAAAAAAAAAAAGTACTATACAAGTCTAAAAACATTAATTTACCCACAAATCCCTCATTAACAAACAGACAAAAAAACTGTGATATTCAACATGATACAATGTCACAAATCACTTTGACTGACTAAATCTTACAAAAGCTGATAATCAGAAGATATTACAAAATAGCCATTCATAAAATGTGTTGAGAGAAAATGCTCTTAAATTATTAGCATAAATCCATTGGTAGTGTTAATAGTAAGTTAACTTCAAGTCTTAAGTTAAAGGTTCATTTACATCAGCAAAAAAAAATAATAAATAAATATAACCCTATAATTAAAGCTACAGTTCACCCAAAATACAACAACAGCAACAACAAAAATACTATGGAAGTCAATGGCTACTAACAAATGTTCGGGTTTTTTTTGCGTGTGTGTGTGTAAGTGTGTGTGTTCAGCAGAAGATAGATTCTCACACAGGTTTGGAACAATTTGATGGTGAGTACATGTTGACAGAATTTTAATTTTTGGTTGAACTGTCTCTTTAAAGTGCACTACAAAAATCATAAAGTATAAGTTCTTTAAGCATGATGTAAGTTGGTCAGTTTAGCATCACTGGCTGTTCAGACCAATGTCTGATAAGGATCACATCTTAAAACTTTTGAAAATGTATTTGACTTCAGTAAAAAAAAATAAAATAAAAAAAAATAAAGCATTTTCCATATGCATAAATATAGATCTAAATATTCTTATATTACTTATGCCAACCAACCAAATTTCAGTTTTCAAATAGAACAATTAAGTAAACATTTTTAATTGTTTTATTGAACAAAATTTGTAAATGTCTTGAATAAGAAGATTTGGGAAATTATATCTGAATGAATCCGTGAGTGGGAATCAAGACGGCAAATATTCAGTTACATTTCTATGACAACAACCTATTATGACCCAGACATTAATCCAACCAACAAAGCATATTTTGTTTATTTTCATTTGAATTCTATTAATGCTTCTAAATAAAAGCTTTGTTTTCGAAGCTTTTAAGTTTGAAGAGTCTCTTTCAGGTCCTACACATTGAAGAGTAATACATGGCCTCCTGCCAATACATACTTATCTGAGAGTCAAGACCTCAGAGAATTGAGGATTTTGACTGCTTCTTCTCAGTTATGACTTTCACCAACTAACAATCCCAGCAGCCTATGTGCCAAACCCATTATCCCCCTCTGGATCCATGAGCCCAGTTCAGCCCATTAGCAGCTGAATGAGTTGTATTTGTTAGGATACCCGCACATCTGCAAACATTTTCTCTGCCAGATACCCAAGGATAGCTATGCAGGGAGGACATTCAGTGCTTTTTTACCCCCAATCAAGACCAGTAGAATAAGCAGGTAATCATTAATGTGCAGACATCCTAGCATGGTTATTGGAAGCTTCTCCTACTGTGTATTTACAGTCACCTCCCACGCACAGGAGGAAGAGTTGATGCTAACTGCTGTCACTCCAGCAATCACAGGCTCAAGTCTCTATAGGCTCTGACCCAGCTGATAAACAAGACTCTTTAATTCACACCGAGAGATCATTAGAATGTCCTTGGTACTTTAATTGCTCAGCTATTAGTAAGTTATTGTCCCTTTACTATCAATGTTTGTGACAAAATGACTGAAAAAAAAAAAAAAAATCTGAATAATTACATGAATCCATTTGGGACTTGCTGAAATTGCTCCCATTATTGAACAGACAAATCCAATATGCTTGGCCTTTTGCTCCAAATGTATAAAAATAAAACAAACTACTGTGAAATAATAATAATAATAATAATAACAGAAGGTACAGAAGGGGGGATAAACACAAAGATCCTGTTCAAATATATATGATCACATATTCTCGTCCACATCATATATGTTGTCTCTTGATACACCTTGCACAGAAACGCTTAGCATGCCTTATCCACCTCTTCAGATTCAGCTGCCATCCATTGCATCCAGGAGGGACAATCATGTGGCCAATGATCAAACACTTTCCACCTTCAGGCAGAAAAAGATTGCTCAATGGCGTTCAGGGTAGAAAAAAAAAAAAAAAAAAAAAAAACAACCCTGAGAAAAATAGGGGTTGGACGAGAGAGAGGAAATTAAGCTTTAACAGCAGCAATTCTGCCACTCATTGTTTTTTTTTTGTTTTTTTTACTGTACATTCTATAATTATGATGGCTTTTAGGTTGACATTTAGAGTGTTGACAAGAGGGCACACATTTGACACTAACAAAAAAAATGTAGTCTAGTTTTTAGTATTAAAAAAAAAGATTAAAAAACAATGGATTTAATTTTGTCTGTTGTATGAAGGTAAAATTAAAACATGACAATTAATGCAGTTTTAATAACTATTAGTATTTTGATAGTTGTTGTGCTATAAATTGATTATAAGTTACCATTGAATATAAAACTTGCTAGTGTTTTGACAGAATGATGAAATATTAGGTTGAATTTCGTGTTTTAATAGAAGAAAGGCCAGAATTACATTTTTTATTTATTTATTATTATTATTATTATTATTTATTTTTTATTTTTTTACTGTAAACGAATCCACGGTAAAATGAAGTGAACAAAGGACTGATTTCTTACTGTTGCGATCTGGATCTTCATTAAAAATAAAGTTCATCCACTCTTTCCTAACACTGGAATCAGAAGGAAGGCAACACAAACACTGTTTTTCCACAACTTGGCACTGCACAGCTTCTTGTTGTCTTCAGACCCATCTTTATCGTTTTGTTTCTGCATAGACCTGCATTCGTCTCTAGTTATTTACACGACATGCACAAATCGGTGGGCGAGGCTAAACAGGCAGTGCTGTAGAATCGGTGGGCGGGGCTAAACATGCAGCGCTCAAGAAGCAGGCGTTGATCTTCTTCTGTGGAGGCGGTGCTTATCCACACTATTACATCATAGAGTAGAACATTCCACAAGCTGTCATTTTGGCAGACAGCCTTCATTATAAGCTGTTTTTTAGACTAACAACAAAGTTTTGAGTTCTGAAACTTACAGGATGTTTTTATAGTATAATGACCTCTTATATATCAAAAGATTCCTTTTAAAGAACACAGAAGCAACATCTAATTTCCATAATGACCACTGCAATCTACCATTACCAATCTACCATTAGCATAAGGATATAATAAATCTGGCACATAAATCTGGCACTTAGGGTCTGTTAAGAAGCCGAGCGACCAGAAGGGAGGGGTCATAGTGACCGAAGTGGCCAGGCTGGGCCAGGTGCAGATGCTGAAGTGTTCTGAGGAAACAGCCCCTTTGTTCATTTAGCGCACTGCAATTTGTTCTGTGTGAACACCGGCCCCAAGCACTAATCTACCATGGCCAGTGCAACGCCCACTGCTTTTCATCACGACCAGACTGACTAGATGGACTGTATCATTAAATGAGAGACTGTCACAAAATGTTATTACTTTCTTATTGAATCATGGGAAAGACAAACAAGAGAAAGGGAAAAAGATTACCCACAGTTTTCAAAAATAATTATTGGCATACATAATTATTGGTGTCACATTCTTCATCCATTAAAAACGTTGCACTGGAATTCCTGTTCAGTTTCTGTGAACGGTACTATTTACTATCACAAGGTGTATATTCTCAAAAGAACTTTGAAAGAACCTTTAGAATGAGGAATTTCAAAGGGTACAACTGATGCACACTTCGCTCCCATGATTCTTTTGCGGAGGTTTAATTGTGCAAAGATGACACCTCAGTTGGATTGGCAAGATGATGCAGAAGTGAATTCCAAGGAACAGTTTTTGGTCCCCTACACCATTCATTCCTTCAAAGCTCTCACTCTTGAGGTTGAACCCTTCGAAGCAATCAGGGCATAAGGATGAACCCTTCAGAATGGAACACAGCTAAATCGCTCTCAGTCACTGCAATTCTGCACACAATATAAATCGAAAATGAATGTCCTTTCGCAGTTGAGATGGTGGCATGTGCAACCATTGAGGGACAAGAATTAACAGTAAGGCAAATGTGAGCGCTAACTTTTGTTCTTCCCCAGTAAGTACAGGTACATCGCCCTTTAATGTACTGTACTTAATGGGGTAAGAAAAAGGTGAGTGTGAGCACCAGTAGTTTTCAACATCTTCCTACTATATGTCATGGAGCTTCTCCTTAACAACCCTGAAAGCAGTGCTGGGATCACACTAGACTTCAGACCAGATGGAAGTTTTTTTAATTTCTCCAGGCAACCACTAAGGTCTCTGCAGTGCAGGGCCTAAGGTTGCAAACCATCCTTGCTGCTGCTGTGAAGGCCTCCAACAAACTCGGCCTGTCAGTCAACTCTACTAAGACTGGAATGGTATGTCAACAAGAAGGCCTCAACAAGATGGCGCCGCAGACGGCAGCCTCAGTGTCTTGCTCTCCAGTTTTTGTACTGTTTTTGTTAGTTTTTCATGTCTTTTGTTTGTCTAACATGATCAGTTTTACCAGGGGTGAACTGCTAAACATTCGGCAGAACACAAAACATGGTCTTCTACCGGATTTCATTTATTCTGATGTTTTGCTGAATGTTGTAGTTGGCAGTGCAGCGGTGCTGTTCAGTCGCTTCAGAACGTGCAGACGGGGGAAGCGAGCCGGCGCGCTTGTGAAGCTCAGACAACTCGGATTCAGAACGGCGCTGCCTAGCATCCATCTGGCGAATCTCCGCTCTCTACCCAACAAAATGGATGAACTCCTTCTGCTCTCCTGGATAAATAAGCATTTTTCACACTCGGCTGCTCTGTGTTTCATGGAAACCTGGCTGAATGATGCCATTCCGGACAGTGCGTTAAGTCTGCCAGGCTTTCAGCTGTTCAGAGTGGATCGCAATGCAGAATCAACCGGGAAATCGCGTGGTGATGGGACATGCTTTTATATAAATGAAAGGTGGTGTACAGATGTAACAGTGTTAAAGAAGATGTGCTGTCCAGATCTAGAAGCGCTTTTCATCAACTCTAAGCCTTTCTATTCGCCGCGGGAGTTTTGCTCGTTCATTCTCGTAAGTGTTTACATTCATCCACAAGCGCATGTGAGCCAGGCTTTACAGAAACTCGCTGATCAAATCACAGAGACAGAACAACAACACCCTGACTCTGTTATTATCATTCTCTGGGACTTTAATAAAGCAAATCTCTCCTGTGAACTGCCAAAATACAGGCAGCATGTTACATGTACCACGAGAGACAGTAATATACTGGATCACTGTTACACAGCAATAAAGGATGCATATCGCTCTGTCCCACAGGCAGCTTTGGGGCTCTCTTATCACTGCCTGGTTCATCTTATACCAACTTACAGGCAAAAACTTAAATCTGCTAAATCTGCAGTAAAGACTGTAAAGAGATGGACTAACGAAACAGAGCGGGCAAGCCTGTTTTGACCTCACTGATTGGAGTGTTTTTGAAGCTGCCACCAATGATCTGGACGAGCTTACAGAGACTGTAACTTCATATATCAGTTTCTGTGAGGATATATGCATTCATACCAGGACTCACTTAACATTCAACAATGACAAGCCATGGTTCACAGAAAAACTCAGACATCTTCATCAGGCCAAAGAGGACGCCTAGCTCCTCTTAGAGCGGCTAAGAGGAGCTACGCTAAAAAGTTGGAAGATCAGTTCACTTCCAATGACCAGCGGTCACACCAGCCTGTCTGGAAACCTGTGCTGTCCCAGCTGGCCCCCATCTTCTCACTGATCTTCAACAAATCTCTGGAGCTGTGCGAAGTCCCTACCTGCTTCAAACGCTCCACCATCATCCCCATCCCAAAGAAACCCAAGATAACAGGACTTAATGACTACAGACCTGTTGATTTAACATCTGTGCTCATGAAGTCTTTTGAGAGGTAGATGTTGGCTTATACGAAGGACATCACTGGACCCTTACTGGACCCCCTGCAGTTTGCTTATCGAGCAAACAGGTCCGTGGATGATGCAGACAACATGGGACTGCACTTCATCCTGCAGCATCTGGACAGAGCAGGGACTTATGTGAGGATCCTGTTCGTGGACTTCAGCTCCGCTTTCAATACCATCATCCCAACACTCCTCCGGACCAAACTAACCCAGGTCTCTGCCTAGCTCTATCTGTCAGTGGATCACCAGCTTTCTGACAGTTAGGCAACAGCTAGTGAGAATTGGTAAATTCACATCCTACTCCTGCACCATCAGCACTGGTGCCCCTCAGGGCTGTGTTCTCTCTCCACTGCTTTTCTCTCTGTACACTAACGGCTGCACCTCTAAAGACCCCTCTGTCAAGCTCCTGAAGTTTGCGGACGACACTACAGTCATCGGTCTCATCCAGAATGGCGACGAGTCTGCTTACAGACAGGAGGTTAAAGAGCTGGCTATCTGGTGCCGTCTTAACAACCTGGAGCTTAACACGCTCAAAACGGTGGAGATGATCGTGGACTTCAGGAGAAACCCTCCTGCACTCCCCCCACTCACCATCATGAACAGCTCTGTGGCTGCAGTGGAGACATTCAGGTTCCTGGGCACCATCATCTCTCAGGACCTGAAGTGGGACACTCACATAGACTCCATTGCTAAAAAGGCCTAACAAAGGTTGTACTTCCTTCGTCAGCTGAGGAAATTCAATCTGCCACAGGAGTTGCTCACACAGTTCTGCTCAGCCGTCATTGAGTCTGTCCTGTGTACTTCAATAACTGTCTGGTTTGGCTCAGCTACAAAATCAGAAATCAAAATACTACAGAGGACAGTTCGGTCTGCTGAAAGGATTATTGGTACTCCCCTGGCCACCCTCCAAGAACTGTATACATCCAGAGTGAGAAAAATGGCTCAGAAAATCACTCTGGATCCTTCACATCCATGCCATCTCCTTTTTGAACTTTTGCCATCTGGTCGGTGCTACAGAGCACCGAATACCAGGACAGTCAGGCACAAGAACAGTTTCTTTCCCCAGGCAATCTATCTCATGAACAGTTAAATGTTCTTCCACTGTACAATAAAAATATGTGCAATAACCTCATATTTATTAATCACCCTACATTCTAGTATATCTATAGCAGACCAGTACATACAATGTATTATTATTATTCAATATATATATATATATATATATATATATATATATATGTGTGTGTGTGTGTGTGTGTGTGTGTATGTATGTATATGTATGTGTGTGTGTATTATTAACATCTTATTTTTATTATCTGTGTGTTGCTGTTGTTGTTGTTGTTGTTTCTGAGTACTGGAAGCTGTGACACTTAAACAAATTCCTTGTATGTGCAAACATACTTGGCAATAAAGCTCTTTCTGATTCTGGTTCAATGGAGGTCCAGTATCCTATCCACTAGAAAATCAATCACTTGCATTAGTTCTTTTTATTAAAAACCATCCTGTCATAAGACTGCAATATCATTCATGAAATCCACAACCAGATAACACCTATGGCCTATGAAGCCTTTGGCAAACTCCAAATAATGCTTCCATATAAGATGCCTGCAGTAAAATCTCTGGGTTCACATGGTATGATTGTGTACCCCATTCCCAAGTACTTTCTAGGACAAACTGCAAGAGCATGGAGGCCACATTTAATAAATGCCAACTGCGCTGGCTTGGGCATGTTATCAGGATGCCTCAAGATCAATTGACATGTCAATTCCTGTATGGACAACTTAATTTGGCCACCAGTCCACAGGGGGTCAGAGGAAGGAAATGTCAAATCATTAACTCACAAGTAGAAACTAACTAGCTAGTCACGACTGTCTTCCGAACATGGTTGCATTACCTTTGTTTGAGTCATGTTGGTTCATCAATATAGGACGATCATTAATGATGTCACATGCAGGTGGTTAATTTGGAATCTCCAAGATGCTGCATTAATGAACATGGCAGCTGATGACTACCTCATTATTTTTTGTTCCTTGTCATTTTGCTTTATTTGATGTTTAATTCATTGTGGGTTCCCTCTTCCATCACACTCCTTGTTTCCCTTATGCATTTATGCATGTGCACTCTACAAAAACACCACTTACTGAGGCTATGCTAAATTATATAGATTGAAATGGATATATATTTAAATGGAATGGAAGGTATAGATTGTACTGCATGTTAGCTTGCTTATTGTACACAAGAGCATCATTTATTTAAGTCCACATTAGTAACAATAAACTATGCTATTAACCACAGGTCAAGAGCTGTAGTTTCAACCACGTAAAGGTCCTTGCACAGTCTGAAATTTTTTCGTATGCATTTTTCCGTATTCGTCATCCTAAAAATTCGTCATGCACAGAAACCTTGCACACAGAGTTGCGAAAAAATTGGCAAAACAATACAAAATGGAGTCTTCAATCAGTGAGGATGATTTTGTAGTCCTCTCTCTTCTTAAAGAGAGAAAAAGAAAGAGGAAATCTTAGGTCCATCCAATCCTGAGATTGGAGCGTAGAGAGGAAGGAGAGTTCCATCTCCTTATCAAGGAGCTGCAGGATTATCAGGGGCAATTCAAAGTGTACTTCAGGATACCAGTGGCTCAGTTTGTTGCTTTGCTAGAGATACTGGAGCCACATATTAAAAAGAAGACCACCAATTTCTGTGAACTCAGTGTGCAAGCACCTTTACAGTGCTTTGTGGTAGAGGGAGTTAGCAATAACAAGCAGCAGTAGCCAGCATAGCTCACCTGCTGAACACATTGTGCTGTGTCCTGGTTGGGAAATGTGTCGAGTTTTTTTTTTTTTTTTCTTTCTATTTTTCTATTTAAAAGTGCACATTGCTGATGTTTTTTTGCAGAGATGTTACATGTATGTATGGCCCATGTTTGGATTGATGCTAAGAGTTTAATACCGTGTATTTGTATGCATTTTAGGAGGACTCTTTATTGGTAAGGTTACCACATAATGGTCCAGTTTGAATATGGATTTAAAGTTCTTTTCAGTGTGAGACCAGTCTGGACTATTTTTGACTGTTCCGGGTTAGGAAGAGTCTGGTGTTTGAGAGCTGTGGCGTGTTTTCATTACAAGTGGTTTTATTATTCATTTGCTATCAGCCAACTTCAGCTATGGACAGTGTTTGGACATTGATGTACTACAGGTAAGACTTTTGCACACATCAACTTTCACATGACGAAATCCTACAGTCTTACATTGCTTTGTTTGCTTTTTTCTTTTGTACTTGTGTGTATTTACATTGTTGGCTTTACGTAGCTGTTATAACCTGAATTTAATATTTTCTATTTTGCATTTAATAAATCCATTGATTTGAAATCCCTTTGACTACTGTACATTTTTGACAATATAGACATTAGTTATGTGGTAACTGCATCCATATCAGGTGTATAATAACTGTTTTTTTTTTTTTTTTTTTCCCAAAGACTTAAGTTATAGTAGCTGAAAAGTATTTAAATTGAAACGGATGTATTGTTGTAGATCAGGGGTTCCCAACCCTGTTCCTGGAGATCTACCTTCCTGCAGAGTTCAGCTCCAACCCTTATCAAACACACCTGAACCAACAAAATTAGGATCTGAAGGAGCCCTTGATAATTACAGACAGGTATGTTTAATCAGGGTTAGAACTGAACTCTGCAGGAAGGTAGATCTCCAGGACCAGGGTTGGGCTCCCCTATTGTATATTAATAGTGTGGGCTAAGTGAGTGCTGCCCGTGCAGGGCCAGCGCTAAGGGGCCAACGTTTTGCCAATGAGCAAAGTCTCAGAGGCCCTGCGCTGGCAGCCTGCTGGGGGCCCTTAGGCTAGCCCTAAGTGGGCCCGTAAAGGGCCAGTGCAGGCTTGTTTGCAGGGCAGTCTCAGTGTTGGTGGTCATTTTGTGAACTTGTAATGCTCTGCCTTATCAGCTGAGTTACAAGAGTAAAATGGGGTCAGATTTTACTGTGAGAGATGACTAGTGGTTAAAAGAATGAAACAAAAGGAGATTGGTTTAAATAGGATTGGTGTATTTACAATGTTCAAATAAACAGACTTTAAAACAACACAAAACCAGGTAAACTCAGTCTGTTAAAAGAAAACAGTTCGATTGTCCATACCCTAAAACAGTCCAAGAATACCAGTGTGTTGAGAAGTCCAATGTGAGTGACCACCAGTGTATATACAATCCACAGAAATTGTAATCCAAAGTTCATAGATGATGTCTGGAAAGGTGAGCTCTGAAAGTGGTAACTCCTCAATCCAGTTTGGTGATTGTCACCCCGTTTGTTTGTCATGCTGCATTCTTATTCAGTTGTACTTCCTGCTTCCTGTCATATGACTAGTCACATGACAGGCCAACAATACAGTTCTTAAATACATACACACACTTAAAATGTTAAGAGGAATAAAATGGACTAAAAAACATGTAAACCAATTAAAACTCTATAATACATTAAATCATTGTAATAAATATAGCCGTAAAACATGTCTTTTGTGTGACAGTCACAAACTGACTCCTCAGCAACTTCCACAGTGAACGAGGAACCAGTGAACAGAAGAGCGAAGTCCAAAAATTCACTTAGCGACCCTCGAGGACCACTATGCATGATCACATATCTTAATGGTTCATTTAGTCCATGGCAAAATAAATCTATGAGCACACAGTCTGGGAAATCAGAGAGATGAATAATATCCAAAAAGTCTTGAATGTGGTCCTCGAGGGACCGATTACTTTGTGATCTGAGGGCAAAACCAATGACTGGGTTCATGTCTGTTCTGGGTTGCTAAATAAAGTTTCTAGATCCAGGTGTGGCAGTTGATTCTGTAACGAGGAGTCGTGAGGATCCAAAAGTAAGCTTTATTATAAGACGTAGTCAGACAGGCTTATTATAAGACGTAGTCAGACAGGCAAGATCAAAGCACCAGCAAACACTAGTGATGTTCGGTTCTTGAACGAATCGTTCTTTTGAGCCGGTTCTCCGGAAGTAACCAGTCGAGCTGGTTCATAAATTGAACTGAATTGAACTTTAGCTCCGGGTTGATGACACAGGACGCACAGCCAAAGTAGCACCTCTGACTGAAAAAGAACCGAATGAGTCGGTTCGACCAACTGTTGAAGTTTGCCAAGGATTACCGAGCGAGGATTCTGATGAGTGAGTTGACGATACTGGGCAAGCCTGAGGCATGTACTGGAAATGTGCTTATTATGATTACTGCTATAAATTAACGTTTTATTAAAACCTGCAAAAATAAATACATTTAATAAAAAAATCACTACAGTTTATTGTACTTGCAGATTATTTTTATGTTGTTTAAGCAAAATCAATGAGTTTATAAGACTGGTTTATTCCTTCTTTATATTTTAGACATGTAGGACATATCCGCGTTTGTGCATTCATGTCTGTAATGTGCTGTAGGTGCGAAACGTTTAGGAATCTTATCCAAGTTGTAGGCTAGTCAATATTGGTGGTATCTGACATAAAATGTCCGTGAATGAAACTGTGACCACAAACACCATTAACTTAAGTGAATGAAAGGCGATAATCAGCAATATACATTCACACAATAACTTTTTATTTGAATGTTTCAATATATGTTGACACAATTGACTTTATTTGAATGTTTTATTGATACAACATGACACTGAGTTGTTAGAAAAGAGAAGCGTAGTGACATCATTGTTTGACGGCGTCAGGAACCGATGGATTGGCTTTTTGAACCAGTTCAATGAGCCAAACTGTCTGAAAAGAACCGGTTCGGGGAAATTAATCGGACTTTGCGCCACTAGCAAACACTAGCACACAAGGTAATCCAAAAGGATAATCCAAAAATAGGCGATGGTCAGGGCAGGCAGCAAACGATCACAAAGCATATAAACAGTCTAAGAGCAAAAACACAAAGGCAGGGCCAGGCTAAGCTAGACTAGACTAGGCAAGGCAAACACAGGAACAAGACAACATTACAGGCTAACAATCAACTGCGATATGAGAGTGTGTGTGTGCCATTCTTATAGTGTGACTGATTAGGTAATGGGAGACAGGTGACTGCAATTGATGAGTGCAGATGAGTCCGAGCAAAGGATTATGGGAAATGGAGTCCTGGGTGAATGGTAAAGGTACAGGATGAAGTGCCCTCTAGAGGAGTTCATGGGCACTCCAGCTGGTGTTTGTGACAACCATATTATTCATTTTTTCAAGCAGACATATTTATTTAAATAAATTTAGATTAATCTTTTTTAGGGCTACTAAAGTGATTCAGTCAAGACCAGTGAGTGTATTTCTTTTGTTGCTTGATTACATCAATGACTCGGACAATAGCAACTAAATTAGGCTTTAAATTACCCTTTAAACCCGAATGCACGGATGCAATGGATGCAATGTACTGATACACATTCTCCCTACTGTTTACATTCACTTAAGACATAATCGACTGTGTTTACATGAATACTTGTCAAAACGGACAATTCGACATCATTTTGTGTGTATTTCTGTTCATGCGACGCAAAATTGTACTCGTGTGCTGTGTGAAACGCGCTTTCTGTGTGTGTGTATGCTTCTGTGTCTGCGCTCAGAAAACCGGACCGAATTGAGTTCTCTCTTGCATCGTCACATTTATCCATATGTCTGCTCTTCTTACTGCTTACTCCCAGATATTGACATTTTTCAACGTTTTATGAAGCATGCAGCAAGTGTATGTTCGCTTATGTCCCGCCGGTTCATATGTACGCATCTAATCTAATCTAATCTAATCTAATATTATTCGTCAACTAAATCAACACTGTTCCTACGGATGTGAAAAATGCAGAAAATCGAAACTAATCTGAATTTTTTTTTTATCACGGACAAAAGTTTTGGAGGCAGCGTGTAAACGTGATTGACACAACATAGGGTCACATGAAAATTTCGGACTCAGTGTGCAATGACCTTTAGTCTGCGATGCTGTTTGTGAATATTTGTTTGAACTATGCTTTCAGGAAACACAGAATCATTGAACTATGTTGGTAACGACAGAACTTGTGACCATAGTTGGCTAACAATGCTTTTGGGTAATGATGGACTACCATAATCAAGAAAGCATCCATGGTTTGTTCCAAAGAAGAAAATCTGACAACTTGCTCTCTCTCTCTTTTTTATCAGCTGAGTATGCAAACACCACTTAGTTTCAGCAGAGCCAATGCGGCATCAATGGACTTGGTGAAAGTACGTGTTATTCAGGTCTACAGATAAGACCTTTCTGATGAACGGACATGAGCTCAGATCTATTCTTTTTGTCATCCTCAAAGCTTTAGAGGGAAGTGATGGCCCATACTTCCAAACATTTGAGGATTTGAGGCACAGATGAGCTTTCACAGTCTCAGACTGGGTTTGGGATTGAAAAACGCCACAGTGGAGTGGAGAGTTCATGTATTTAAGTGTTCTCAGCATGGTCATGATCAATCGAGAACATCACAACACAAGCACACCATCTCACAAGCAGGGAGTAAACTGATCAATTCACTGGAGAAATTGTGCAAGTATAAACCAATCTTTTATGAGTTTGAGAATGAATAGCCTTTCACAGCTTGCAGAGCAGGCTGTAGTACACACAACCCCGAAGACAGAAAATACTGAATGGATAATGCCATACTTTCACTTATATAGACACGGCTGTGTCACACACGGTGCATTGCATCATTTGCCAGTGAACTGACTTGATTTTTTTAGGGAGTTCCCATCGCATCATCTACTGATGCATTGAAGTCCCTGAATTGAAAGAGATTAATTTGTTGCTAATGGTGTTTTAATTTTGTACATACCTTAAATTAACATGGTGATGTCTATGTGCCACAATTCTAATCAGATTCCTCTGCAGTTTAAAATGAGCTAAAATGAGAACGCAAATCAAACAAGGTCATTTTTAAGCGATCTTAGTAATATATTTAGCTGAAACTCAAGAGGATTTTAACTAGAACATGGCTTTCCATCTAGAATGAATAAAATGAGAATGTAAAGACAGTTTCATAGAGGTGGGTAGTTACTTTATATCAGAAAGCAGTAATTTATACAAAAAGGGAGGAAAAATAATAAAATAAAATAAAATAAAATGGCATTAAAAATAAATAAATAGATACGTTCTAAATAAATAAATACCTAAATAAATAAATAACTGCCAGCAATATTTGCAGTACAATATTGCTAGCCTAAACATAATTTTTTATTTATTTATTTTATTTATTTATAAAAAATAAATGAAAATTCTGTCATCATTTACAGATTTTTCCAGTTTTCCGTTTCCCCCCCAGTTCCATTTACAGGTGATACAAGCTCTCTCATTTAAAGTTAATTAAAACAACTGAAATCAAACTACACCATATAAAAATCACATTTATGGTGTATGGACAACTGGCCATCCATTCAAGGTGTCTTCCGTCTGTGGTATTTATACGGCACTGACTGCAACAGCTCAGTCATGCATCTTCAATATAGGTCAGCAGGACACATGAGACTGTGCGGCTGCTCGCAGCTCATGATCAGATTGCTTGTTACCCCTTTGATGCCTAGAAATGGAAGATTGTCATAAGAAGCTTAAGGCAGATTGGAAATAATTTTATCCATGAGCATTCACAGTGTTGATGGCCACAGTTTGGCTTAACCACATATTAAATAGATTCTGCATATCATCCTCAAAATCAATATGCATAATGGCACATCAAATGACAAGCCTTTAACCATAAAATATTTTCACAAGAATGTCCTAGATTTGTCTAGTTTGGTGATTCCCAATTGTTTGTACACTGATGGCAGCGAGTGCACCTTTAATAAAAACAAACCAGAAACTTGTTGCTATTACATCATATGTGACCCTGGACCAGGGTCAATTTTTTGAAATTGAGATTTGAGCTGAATAAACAAGCTTTCCATTGACGTATGGTTTGTTAGGACAGGACAATATTTGGCCGAGATACAACTATTTGAAAATCTGGAATCTGAGGGTGCAAAGAAATCAAAATATTGAGAAAATCACCTTTAAAGTTGTCCAAATGAAGTTCTTAGCAATCCATATTACTAAAAAAAAAAAAAAGTTTTGATATATTTACGGTAGGAAATTTACAAAATATCTTCATGGAACATGATCTTTACTTAATATCCTAATGATTTTTGGCATAAAAGAAAAATCGATAATTTTGACCCATACAATGTATTTTTGGTTAATGCTACAAATATACCTGTGCTACTTAAGACTGCTTTTGTCCTCCAGGGTCACATATTATAATGAATAATAATGAAGTGGCCATTATTATAATAATGTACAGCTGATACTGTGGATGAAAAACAAACTGAAAAACAAATATCTCTTTAATGAGACACCTGAGATTCTTACAGGAAACAAAGACTTGTTTTAACAAAAAACAATAAACAAAAAAACAAAACAAAACAAAACAAAACAAAACAAAACAAAACAACAACAAAAAAAAACAAATGGAAATATTTCCAAGTACCTCTGAAATGGGCCTAAATACCCCCTGAGGAATCAGTAGCCTGGTTAATATTTCAATGCACTTGTCTATAATTTCCCATGGACGCACATATGTCCACATGAATACCCACACATGCTTGCAAAATGCAATTGAACAGTGGCAGATTGTTGGAGGCTAATGGATGAGCACGTTTAGCTGTAGTCTAGAGTGGATCTGGACTGAGCTGGATTCCACTGACATGTTTATTGAATGACAGCTTGGCATTTGAGATACAAGAGTCTGCAGTGATTCTGCATGCGTGATTTTCTATTTATTCACTCTGCTCTCTCTCTCTCTCTCTCTCTCTCTCTCCCTCTAGTCACTTTCTCTGCTTTTACGACGTCAGAAGGCAGAGTGAATCACATGGCATGTGACAGTCTGCTGTTGGAGCAGGGCTAAGCTAATTTTGGCATGGTTTTGAAAAAAAGAAAAAAAATATCCTGGTTGTCATCACAAGAAGAAAAAAAGGCTAAATCCCTAAATCATAAAACATATGCGAGGAGTCATAAATTGATGTGGTAGCTGAGTGTTGATTGGGTTGATTACGAAAGCCTCAATAGGGGTTCTCGAAAAACAGAACACAGTGTTCTGCTTTTATGGTAATGTAGTGTTTTACACATAGAAGATTCTGAATCAACCCATGATGCCTTCTGCATCTCTTCTACCAAACACACTGCTTGCCATCCCAAACAGCACAAACTGAGCATGGGACAAAAGTTAGTTGCATGCTTGCTTGTGAGCATATATTCCTGCATCACAGGTGGAGGTGGAAGGGAGGAGTAAGTGCACAGGGCAGGTTACAAACTGTGTACCGGTAGGTGGCACTCTACCCTTTTTGACTAGAAAGGGCAACCTTGAGCATTTGGGCATCGGGAGGGTGGAGGGATTGGATGGATTCTGGCACACTTATGCTGTTTATCCATACAGACAAGCCTTGAAAAAAATCCAGTGTGGAGCTGTAATTGGATGGTTGATGTTTATGAGCATAATCTCATGCCATTTGGCTGTAAGAGAGACAGAGAGAACTGCCCAGACCAATATCTACTTACTCCATGTGACTACAAAGTCATTCATTCAGAGACACGACCCCTATGATAATTAGATAACTTTCAGAAAATGCACATAATGCATGCATAACTGTGAATGTGCATTTTAACTTTTTTAAAACTCTGTATATATCGCCCAAAGATGTATCCCAAGGAAAACAATATTAAAGCTAAAATTGACAAAATGTGCTTCCAAAGGCTGATCATTTCTGTTCATGGACACTGTTAGATATAATCATTTCTGTTTCAGTATTTGAATTCTTTTTAGACCAGAGAATATTATTCTGTCAGTAATTAATATCACAATTTCCATCCTAATTAAATGGCCTTCAACAGAATGGCACAATCATAAATTGCAACAGCATTTCTAAAGACAACTTTGCTTTTTATGTAGCTTTTTAATCTCTAAATTGCTTAATATAATCTCATTGCAAGTAAGTTCCTGAAAAAAAAAAAAAATGAATATCATGGAAACATTATAATTTCCGAATTTAAAGAGCGTAATAATGTTTCATGTTAAAATAAATAAAATCTTTAGACACTGCATGTACAAGAACAGTCTACATGCTTTGTTTGAATACCAAAAAGGCTTTAATATAATTAACATTTGACAACATATTACACAGACATAATACAATTGATTTTATTGTGACAAAAAAATAAGAAAAATAAATAATAAATAAATAAATAAATAAATAACCTTTACAATGAAACTATTAAAATTAACTAAAAAATTATATATATATATATATATATATATATATATATATATATATATATTAAATGACAAAAGAAACATGCTGTGGGTAAAATAAAACTGCACAAAAGATGATGAAAAGCAATAATAACTGACATAAAAGTCAAACATCGTACGGAGACATTAGTGTCATTATATGTTATATGGAGATATTGGTCGATATATAATGTTGTGCTTTCATCATGTTATCTCATCTCTGCATTTGCTTTATGGTGACAGGCTCAAAGCTCAGCAATGATTGCTTTAGCAATTCATCTCTCTCTCTCTCTCTCTCTCTCTCTCTCACACACACACACACACTCACTCACTCACTCACTCACTCACACACAAACCCTCTGTATGATTTGTACTTATCTTTTCTGATAAAACTCTGCATAATGTCAAAGATAAGCAGGTCAGAGAACCTATCAATCAGTGTACAGTATGTGTGCATGAGAGGCCATGCAGTCCGGAAAAACAAACAGAAAACAGTCAAACAGTATGCTAATGCAGATTATAAATAACTCATAGTTACACATGTACGTACAGCACATTAAATTGCATGCATATGGCCAAGGACAGTTTTCATGGGTGGATCCCCATCATTGCAGGACCCAGATGACGAGCCTCCATATATTTGCATTTACTTGTCTAAACTGGAAATTTCATAATTGTTTATGAACTGGATTAGTTGGCTCTTATTAAGAAGTTTATTATTAGGTGATAATGTACTTAAAATACATTAAAATGCAAAGAAGGCAGTCAATATACCTGATAACAAGCTGAGAACCGATTACTTCAAGTCCATTTATAAATAAAAATCAAAATTAGATAGTCTAAAAACAACATAAATAAATGAACTCGTTTCACAGCAGGTGGACTGTTGCCAGGAAACCCTCTTCAGATGCTGGTTTCTGCCAAAGCAGGCTTGAATGGCGATGTATTTAAATATACATTTTATAATGTGCTTTGACAGGGGCCAACAAATAAATCATCTTCAAATATAATAGCACCTTATATAAGAAAAACAATTTATCAATGGCAAAAAGCACAGTATCCCTGAATCTGCTAATGCACTCTTGAAAAGGGCTTATCTGTGGGAGTGAGAGTTTGTTTTTAGAAGTGTGTAAATAAGTCAAAGCATACTGTACAACATAGTTTTTCCCCAGGAGGGCTTCCTTTGTCCAAAATGGCAGAGAGTTCTAAAATAAGTCTCTCCTGAAAGACCTCCATCAGTCCAATGAAGCGAAAAGAGCGGGACAAAATGATTCAAGAAAACAGCTACTGTCTGAAGATAGCACGCATTCTTTGCCCCAGGTGGACTCCAGTGTCTGGAAAGACTAGAACTGTTTGTGGTTGTGGAGAGGAAGTGGACCAAATAATGGAAACGCCACAATAAATAAAACGCCTTAACTCTGAAAATAAACCGCAACTATAAATACCACTGCAAAGATGAGTCACATTAGGTTAACTGTCAGTTAGCAGTATTTGTAAGCAATAGAGATAGCGGTAAAGAAAGCTAAACAAATTGCAGGTGCAAAATTACTCAGTGTGCCAAGAGGAAAATCCAGCACTTTATTTTACAGTCCTGTTATGCATGTACATACATACAATGCAATTATTATAGTAATTGTAATAACTATGTGATGACAAAGTGCTAACCATAAACTAAACCTTCTAAATCTTGGAGAGGTGAGGTGAGATCTCAGTTCTTGACCACTTCTCTTCTCTGTCTACATGACATCACTAGGTTCTGTCATTCAAAAATATGGATTTTCATATCACTGCTATGCTGATGACACTCAGCTGTATCTTTCATTCCATCCTGATGATCCGACAATAGCTGCTCGCATCTCAGCATGTATAACAGACATTTCTTGCTGGATAAAGGACCATCACCTTCAACTCAACCTAGCTAAGACAGAACTTCTTGTAGTTTCAGCAAACCCATCACTTCATCACAATTTCACCTTCCAGTTAGGCTCATCAACCATTACTCCTTCAAAAACAGCCAGAAACCTTGGAGTTGTGATTGATGATAAGCTGAATTTCTCAGATCACATTGCTAAAACTGCCCGGTCCTGCAGATTTTCTTTATACAATATTAGGAAGATCAGGCCCTTTCTTTAGGAACATGCAACACAACTCCTTGTTCAAGCTCTTGTTCTGTCCAGACTTGACTATTGCAATGCTCTCTTGGCAGGTCTTCCTGCCAATTCTATCAAACCTCTACAATTAATCCAAAATGCTGCTGCAAGATTAATCTTTAATGAGCCGAAAAGAACACACATCACACCTCTGTTCATCAATTTGCACTGGCTACAATTAGCTTCTCGCATAAAATTCAAGGCATCAATGTTTGCCTACAAAACCACCACTGGCTCTGCACCCCTTTACCTAAATTCAGTACTTCAGACCTATGTGCCCTCTAGAAGCTTGCGTTCTGCAAGTGAACGATGCATTATTGTGCCATCCCAAAGAGGCACAAAATCACTTTCACTGACTTTTTTTATTAACTGTTCCCACCTGGTGGAATGACCTGCCCAACTCAATCAGAGCAGCTGAATCCTTAGCCATCTTCAAGAAATGGCTAAAAACACATCTCTTCCATCTTTATTTGACCCTCTAACTCTAGCCCTCTCTATTCTAATTATATTTTATCTATCTGTTTTCTTTTTAGTAAAAAAAAAAAAATAAAAAAAAAAACCCACCCTTGACCCTCTATCAATTGCATATTTATTCTCTAACTGCTAGTTTTTCTTTAAAAACTTACACTAGCTTTCTTTTTTTCTATTCTATTTACTTGTTTCTTTTTAAAAAAAAAAAACTAGGCTTATTTTTTTCTGTATTCTATCTACTTGTTTTCTTTAAAAAACAAACAAAAAACAAGAAAAAAAAAACAAAAAAACACCTTGCTATGTGTACTGCATTAGGCTATCCGAGACTTGTCATAGCACTTGCATGTTGTTGCTCTTTTGTTGGTTTTGATTGCTTCTATTGTCCTCATTTGTAAGTCGCTTTGGATAAAAGTGTCTGCTAAATGACTAAATGTAAATGCACATGTAAATGTAAACTTGTAGTTACCTTATTTTATTCAGTACTTTGTTGTATAAGTAAATGGTACAGTAAGTGCATGTACTTTAAAATGTAGAGCAAATGAAAATTCAACTAGGCACAGATGGACACCTGACCGAGTAGTTGCTAAATTGCAAAAAGTACCATATTGGAACCTAAAATTCATTGTGTACTTCATAACCATCATGTATGTCTCCGCACACTGGAGGATCTCTAATGGTTTGGCCAAACATTACGTTTTAATGATTGTCTGCAGAGTCACAAGGGCCAAAGAATATGAGCCATTTACAAGAACAGGTGTAATCAATGAATAATAATAATAATAATAATAATAATTAAAAAATGCATCTTTCATTATTTTCCTTGATAATAATGCATTAATTCAGACAGTTGTCAGTGAGTTGTTAACCAATAGTTGGAAAGATTTTTCTTGTAGAATGGCACACTATCCCACTGCACACCTGTATGACAGCCTTCAAAAATCGACTCAAGCTGTTATAGCAAAGGCTGGCCTTAAATTAATTTAATGTTCCTTGGTGCTTCTTTTCAGGGTAAAAGTAACATGGCTGCTGTAAGCTTGCATTTGCTGGAAAGTCTTACCTGCACATTATTGTGAGTGTCTGCAGTTTTTTTTTTTTTTTTTTTTTTTGTGATGGTTGAGTGTGTAATTATATGACAGTGTCAAAACAAGAGTGCCACAAGTGCCACTGCACATTGACTGTCTTTAGGGAAGAGGAAAATCATTCTGCAGTCGGAGAGTTTCATGCCAGAGCGATGAGAGGTCAATACATGCTATCGGGCTGAAAGAGAGGGAGGGGGCAAAAGTGAAGAAGAGTCAACACTGTCCCCTCTCAGCACAATCACAGTTACATCTTCAGCAGCAGACCCTGAATGTGTCTCTCATCCATACATCCATCCATACTTCCATCTATCCATCCGCCAGTTTATTAGATGGCCATGCCTTCAGTCACCTTTCTCTGTGATTTCTAACTCTGCTCACACTTCCCTGAAAGAGAGAAAAAAAGAAAATAAGCAAAAAGGGGGAAGAGGCAGGGACTTCATGCACCAAGTGTACGAAGCTATGGGTTAACAAATATGATTGCCTTTGCTAACACATCACAGATGCATAAACATTAAATTTTACCAGGTTACCAGTTTAAAACATGGTTTTCAACCACATTTCATGTTTGATATGCCTTGAAATGACTGTGTTGACAACTATTAGCAAATGCAACTGAATGTCAGCTTTTATTCTGTACATAACACTGATTTTAGATCACACTGTCTAGAGTTCATCAACAAAGCAGAAGGCCTATCCAGTATATGGCTGAAAAGGTTTCTTATTTATGTTCTGAATACAGCCATATATTTGCTTATTTGTGTTGACAGGTTTTGGATATAGACTCTATTTTCAGAAGGCCTGGTTCTTGCCAGTCATGGCAGAGTGAAAATGGGAGAATCCTGAATAGATATAGATAGATAGATAGATAGATAGATAGATAGATAGATAGATAGATAGATAGCTTCCTCTCCTGAAGATAAAATATGATTTAGTTCCTGTATTGATCCAGATCGACTGTCCTAGAGGATAAGAAAGCTTCTGAGAAAACTGATGAATTGCTCAGCTCTTAGACACTAGATTTCTATGAAAATGAAAATGGCTCCCTGACAAACCTGTTTATCAAAGCTTATGTCTAGAGGCCAGTCTTCTATTTTTTTTTCTTTTTCCTTTTATGCTATCATGTTACCAGTGAAACATGAACAGACCAATTAAACACCATAATTCTTTAAAATAAACCTTTAAATAAAATCTAAAAATCAGGACAGAGGTATTTTAAATAAACAGTGGAATCAACAAGCTCACACCCTATTTCCAAATGATGATAGTATTCAGGGGATCTGTGAACTTCCATTGTCATTGTTTTCCTCTTAAGTCAATGTTATTACATATTCTACCCTCAAACAAATATTGTGATTTGTGGTCATTCTTTACATGTCATACTTCTAGTTCTCATTTCCATAGCTACTTATTATGTTTCCTGGTTTCTAATTGTGCACACCTGTTTCTTGGTTATAGCCTAGCACTTTTTTTTTCCTTAGACATTTGTACGATCCTGTCTTGATGTATCTGTTAAGCTGTTGTTTACTTTGGATTGTATTTTCTCCTGTGTTCTTTGATATCTTCATCTTGCTCATTTATTTAAAAGTTACACTTAGATCCGTAAGTGTAAATACAAAAAAGTAAAGAACCCAAAATCGAACCCTGAGGGACACCAGCGTGGGCAATACTGATCTTATTCTCTAATACATGTTTATTCAATACTTTTTGGCAACCTCAATTGCCAAGATAATAGCTTTAAGTCTTTGAAGAACTTTGACAACGTCTCCAAGATGCTTCAAAACATCTACCTGCAAAGCTACCTGAAAAATTATGCACAAGTGCACGTATGGCAAAAGCTGCTTTAAACGCAAAGGATGGTCACACCAAATGCTTATTTAATTTAGTTAATAGAAGTTAATTAATAAATAAAATCTATTTAAGACATTATTTTTGACAGCATCCTCATTTTACAGCATTTTTATACAAGTGCCTAAAACTTTTAACAGTACTGCAGCTTTGCAGGTAGATCTCTTGAAGCATCTTGGAGACGTCTGTCTCAGTTTGTTCTGTTTCTTCATGTCATTCCAGACAGACTGGATGACGATGAGTTCAGATCTCTAGATGGAGCACTGGCTGTTGTCAGATAAAAATCTCACTGGATTATTACAATTAATGGCAAAATGAATGTTTGGAAATGTGATATTTCCTACTGACACCCTACAGCAAAAGATATAAATAAACGATTTAAAACCATTTTTTAGCTGCTGAAAATACTATCATCATCATCATCATCATCTTCTTCCGCTTATCCGGGGGCCGGGTCGCGGGGGCAGCAGTCTAAGCAGAGACGCCCAGACTTCCCTCTCCCCTGACACTTCCTCCTGCTCCTCCGGGGGGACACCGAGGTGTTCCCAGGCCAGTCAGGAGACATAATCCCTCCAGCGTGTCCTGGGTCTTCCCCGGGGTCTCCTCCTGGTGGGACGTGCCCGGAACACCTCCCCAGGAAGGTGTCTAAGAGGGATCCGAAACAGATGCCCGAGCCACCTCAGCTGGCTCCTCTCAATGTCGAGGAGCAGCGGCTCTACTCTGACCTCCTCCCGAGTGACCGAGCTCCTCACTCTATCTCTAAGGGAGCGCCCAGCCACTCTTCGGAGAAAGCTCATTTCGGCCGCCTGTATCTGGGATCTTGTCCTTTTGGTCATGACCCACAGCTCACGACCATAGGTGAGAGTAGGAACGTAGATTGACTGGTAAATCGAGAGCTTCGCCTTGCAGCTCAGCTCCTTCTTCACCACGACAGACTGGTACATCGACCGCATTACTGCAGAAGCTGCACCGATCCGTCTGTCAGTCTCCCGTTCCATCCTTCCCTCACTCGTGAACAAGACCCCAAGATACTTAAACTCCTCCACTTGCGGCAGGAACTCTTCACCAACCTGAAGTGGGTAAACCACCTTTGTCCAACTGAGCACCATGGCCTCGGACTTGGAGGTGCTGATTCTCATCCCAGCAGCTTCACACTCAGCTGCAAACCATCCCAGTGCATGCTGAAGGTCCTGGTCTGATGGGGCCAACAAGACAACATCATCCGCAAAAAGCAGAGACGAAATTGTGAGGTCCCCAAACCAGACACCCTCCAGCCCTTGACTGTGCCTAGAAATTCTGTCCATAAAAATTATGAACAGAACCGGTGACAAAGGGCAGCCCTGCCGGAGTCTAACATGCACCGGGAACAAGTCTGACTTACTGCCGGCAATGCGAACCAAGCTCCTGCTCTGGTCGTACAGGGACTGGACAGCCCTTAGAAACAGGCCCCGGACACCATACTCCCAGAGCACCCCCCACAGGACGCCGCGAATGCCTTCTCCAAATCCACAAAACACATGTGGATTGGTTGGGAAAACTCCCATGCACCCTCCTGCACCCTGGAAAGGGTATAGAGCTGGTCCAGTGTTCCACGACCAGGAAAAAAAAAACGCACTGTTCCTCCTGAATCCAAGGTTCTACTATCGGCCGAATTCTCCTCTCCAGTACACTGGCATAGACTTTCCCGGGGAGGCTGAGGAGTGTGATCCCCCTGTAGTTGGCACACACCCTCCGGTCCCCCTTCTTATAAAGAGGTACCACCACCCCGGTCTGCCAGGCCAGAGGCACTGTCCCCAACCGCCATGCGATGCTGCAGAGGCGTGTCAGCCAAGACAGCCCCACCACATCCAGACACTTGAGGTACTCAGGGCGGATCTCATCCACCCCTGGTGCCTTGCCACCGGGGAGCTTCTTGACTACCTCGGTGACTTCAGCTTGGGTGATGGACAAGTCCACCTCCGAGCCCTCAGCCTCTGCTTCCTCAATGGAAGACGTGTTGGTGGAATTGAGGAGATCCTCAAAGTATTCCTTCCACTGTCCGACGATATCCCCAGTTGAGGTCAGCAGCTGCCCACCTCCACTGAAAACAGTGTTGGTAGGGCACCGCTTCCCCCTCCTGAGGCGCCGGACGGTTTGCCAGAATCTCTTCAAGGCCAACTGAGAGTCCTTCTACATGGCTGCACCGAACTCCTCCCAGGCCCGATTTTTTGCCTCCACAACCACCCGTGCTGCAGTCCACTTGGCCTGCCAGTACCCGTCAGCTGCCTCAGGAGTCCCACAAGCCAGCCAGGCCTGAAAGGACTCCTTCTTCAGCTTGACGGCATCCCTTACTTGCGGTGACAACCACCGGGTTCAGGGATTGCCACCTCGATAGGCACCGGAGACCTTACAGCCACAGATCCGAGCGGCCGCGTCAACAATGGAGGTGGAGAACATGGTCCACTCGGACTCAATATCTCCAGACTCCCTTGGGATCCGGTCGAAGCTCCGCCGGAGGTGGGGGTTTAAATTCTCTCTGACAGGGGACTCGGCCAGACGTTCCCAACAGACCCTCACAGTACGTTTGGGTCTGCCGAGTCTGTCCAGCTTCCTCCCCCACCATCGGATCCAACTCACCACCAGGTGGTGATCAGTTGACAGCTCCGCCCCTCTCTTCACTTGAGTGTCCAGGACATACGGCCGGAGGTCGGATGAAACGACCACAAAGTCGATCATCGACCTCCAACCTAGGGTGTCCTGGTGCCACATGCACTGATGGACACCCTTATGCTCGAACATGGTGTTCGTTATGGACAAGCTGTAACTAGCACAGAAGTCCAATAACAGAACACCACTCGGGTTCAGATCAGGGGGGCCGTTCCTCCCATTCACGCCCCTCCAGGTGTCACTGTCGTTGCCCACGTGGGCGTTGAAGTCCCCCAGTAGAACGACGGAGTCCCCAGTCGGAGCACTTTCCAGCACTCTTCCCAGAGACCCCAAGAGGGCCGGGTACTCTGTACTGGCGTTTGTCCCGTAGGCACACACGACAGTGAGAGACCTGTCCCCAACCCGAAGGCACAGGGAAGCGACCCTCTCGTTCACCGGGGTGAACTCCAACACATGGCGGCTGAGCTGGGGGGCTATGAGCAATCCCACACCAGCCTGCCACCTCTCACCATGAGCAACTCCAGAGTGATAGCAAGTCCAGCCTCTCTCAAGGAGAGTGGTTCCAGAGCCCAGGCTGTGCGTGGAGGTGATCCCGACTGTCTCTAGTCAGTACCTCTCAACCTCTCGCACAAGCTCAGACTCCTTCCCCACCAGCGAGGTGACATTCCACGTCCATAAAGCCAGTTTCTGTGTCCAGAGATCGGGTCGTCGGGGCCCCCACCTTCGACTGCTGCCCAATCCACTATGCACCGGCCCCTTACGGTCCCTCCTGCAGGTGGTGAACCCACGGGAGGGCGGCTCAAGGGTTCAAGGAGAGGGAAAATACTAGTGTTCCAATAATTTTGGCCACCACTGTATGTGGTACTATATGTGTCAAAATAACATTCATATGAATTTCAGGACTCAGTATAACACTGCCTCCACTGACCTGCTTTCTTCCCATAGTGCATCTGCTGCTATCTCTTTCCAAGGTAAACAACTTGGCCACTGGGTTACTCAGATCTTTTCACTTGCCCATTTTTCCTGTTTCCAACACATGAGAATTCAATAACTGTCTGTTCACTTGCTGCCTAATCTATCCCACCCGCTGACAGGTGCCATTGTAAGAATACAATGAATGTTATTTACTTCACCTGTCAGTGGTTTTTATCTTGTGGCTGGTCAGTGTATATTTATATCATCCTATTTAGGGGTTTCTGCCCTTAGCAAATACAAGGTATTCAGTTTTAATTTAATGCTCTTTACTAACATGGTTGATCTATAAGAAAAGTAATTATTATGCACATTTGTGGAGCTTATTGCAAAGTGTTACTAGTGCTGGATAGTAACTGTAAAATTAATAGTAAATAGTAGCAATAGTAAAACTACATGTAATATGGATTATGTAATCAAATTCCAAAAAGCAAGTACTTTGAAAAATAAAAATAAATAAATAAATAAAAGCAAAAAATTAAAATGGTTAATAACAGGAAATGGAATATATTTTCTTTCTCTTTGTATTATTTATATCAATATAGTACAATATTATCCTATTTAAATCAATGTGATAAACGAGTCAGGTCAAAAGTAATCTAAAAATAATCAAAAAATAGTCTGATTACATTATCTAAAATGTGTAATGTAATGTATTACAGTACATAACAACACATTTTTTGTCATGTAATTTGGAATCAATAATGGACTACAATTTGTAAGTGATCTACCCAGCACTGAGTGTGACCTGTTTTAACATAACAACATTTGCATTACATAATCAACAACAATAAAAATGACACTCAAATGAACAATTTCTGTACAAAGAACATATCATGAAAATCTTTGGCCATGTTTAATAGAAAAACCGCCCAGCTCAACTTGGATCTCCCATTGTTAAGAAAAAAACAAAACAAACAACAAAAAAACAACCTTGGAATCCAGGCACCTAACATGGAAGCAAAGAAAGACTACGTTTTATATATTATAAAGACGAAGCAATCTCTGTTTGTCTCTGCTTATTGGATATAGCTGTAAGATTTTTTTTAATGCTCAGAAAATATTCACAGAATGCAATTATTATTATTTTTTTTTTAAAGACAGTTTGATGAATGTTTTATGTAATGCTAATGAATGCTTTCAGATTACAAAAAAGATCCAGAAATATCAAAAATACCCCCAATAAATGTTCTTTTCCTAAATAACATTAGCAGAAAGCCTACAAATATAACACATCAAGTATTGTTTAATTGGCTCATACTTTACTATAAGGTTCACAATAGTGCATAAGAAATTCTTTATTAAAGATAAATCATATATTTAGTGATTTAGTATGGAGCTCAAAAAAAAAAGACCTCATTAAAAAAAGTAAAAGTACCTAAATTATTTAAAAACAATATATGCATTCACACTTTTACATATTAATAATATTAATAATAATCACAATATGTGTAATAAACAATGTACATTGGAATAATCAATAAACCTTAACATATATAATTTTCCTTGTGTCTGTTTCTTTTAGAATCATAGTTTAATCTGTGTATAGACTGATTCATTCAATCAATCAAATCAATCAATCAATCAATCAATCAAATAATTGGATGCCCTGAAAAGACACAGGTAACAAATGTAAACAGAAACACATACATACAAACATCTACTACAGTACCTAAGACTGTGCTATGTGAGTGTGAATCCATAAAGATATGATAAATCTGGGTCTCTGGGTTTCACATCCAGCATTTCCTGACATATTTTAGATGGGCAGTAATTGAATGATCATTACACCAAAGTTATGGCAAAGGCCTGTGTGAAGATGGGAAAATGGGGGATTTCGGGCCACGCTGACATTTATTGCCTTTGATTTATGAGAAAAGCGCTTCCTCTCGCGTCAGGCACTCCAGTGGGCAATAAAGCGAAGAGCTTATCACCCGCAGGTAGCTTCTGTGAAACTGCCACATATGTGTGCATACACACAAACCAACTCAGCCAATGTGCCTCCTTAATGTCTGCACCTGAATGGTACTATTCATTAAACAGCCACCGGCAGGCTGGCAGTGCCCACTATGATTTCTGTGTCAAAGTGTGTGTGTGTGAGAGTGAGAGAGAAAGAGAGAGAGAGAGAGAGAGAGGAGATATCTCATATTTTCCCTTTGTCCCGTGGCAGCGCTTTCATGGAGGCTTTGAGGCCTTTTTCTTTCATTCCTTTTTCCTCTGGATTTGAAAAGAAAAGGGTGACATGAGGACAGGGAAAATCTGACCCACGTTCAATTTGCGAATGAAAAGCTGAATGCAAATGAACTCGTTAGAACAAAAGTCTTTCACATTTTAGATATTACCAAATTAGACCATTTAATATTACGCTATTTATGTTTGGAATATTATGAAAACAATGACTCAGTTGTCAGAAATATTTCAGTACAACAACATTTAAACATTTTAATTTATTAGCTCAGTTGAGTTATTGATACTACAATGGATTTTTTTGGGGTCAAACTTTATTTTAAGGTCCAATTATCACTATTAACAAAACACTAACTACAACTTTTGTCTCAATAAACTCCTAATTTGCTGTTTAATAATAGTTAGTAAGGTAGTTGGGTAACACTTTATTTTAAGGTGTTACACGTACTTGTTACACGTTACATGTACTTACTATTATAATAAAAATAAATTATGCATAATTACATGCAAGTAACACTAAACCAAACCCTAACCATAACCATATAGTGAGTACATGTAGTTAATTAATATTACTCCGTACTTAAATGTATACACTGTAACAAGGACACCTTCAAATAAAGTGTAACCGGTAGTTGTTAAGTTTCAGTATAGGGTAGGATTAGAGATGTAGAATACGGTCATGCAGAATAAGGCATTAATATGTGCTTTATAAGTACTATAAACAGCCAATATGTTAATAATATGCATGCTAATAAGCACCTAGTTAATAGTGAGAATTGGTCCCTATACTAAAGTGTTACTGATTTTTCATGTAATGAACACAATATAAGGTTTTTTAAATACTATCCTTATCCTTACGCTTTTTTGAAGCTGCTTTGAAACAATATGTATTTTGAAAAGTGCTATATAAATTGAATTGGACTGAGTTTACCTAAAATGTGTTTAATGGCATTTAAATTAACTGGTTTTATTCAAGTAAAAAAAAAACATTCTCAGCTGTTTCAACCCATACATACATTAGATTCCTCACAAGTCACGGATCTAATTGCAGGCTTTATTAGAAGGAGAAGATAATCCAGTGGAATCAAAACAGAGGAAAACAACCGAGGAAGGTTTAAGCCTGTGACACACCAAACCCACATCAAAGAACTAGCAGCGACGAAAGCCTATTGTGATGTCGCCTGCATCTGCACCTGAAAGTTGCGTATAAGCACACCACAAAGACTACACCCGACGGCCAACTAGCGCATACGATCTGCCTGAGAGGAAATACCTGGAAATACCTGTCTGCACCAGCAGGTAGCAGTCGTCTATATGCATCATTCAATAAGGCAAATCAAAAGTAGGACTGTGGATATACAAGCCATAAACTTGGCAGCTCTTGCTTACGATTTTGAATATGAATCATGTTCATGTTTATCTTCATCTTCCTCATTCCAGACTAAAATATGAAAATTTTCACATATTGGAATGCACAGGCAAGATGAAGATCTTTTTGTATGTGCACTCTTTATGTCATTTGCATTTGCTTTTTTTTTTTTCTCGTGCACTGGTTCGCTAAGCTGAACAGCCAATCAGAGTGATCTGTCCCACCAACGCCAATTCAACATGCTCAGTGACTGTCGGCTTGTGTCGTGGCCTTAGGAAGAGACTGAAATTGAAGTCGTTATTGTATGACAAATCTTCCCCTCCGCCTAAACTCTGAAACCTTATTTATGTTGGTGTGAATATTCAGCAAATGCTGAGCAGAAACACCACAGCAGAAAGCACCAAACCATGGGTTCTTGTGTGTCCTGTAACTGAACAGAATGGAAATTCAGAGCATTTTGAGAAAATTTCGGCCTGTTTCTCACATTAAGCTATCATATGT